>JAPDVU010000012.1:600000-1097500 GCA_026230045.1 Corynorhinus townsendii
CATAATTATTTCTAGATTAATAGTCAGGAACAATGCTCTGAAGTGGCTAAGTTTACTGTCAATTTGTGATACTAGTTTGACATTCACAAAAAGCAAAAGTAAAAACAACAAAGATGACAACAAAAACAAGGTGATTTGAGCACATAGGGGTGGATGAGCCTTCCAGTAGTCATGGGTGGGGTGCCTGATGATGGAGAGATAACTAAGTTCTGAGGGTGAGCATCCTCCACCTGCCCCTGCCCAGCACTCCATCCTGCAACACCACTGGGCAGAACAGGTTGTGGTGATAGGAGGAGGTGAGAGGAGGGCCTTGTTATTTTGGGGTGAGAAGTTTTTATTCTCCGACCAAAATCTATTTTCAAATAGCTTTCTTGTAGCAACTCAGTGAAGGCAGAAGGCATTTTCCTCAGAATCTTAGTCATTACTTAGGGATCAGAGAGGGCTGAGGACATAAGACTAAAATGGAGATGAGTGGTGTTAAAGGTGAAATCCTCACTGCTGGCTCTCTATACTGTGAATTTCTGAGAGTGCACCTCAGGACTGCCATGGGAGAAACCTGAGAGCAGTTTCATGCACTGAAATGCAAAGGAACCATTTGGTCAGTGAGCACTCCAAACTGAACCGGGCCACCCTTGACTGAGGTCCTGTAAACCTAGACTAACTGCTTCTTATCCGGGCCAAGTTATAAACTTACTGGTCCAGCAATCTGAGTTTGAGAGAGAAACTAATAATAATACCAAGACTGAAAATTGATCAAAATCAAGTGATTTCCACCAGAGACCTCTGAAATCCAAAGGGTCTTTTGATATTTGGGGTAATATTTTGCAGCCTACTTGCAGCTTCTCTGAAAACTGATGGACAAATTAAAGGTAAAATGGATGCTCTCGTTTTGCATATGTTGTTTTTGGAAACCAGGTGCTTAGCCCGATTTCAGACTTTGTCTTCATAGGATAACTGAGTTAAACTGAAATCAGATATTTTAGACCCTGTTTTCATGAATTCCTCCCTGCTTCAGTCCAGCCTCATAACCAGTCACCAGATGTACATCTTAGAACTCCTTCTGCCCTTAGGGTTCCACTAGTTTTCATTAAAATTTTGAGTGTATGGGGAAGGGTCAATTTTTTTCTAAAAATTTCAAATAATATGACTGGCCACTTCAAAACAAAAGTCAGAAAAGGTTAAGTAAGATAACCATTGTTGACAACCTATCAAGAAGGCTAACAAAGGAAGAACTGAAATGTGAGAATAGCCCTAGCTGGTTTTGCTCAGCAGATAGAGAATCAGCCTGTGGACTGAAGGGTCCTGAGTTCGATTCTAGTCAAGGGCATATGCCCAGGTTGGGGATTCAGCCCCCAGTGAGGGGTGTGCAGGAGGCAGCCGATCAATGATTCTCTCTCATCATTGATGTTTCTATCTCTCTCTCCCTCTCCCTTCCTCTCTGAAACCAATAAAAATATATTTTAAAAAAATGTGAGAGTAGTTTGTGGGATGGTAAGACCATGGGGCATGCTTAGTGGTGGTGTTTACAAAGAGACAATTCTAATGAGAGCTTATTACTGACATTAGTTGTGCTGATTATCATGATCCTGTCGTCCAAAGAAAAAGTCATCTTAGATGTTTAGAACTTAAAGTAGAAACATATCTAGTGTTGATGAGTAAAACATCTTCCTTGGCAGTAGTGACCTCTGCAGTCTGGTCTTTCTGGTTATAATGCTATCTTAGCTAGCAGCCCCTTGAGTGTAGATTCAAGGTTTAGAGAACTAACTTTTCCTACAATACAGTTTATGGGAACTAACACATATAACTCACACTCTATGCCCAGCATTTTAGAGCAAATTACTGGATGATAAGTGGATTCTTCATTGTATGTGAGTATATAAAGGTATTAATTAAAGTTTGGATTGAGCTGCTGAGTGCAGATTTTAAGAGTGGCATTGAGTTATTGGCTACCTTTCTCTATGTGTAGATTTTATAAGAAAGTTGAAACTCACCCAGCAGTGTTGGCACAATGCCTAGATTCCAGGTCTTAACTATTTTGCCCAGAATCTTAAACTAGATGAGAAGCTAATATTATTCCTTTATGTGAGCCCCTCCTGACCTCCAAACAAATGTCATAGCAGAGATGATGACGACAGATTACTACTTACCGTGCATTTTAAAATCTCTGGTTAAAATCTGTCTACTTATGTTTATTTTCAGTTTCTCAAACTGAAGTCTATGTTCACATTAGTGCATATAAATTATTCTAGTCTTAAATATATATTTACCAGGACATCAAATTAAATCAGCAAATATTCAGAACGAACCCAGTAGGTACAAGGAAGCACTCTGCATGTGGTATGGGAGTTATAGGTTATTGTCCAGTAATTTGATGGTGCAGGAACTCAGAAAAATGTGCTTTGATAATATTCTCATCTATTGACCTGGCTAAAACATAATGTTGTTTTTCTTAATTGGATAGTGGAATGAACTACCTTGAATAAGAATTCATTTTGAATTTGTAAGATGTTTTATGAAACACATAGAGTTTGAAACTGTTGATCAGACATCTTTTTTGGGTTGTACAGAAAGCAGAGACCGTTTTACTGCCCACCAAGAACCCAGAACTCAGTTGAGAAATAGGACAGGCAGAAACATCTAAACACAAATAAGTTCACCAAACAAAATTTGTAGAGCAAAATAATACAAACATGGGCATCACTGAAGCGGCCTAAGCAGAGGCGTGGTGCCCTCTCTCTATAGTTTGGGAATGGATATTGAAACACATGCTGTAGAAAACAGAAGAATGTTTGAAATATTATTTTTATGTTTTTTGTGAAGAAATTCTGTAACCCCTTTGTTCGAGGATCATGATCCAATCTTCCCCATGTGGTTATGGTGTGTTGTCCTCTCAGTCAACATAATACTGGCTCCCAGAGGCTCCTGATGGGATATCCCAGGCTAGTAATAGACTGAAGGTTTCCCTAATCAATAGTAGTTTGTTATTAGAGTGAATGAAAGTCATATTGTCAAACCTGGAAAGGTAATAAAAATGTATTCTACTGTGTATTTAAATTTATGTTTCAAAGTTTAGAAAATAAGTGTTCCCAAAGTAAACAAAACCAGCTATTTACAAACAAAAACTTATATTTTAAATATATGACAACTCTGTAAGGACCCATTGAATTTACTTTCCATTCTGATATTTTAATTATTATTTAATCTATCAATATATTTTATCACTCATTGGTTCAAAGATAGAAAATATCACTTCTATTGTTTTCACAATGTTCCTAACCAAAATACACTCTGTGTCCAATGTGACACAAGAAAGCCATTTAAGTCATGAAGACAATCTTATTTCCCACCTTTTTGTACCTGTCATACACATTAAAATGCTGTGGTAGTGTGAATCAGATTTAGTACCTGGTTCCAAAGGTTTACTACCTTCTCAGAGTAATACCTGTCTCCCCCTATTGCTACCTTTGTTCTTCTTCATGAAACTAGGTTTTCCAGAGAGAGTTTGGGATGAGGATTTTAAGACTGTACTGTCTCTGCTTCTTGGCATGGTGAAAAATTTTTGCACTCCCATAAAGCATTAGATTTCTTAAAGACATAGTAAAATTATTTCATATAGTTTTTACAACATCATGACAGAAATTTAAAAAGTAGTGTTTTGGACCCTATACTAACTATTGATACACACTCAAGCATGACACTTAATCTCAGATTTAAATTAATCACAATAAGGGGTAAGATGCTTATTAATCTCTGCACACCTTATTAGAGGTGTGCAGAGATTAATCTCTGTCCTCTTATTAGAGGTGTGGCCATATCCCATTAACTGCATGGTCCTCTTTCTGTTGATCTGGGGATGCCTGAAATGGGGTATAACATATCTGAATCTCTGTATTATAAGCCATAATTATAGCATCTTTATGTTTTACTGTAAGGAAGTGACTAACACATATTTGAGTACCTACTATATGCATGTTCTGTGCTAGATGTTTTGTTCAAGTTATTGAATCATATCAGAAAAGGTTTTATAGAGTATTCTTCCTATTAAGGATTAAGAAATCCAAGCTCAAAGAAGTTTTTGTAGCTGGCTCAAGGCCATACAGCTGGAATTTAGAAAGTCTGACTCTTGTGCCCAGACCTGGTTCCAAAATTGTAGCTCTTTCAACTGTAACACACAACTTCCTGAACACTAACATCAAAATGATAGCTCTTTCCCAACTCACAAAAAGTCTGCATTATATAGTGGTTTACGTCTTCAAAGGAGTCTCCATTCACTCTGAAATTTGAATTCTAGTATTTTAACACCAATGTTCAGATTGTCCCTATCCACTTTAATAATCCTAGACACTTTAAAGAAATCAATCTATATAGGCCAATCTTTTTTTCCTTAAAATATACTCTTTCTTAAACTTTAGGATATGTAGAAAAATGTAATTTTTAGAAAACCTAAAGAGTTGACATAATTGTTTAAAAATAATAAACATACATAGTTACATGAGAAGTTACTGTTTTTCAGCCTATTTTCATAGAATAGAGAAATAAGATCATTCTTTAATTGTTGGCCTTTTCACTAAGCTAGTGGGTTCATGAAAGTATGATTGCAGCTTTGTTAAGAAATAAAAATGTTACTTACTCTGCTCTTTATTCCTCACACACAACTCCTCCCTTTAATGTTGAAGAGAATTCTGTGCAACTAGTCTGTTTTCAAAGTTATGTTTCTACTAAGGGAAAGTTCTTTCTAAATGAGTCACATGTTTAAGAGGGGAAATATTCGGTGAATAATATTTTCATGTTTCTGAAAGATGCAGCAGGACACTATTAGTAACTATTTTTAGGTAGAGAGTGTTAAATTATCTTCTTTAATATAAACACATAAGTTAAAAAAAAGGAAATATGATTCCTTTTGTTATCACTCACATATCAGCACTGTTGGTGTTTTGGCCATGTGATTCTTTTTGGGAGTTTCTGTGCAGTGTGTTGTAAGGTGTTTAGCAGAATCCCTGTCTTCTATTCATGAGGCATCAGTAGTACTGCCACTCCAGTTGTGACAATCAAAATTGCCTCCAGATGTTTCCAAGTGTCTCCTCAAGGTCATTTCAGTCCCTTCTCTCCCTAGTTAAGAATCTTAAAATATTGACCATTCACTATATGTAAGACCTAGTTCTACACACTTTTAAAAATTAACTCAATGATCAAACAACCCAGTGATATAGATTCTAATGTCATTCCCATTTTATAGAGAAGGAAACTGAGCCACAAAGAGGATTAAAATCATAGCTTGTAAATAGTGAAGCAGGGTTCAAGCCAAGTCTATCTGACTCTAGGTTCCTAACTCTTGATCACTGCCTAACTTTTCCACTCTGACATTTACAAGATAAAAATCAGAATACAAAAATTGAGGATAGTCTAGAGGTTACTAACAATTTTATTTTATATTTGTATATATTTTCCCTTAAACTGAAAGCCATGGTTCCTAATATTAGTATATTTGTATGCTTTATGCAATATATGAAGTAATTTGAAAATATACCATTGTTAATATATTCAATAAAACCAATGAGTGAGGTTTAAAATATCAATGTTAGAGAGAGAAAATAGGGAAACGTAGTATATAGACACATTTGCATGTAGAAGCATTTGAATGATAACCAGAAGTGAGGTGACTTGGCTGGAGATAGTTGGTGTATACTTGAGGTTCCTCTGAATATTCCCCTTTTCTATAGCTTTATTATTTAAACCATGAAATTAGGTGATTAGAGCGAAAAGAGGAAAAACCAATACCTAAAAGTAAAACAAACAAAGACATACAAACCCAATAACATGTCAGATTGACAACGTAACCACCCAGAGAAAAGAAGGGTTCTACATACTATTTGAACACTGTGTCAGCTTCAGTGTATCAGATTCTAAAGACAGCAAAAGAATAAAAAATATGCCAAACATCATTCATTGGTTTTATTGAGTATATTAACAATGGTATAGGATTTTTCAAATCATTTCATATATTGCATAAAGCAGACAAACAAATATACTAATGTTAGAAACCTTGGATTTCAGTTTAAGGAAAAAGAGATACAAATATAAAAGTATTGTCAGCTTAAATCATATTTGAAAATATTAATATATTGTCATAATTGTATTTGCATTTTTACTACTTCTGTATACTGAAAGGTCCAGAAGCTATAACACCTAGCAGCAATGAGCACACATTGACCCGCAACTTGTTTTCTAAATACAACACCCCACTAAATGGAACAAGTGTTCCTTGCAGAAATGGATGATTCTGTGTGTAAGGCATGCGATAAGCAAATGAACCTGGATGTCTTGTTGTCCCAGAAAATCTCAGTATATCAAAAGAACACTAAAGCTAGTTTGACCTGGTGACCAACAACAAAATCAGACTGATTTGGCAACAAAATATACACTCAATAATAAAAAGAAAAAAGTATTTGAGACCATGGTATATGAGGAAAATTCCTTGGAGAGAAACAATAGTTCATCCCCAGTTGAAAAAGAAAAGTTCTTTATAAAATAATGTTATCAAATAAAGAAAAAGAATAGTAGTATTAGAGAATCACTATTCTGTAACCCCCCCAAAAGCAATTAATGCCAGCAAAGCTTGCTAATGGATACCAAAACCATTACTTGTGAGTTGCTAATAAAAAAATTCATTTATCATGGCAAGGTCAGTCTGTTATTATCTTCAGGACTGGCATCACTAATGAGGAAACCACCTGGAATTATGTACCTGATGTGGTTAAATGGGAAGCACAGAGCTGGCAAAGATATTTTAACAAGTGTCTAAAAGAACTGTCTTCTCTAATATTCCCAATCTATACCTTCTTATTAAGAAAATGTAGAGATTATTTTTCAGCTTAAAATTTAGAGTAACCACAAAATAAAGATTTGAAAACCTTTGTCTATATAGAAATACTATTTAACATCTTGAAAATCAATCATTAAAAAGTTAGCTCCTAATAATTTGACTGAAATAAAGTTATACTACAATCAACTAGTATCACATATAAAGAACAAAGGTCAAAAACATTGCACATAAGAAAATTTTGTTTGTTTCCTTTGTTTTAAATAGCCTCTCTCAATCATCCTTCCCTTTCTTTGCCTGTGTAACTTTTGGATGTAAAACTGTGGCTTGGATTGACACTAAAAACATGTAACTGGAAACCTCCCATTCTCTAAATGCATTACGTTGCCTGTAGGAAGTCTTTGGAGCAATTTCCAAAACCTGTTTTAAGATTGCTTTGTAAACATCTGGTTTTAAAAAGAAATGGTGTTTGAGTATAGGAAACACTGCCAAGCCCCACCAGCTGAGAACACCTTGCACCCTGGAGATTACATCCTATTTCCAAATTTCCAAAAGTAGCCCTTTCTCTCATTCTTCACATGCATTATGGCATAAAGTTGGAAAGGGGATGGATGTGGGATTGAGTTAGCTTGGAAGGGTGTTGAGCTGCACTTGGGCACATGCTTGTGTACACTCACATGCTTAGCTGGAAGCCAAAAGGGCTCCCAGCAAATGAACAGAGAGCTGAAGTGAATGACAATTTCCATCCCTCCGTTTCCCATTTTGATACGGCCCTGGTTTTATTTCTGCATATTGACTTGGCCTTTGTAAACATGATAGAGCTCTGATTGTGCTCTATCCAATTAGCCCGACCTGTGCCTTGGTCATAAAACTTTATGCAAACTACCACTCACAGGCTTTGCAGTCCAGGGAAACAATGATAGGCTTATAACTCTTGAAGATTTTTTTGGCAAATTGCTAATAAGAGCTTTTTTTTCACAAGACCTTCAGCTGATGGAAAAGTAACAGAAATAAACAAGGACTGTAGTCTCATACAGGCAGTGATGATGACAGACCCATTAATAACATGGATCATTAAAATTTATAAAAAGCTATTCTTAATATAGGATATAAATACATTTCTCAGGCAGAGCTATGAAATTTATAACCTTTTTATTGTCACCAGAGGACCTTCTTACTGCTCTAGCCCTGGCACTGTCTGCCCTCTGTCATAAATCACCGTGTGGTTAATAACCTAGATTACAACTACCAGTTGCATTTACAGAATTAAATATTGACTATGTGAAAATGTTATTACATTTTTACTGATCGGAAGACCACAGAACAGCCCTGCAGGACATGTAGCTAGACAAAAATATCTGTGTAATCTTTGTTGGAAATACAGTTATGGGGCACTCAGTAACAACTGACACAGTTTGGAGCAATGAGGAAGAAAGGGAAAAAATACCTACGTCTTAATTTTACATCAGACTAAGGACATTCTATTGAAAGAGTGTACCTTATTTTCAATTTAGAAGGCCCCAGACCAAATGCATGTTGTAACTGTAAACCTCATATGTTAGGGCAATATGTTAAAAAGCTATAGTATTAATACAGTAAGCTTATTAAATATATTGGTAGAACTCAAGCAAGATATAATGTATTTAAAGAGAACCACTGATTCCTCAAACTCAAAATATGTGAGAGGTATTTGCCTTTAACTTGAGAAAAAAAATCAGAACAAAAACCTTTGACCCTAAATAATTTGTTCCTATAATCACATATATGAGCGGTTAACATTTCCTAATGTTCAGGTGATGATTGGATACCTCGTGAATGTTTAGCAAACCCAGGTCAGGCAACTCAAGCTAATGATGGGCATGGTTTTAAAACTGATTACAATTTGGCCAAGTTAATCAAAAGAGTTCAGAACACATACACATACATTACACTTAAAAATGATAAATGGCTGTGCATTTGGATATACTTAAGTCAAAGAATTGAAATCTGACTGAGTCATCCAAGTATTCCAGTTTCATCTTGCTTCTTTCCTTAAATTTCTTAAATTCAAGTAGGATAAGTCACTTATCAAAAATGTAACAGCAAGGTTTAATTGCATTCTTTGGGGACTGAATATGTCACCTAGTATTTTTCTACTCTTTTTCAATAATTGTAATTTTATTTTATTGAAAATACTAAGATAAATACTTATTCTGAAAAGACCCTTTAAATTATGAACAACATGCTTCAATAAAGATATCCACCTAAAATTTTATATATTAATTTATGAAGTTTTCAAACTTACAACCATTAAAAGGAAGCATTAACACATATTATTAAATTAAAGGAAATCAAATGCACCCTACCAAGAATTAGACAGTAATCACCTCATAAAATGTAATATTCCAAGTATTTTATAATTAGATACAAAAGAAATTAATGACCCTCACTGTATGACAAGTTGATTACATACCGCACAGAGAAAAAAAATCATTTCAATCTCCTTAGATTTGACAAATAAACTTATTTATTGTAAGAGACTACATTTTGACTGTACTTGTTTACTAGAGTATTTCATAAAAACAAATCGAAGGCCAAATAAAATATAGAACACATTGGACAGGTATATGCAAAAAAAAAAAAAAAATGAAACTAGGCCATCACCTAACAACATATACAAGAATAAACACAAAATGAATAAAAGACTTAAATGTAAGTCATCTAAAAACCTAATAGGCAAAGTGACCTCTGGGGAGTTCAAGCCACAGGGAGTTTGATCGCTGGCTATTACGTGCGGTGACCACCAGGAGGCGGTGTGGAATGAAGGAAAACCCAAGCAGGCAGCCAGCAGCTGCTAAGGACCCGATCTATGCACAAATTTTATGCACTGGGTCTCTAGTGAAAACATAAAAACCTTAGAAGAAAGTATTGGCAGCAAAATATCAGACATCTCTCAAATTTTGTAAAAATGGGTATACCTAAAGTAGTTGTTTTTTAGTTATTCATTGTGTTGCGTGGCCAATTGAATCTTCATGTGGAATCTGATATAACACTAGTTTTTTTTTTAATTTTCTTATTTACTATATTTGTCAGATAGTGAAACTCATGGATTGCTCCTCTAATTTTCTCTTTCTTTTTTTCCTCCCATTTTCCATCTTTGTCTTTTGGTTTACTATATAAAAGATTTCCTCAAATTTTTCTCATTCAATTGCTTTATTTTAAATTTTCATATGTATAATTTATATATCATATAGGACCATAGACACATTTTTAGATTAGATATAATTTATATATAAACATATTTATACATGACATATATTAACTTCATTGAACATTTTCTTCTTTCTTAGATGTTTATTTTTATAAAATCTGGTTCTTAGTTTATGGATGAAAAGACTTAGAGTTGTCTTCTACTCCCTGCTCTGTCACTGTTTACTATGTCCTTTCATCTGTTTACTCTGCTATCAGGCTTTCTTTGAATGCCTGGTGCTTCTTGGCTCTCTATTCATGCTTAGGGAAGGGGCATTGAAAAGTCTTTCCAGGCTCTGGATAGAAGGATAGAGTCTTCTGGTTGGTGGTTTTATTTTGAGTTGATGGAAGATAAATGGGTCTATTTAACTAGGAATATACAGATGTTAGCATCTGTATCTTTTCTCCAATTTTAACTTGTTACCACAGAAAGGAATCATCAGTAACTTCTAGGGAAGAAAATGTGAAGTTGGGGAGCTAATGAAAAAGAGACCATGGATTTTCATATTTTGGGAATACAAACTTTCATTTAATCACCCGTTTGGATTCAGTTAGTACAGTTATTGACCACTGGTTTCCTAGAGAACTATGACTAGTGCTGTCCCATTCACTGATCCCAGTAGGCCTCTTCTCCATACTGCCTAAGTGGAGAAGAGTGGTTTCTGACTGCAAATGGATGGGCAGGAATCTGGGATTGCAGATGCGCCTTAAACATTGGGAAGACATGGGAGGTTGGGCAAGGGGGGCTGTAAGAGACCAACCGAAGGACTTGTACGCATGCATATAAGCACAACCAATGGATATAAGACACTGGGGCGGGGGGAGGGCAGGCAGGTGAAGGCATGTACTGGGGGGTAGGGGAGGTCGGGGGGAGATCAATGGGGGAAAAAAAGGAGACATATGTACTACTATTTGTAATACTTAAAACAATAAAAAAAAATGGTAAAAAAAAAAATTGGTCCAGTTTTCAGAACCTTCTGCACATTGGCCTTTAACAGTATCTGGTACCTCTGTTGCCTGCTCTCACCAAGCTTTGAAGCAAGAAACAACTATCATCTTTACAGCTTTTTCTTTCCACTTGAAAGCTGTTAGTTTCCAGCTCTCTATGGTGAGTTTCATTAGTCACCATTTGTGACCGATGGTATTTTTCAAAAATGACCACAATGATATCTCTCATTCCACATGCTCTTCTAGAACTTGGTCATTCTCTTATTACTAGATGGACTCTAATTCCCTTCCTCTTGAATCTGAACCTCTGCATTACTTCTAGGATGTAAGGGGGAAATGTGCCATACATGATTTTGCATGAGTTTCATGTCTAGGGCAAAAAAACCCAACAAAACAAAATGGTGAAATTTTAAGCTTGTTAGCAGAAGACTTCACCTGTGGTGCCCTAAGTTTTCAGGTAAAAAATCTGTTTATTCTTTGGTGCCATACTAGGAAGAAGCTCAAACAACATGAAGAGGCCATGTATAGGAGGTCCAACTGACAATCCCTGTTGAGGTCCCTGCTGACACCCAGAATCAACCAACACATATGTAATAATGTTCCAGTCACACTGATTTCACCTCTTCCCATCTCAGGCCCCAGGTATCATGGCGCAGAGGCAAGACATCCCTTTCTAGAATTCTGACCAAGAGAATCTGTAAAGATAATCAAATGGTTGTGGTAGCACACCACTGTTTGGGAGTTTAACTATGCAGCAACTGTAACTGGAATACCACTCACCCTTTACCAGTCTCATTTCCAAGGCAGTGTTGACTTTGTCTTCCATCTTTTTTAGTTTATACCTTTTTATATTCTACAAAGTTAGTCCACTCTGTAGCCTCAGAGAATATTTTGTAACAATTCATTAATAGCATACTTTGAATGTATAAACAAATTATTTGTTGAAGGAAGGACAGTAGAAAAAAAATCCCCAATGAACATTAAATTAAAATTTTCAATACAGAGTTTATCTTATACAAAATAATAAAAATTGCTTTTTTAATCAATTAATGGTTTTTAAGGTTGAATCTCTCCCTCCACCTTTATTAGTAAGCCTTTTGGAACATTTTTTCAAAAAATATGTATTTTATTGATTTTTTTATAGAGAGGAAGGGAGAGGGATAGAGAGTTAGAAACATCGATCAGCTGCTTCCTGCACACCACCCACCGGGGATGTGCCTGCAACCAAAGTACATGCCCTTGACCAGAATCGAACCTGGGACCCTTCAGTCCGCAGGCCAATGCTCTATCCACCTAGCCAAACCGGTCAGGGCCCTTTTGGAAAACTTTGCAAATTTACCCATGCCTCTGTATTCTAATATCTGACCAAAGATGATCAAATCACAAGGCAATTGTTTCCTTTAGATTCCCTTAAGGTCCTTCTCAAAACCAAAAGGTCGCAGCCCAGACACCAGGCATGGGCTCCTTTCAGCCACCTTGAAAGATGAGGGTGGATGACTGACTGATGTGGCTGAGCCATCTGTATTAATTGTGAAGAATGACAGCAGGGAACGGTATAAACTGTGTTTGCTGTTCTGTGATCTGTTTTACAGAATGTGCAGAGACATGACCTTACACCCAAGTATTAACTTACATGCTGGGAGAACATGGCCCATGTTAAATTATGTCAAGTGTTTGATTCCAGTAATGCATTATGAGGTATTTACACCCTCTCCTAAAAGGCGTTCCAAGCAGCATCTTTTCCATTTCATAAAGCTCCATCTCACTCTTACATTTAATGAAATAGAACTTAAAAACAAAACAAAAACACACAAGCTTACATTAACCCCACACATGTGATAATAGTAAATCGAGATAAATATATAAGCATACAAACCAGAATAGGCTCATTTATAATTTTTTCATATATTTAGCATTTTAATTAAATATGGTTTGATCTACATGTATAAATGATGTCTGTAGCCATGTTAATAAAGCTCAGAATGCTAGCTTTGTGCTATATTCTTTCCTGATAACATAGACTTTATGTATAAAGACTTTATCCTAAGGTTACTTCCACACGTCTAAACTTGCAAAATAAATTTGAACTGGTGGGGAAAAAATGTTATCTTCCCATGTATAATGCCCTTGCTTTTCTTGCATAACCTAAAACAGATTAAGTGCCTTTGAGTTGATTTGTGTGTTTTTTGTTTGTTTGTTTTGTTTTTGGCTACATGAGTTCTGAGAATGCTAGTAAATGATCTATGTGTTTTCTAAAATAAACTCTTCCTCCTGTTTAAATCCAAAAAGTTAAGAATTTAAAAGTTAGAACTCAAAGAAATCCTTTTTTTCTATATTAAAAAGGAATGTAAATTTGGCTCTGAGAATTTTCCAGGAAAACATTTTTGCATATACACTAATTTAATAATGTTTTGCTTAATCCTTTGCTTCTCAGAAGCCCTCAGATGTTAGCCTACTTGAATACACCCTCAGACATAAAATATGGAGTTACTCATGGATTTATTAGTTTCTGGTTTCAGAGACACTGCTGGTGTGGTTTCATCAAAGAAGTAGGCAAGACAGTGGTAGGATCCAAGCAAAGACCCTTCCTCCGTCTTCCCAGTCAGCAGGACAACTTCTACAAATCAAAAATTATATGAACGTTCAGAAGTAGGATTCCTCATCTCTCCTTTCTCTCCAAACCGAGGGAATGCCAGTTATGCTTGAAGTCTCTTGACGACTAGAGGGCAAAGATGCAAATCTTTCTCGCTTGTTGAAGAAGAGCACCTGCCGACCTAAAAGAGAGAACATAATACGACTTGAAATGAGGCTTTCAAGTCTGACAATTTACGTACAGCCTTAAATCTCCCTGACCACTCATTCAACTCCTAATGTGGCGTTTAACTTACGTCTCTTCGCAGCTGAAAATACAACGTGAAAACATCCTGCACCGGAAACGCAGTCCAAGGCTTTCCCCATATTCCTCGGTGATTTCCTGAGCAGGTTATAAAACCATGAGTTCCACGAGTATCTCAGAGAGAGAGAGCGAGAGAGAGAGAAGAGAGGGAAGTCTTAGGGCAAAGTAACCGAATGTCTTCTCCCACGCAGGGACACCTCTAAACCCTACAAATAGGGTGGGTGCCATTTCCCCTGGGATGTATTTGTGTGCCTTTGGGAAATTTGGTAGTCCAAAAAATGTTTTATTGTAATGAAAGAACCAAATGAATAAACTTCTCTGTGTTGCTCTATCCTCCTGCGGGAATGGCCCGCTGGAGCCATCTGCCCTCACCAGTGACAACATGCTGTGTATTCACACGGGGCCGCTGAACACAAAGGAGGCCTCAGTGGGCCCTGCAGCTTGTCTCCTCAGCAGGAGCCCCACTTTGTTTAAGCTTTTAAACTCTATCAGCGGCAGGAGAGAGTGGATGTTTGGAGCACAAAAGGGACACAGTGTAGTCTAATGTATGCGTCTTTCCTCAGAATCCTAATGGTGCTGTACTGGGGAGAACTTACACAAACCTTATAGGAATTAAAAAGAGACATTTATTTCATTCAGAGAATGCAGTGACTTCCACTTCGTGTGCAGCTTGGAACCTCGGCTTTGAAAGGGCCTTTCATGGTGCAGGAAGAAAGTGTGGGTCCAGGGCCGAGGGGACAATTCAGGGACCAGCCTTGCCTGCTTAGCAACCCAGACTGGTGAGTTTTCCTGTCCCTCCTGAATTGATGGGGTTAATCCAAACCCCTCATGCCAGTGTTTGTGTGGCCCCCATAATGAGGCTGTTGTGGGCTTCCTCTGCTCTTATGTCCCCATTTAGAAATGTGTCATTCCCAGCAGTTCAAAGTGTGAGCAAGTGAAAAGAGCCACAGTCACTTCATTAATGATTTGTAAACAGAATCCCCAGAGCTGCCACCACCTGCGAGAGCCCTAGGCTGGAGGGGCTTTGTGGGATGCTCTGCCAGGAATCTGGGAGCAATGGACCTGCAGAGTCAGGACCTGCCCCGGAACACTTTCCACTCTTCCCAATAGTTTCATGGCAAGCAACTGGTATATTTTTAACTTTCCAGAGGCATTTCAAAAGGGACATTAGAGAGGATTTTTTAAAAAGGAAAATAAAAGTCAACCTTATCATCATTCCAGCCAGCAGAAGCTCACACTTTGAAAGGCAGATGGCAAAATGCAGAGTGGGGCATGCTGGACATTTGCAAACAGCAGCATGCACAGTGATAAGTTTGCTTTGCCACACCTGCGGGCCTCATTGAGGAGCTCTTTACTCTGCACCCTGCACCCCTCTGTGTCACCATAGCTCCAGCAGCTGTGGGCTGCCAAGGCCTTGGCTCATTCTTTTCTCCTTGGGAAGACAGGCCTGCCCTGATTTGGGGAGGGTTCTGAAATCGCATGCATGCATTTTTCTGATTATGTGATATGCTATTTATTTTTTAATGACGTTTTTGGATGTTGTTTCTATAAGCACAGCTACTGCCATTTAACTGTCAGATTGTAGCTAAATTTTGATTTTCACTTATTGGAGACATGCAGTCCTATGAGAACCTAACTGTGTGTGGAGGGGAGTACGACCACTGGCTGGTCCCTGGCAGCCATGCATGTTTAAGGTGCAGTGGCAAGACCACCCTAGGAGCATGTTGTCTCCCAGAAAAAGAACATGCCCACCTGCCTATCTTGAGCTGTTGGCTTTGGAGCTCGAGAGAAAGCCAGGAGAGGCAGATGAGATGATGCTGAGGGGAGGCAGTGCACTGGGACAGACCTTCAGGTGGACAGTGGGTTCCAAAAGAGCACCAGTGAGTTGCCCTTTGGCAATGCCCCCATTCCTGCACATGTGGTCACACATCTTCCCCAGAGACTGGTCACAGGAAAGTGCAAAGCCAGGATGTCCCGTCTCCTTCACTCAATACCCTGGTCACCCTACACCAGAAATGGCCAACCAGGAGGTGTGGCTAATCCTTTTTGTCTTTCCTTTTACTCCAGTGTGCCCTCCCCAGACATAGCTGCCCCCAGGTTCTTCCTCCTGACTGTGGTGCCCAAGCTAGTTGCCCAGGATTTAACCTCCAGGAAAGGGAAGTACTGTATGACACATGAGGATGGTGTGTGGTACCCTTTCACCTGCAACATCACATCCATTGAAGTATCCTGGCTGGCCACAGATGACTGTGCAGCCTGATGCTTCCTTTCCCAGGACACTGCTGGCTCTGGCAATGGGGGGCAGGGGGACATCTTCTGGCGATAGGGTTTCTAGTTTCCCTAGTCCTGTGCTTGCCTGGGCTCTTTTAAAGCATTCATCCAATGACTTCCAGTTATTCTCCCCACAAGTATCTTTGCTCCAGGACGAGCAATTCCTGGGTGATATAATCCTATGTAATAAAAGGCTAATATGCAAACCAATCAAATGGCGGAAAAACTGAACAACCAGTTGCTATGACATACACTGACCATTAGGCGGCATGTGCAGAACATGATGGTGGTAGGCAGCAGGTGGAAGAGAGTAGAACATGGTGAAACTTAGCCACAGCAGGATGGTGGGGCAGGTGAGCAGAGGCACCAGATCAAGGCGGGCGCTGGTCACTGTCATAAGGGCAAGTTTCTGGTGGTTACTGAAAATTCTTTGCTCCTAGTGCTTGCACCTGCTGTTGGCACTGGCCCCGCTCACACCCACTGCTGGTGCCCGGCGCTGGTCCCAATTGCTCGGCGCAGTCAGCTGGTGTGAGCGGCAGGTGCCAGCCCTTATCACCCATGAGGTTTCTCCACATCCCCCTGCTCCTGAGGGGTGATCAGGGTAGCTGCTTGCACCCGCTAACAGTGCCAGCCCTACTCGCACCCACTGCTATCACTGGCCCCAATCACTCTGTGCCGTCAGTGGGTGCAATGGGGCTGGTGCTGTCATTGTGTGGGAGTGGTGGCTGTGGAGCAGGGCAGTGGGCAGACAGGGAACCAGGGGCCACTGCAGGAAGGGCCGGGCCAGGGCATGGAGGATGGGCCAAGACCTGCCCCTGTGCCCACTGTAGCCTCACAGCCCACAGTTCCTTTCAAGATGTACAAATTAATGCACTGGGCCCCTAGTCTATAATCTATAATAATAAAAACATAATATGCTAATTAGACCAGATATCCTTCCAGACGACCTTCTGGATGAAGCCGAGACTGCAAGGGAAGCCCGGGTCCTGGATGCCAGAGGGAAGCCGGTGCCAGCAACCAGGGGAAGGAAGGCCTATTCTTGCATGAATTTGGTGCACCAGGCCTCTAGTAAGAGAAGACTAGCCCATCTCTTGACACAGGTACTTTTAGGGAAGTAAGAGGCATTTCAAAAGGGACATTAGAGAAGATCTTTAAAAAGGAAAATGGAAGTCAACTTTATTATCATTCCATCTAGCAGAAGTTCAAATTTTGAAAGGCAGATGACAAAATGCAAATAATTGGTGCCAATTATTTGTTCTGTGCTGTATGACCACACCATGCTACACTGAGGCTCATTTTCAAAGTATGGTAATTTAAGCATGACTCAGCCATCTGTACTGATGTGTACACCTGTGTGTGTATATGTACTAATATATGTGTGCCTGAGTGTGTGTATAGGGGGTGTTTAACTTCTAGCAATGTTGGTAATGTGCTTAGAGTTGTTTATTTGGAAGATACATAAAAATACTATGTATGACTAGTGGTTTGACTTTAATACAGATTATCGTCTTAATGAATTAGATATTTAATATATACTCCAAATTACTGTCATTGAGTTTTGAGTTTTCCTTTCATGCAGTGTCTGCAGGTAGAGTATTCAGCATGTACCTGCCATCCTGATGTGATTTATGGTGTGACAAAACATCTGACATTTATTAAACTCTCACCATGCATCAGCCACCTTGCTAAGTGCCTTCCCATAAGCTCAGCCTTCCCCAACCATGAATGACTACATGCTACTTGGAGGGTTAGAATGAATTCTGAAGTTGAGCTCACATACAGTCAGCCTGGAGAATTACAGGAATGCCAAAGCTACTGCCTTAGGTATGGAGTGAAAGGAGGTGGTTGTTATTCATGTGGCACCTCAGAGGACTGTTGTCCATTGTGCCATCTCTTTCAGAGATCATAACTTCAACAGATTGCAGCAGACTGGGATGTGTGGGGTCTGCAGCCAGCACTCACAGGCCATGATAGATGTGGGACCCCAAGTTGAAGGCTAGAGTTCAGAGCAAGGAAACTGGCAAGTTCTGAAGAGCTCATCCTAACCACATCTATAGAATATGTCTCATTTGGTCATTCATGCATTGATTTATTCATCTGTCTTTCTACAAGGCACAGGGCCATGAGCCAGGCACTACGCACATAAAGTCTATTTAATCAAATATCTCATCAGGTGGGGTCACACAATTTGGTTATGTGTTGAAAGCATCTTTTCAAGGTAATGAAGTTGTAACTTGGAGACTAAGGGCTTGAATTTGTACCCCTTGTTGTGTTTCTCACTTGCAATTCTGCATGTCATGGAGTTTTGTGCAGGTAAAGTGAGAAAACACATTTCCTTTGTGACCTGGAAGTAGTCCCAGCTTAACAAACAGGGAGCCAGTGGTGTTTCCCACGTCATTTGCTGTCAAGGAAAAAACAGAGCAACTCTGAGAATAGCTCTAGAAACCGTTGATCCTTCTGAACTGTGATCTGCTCTTGGCTGAGTTGGACCTGGACTTTCTGTGGTCACAACATTTAGAGCAAGCTAGTCTGGCACTGACACACACAGATTTTTCAGAGGCCTCATGCCTTGCCATTTTTCCAGTGTCAATGTGTGTATGTATTTGTGTGCATGTTCATATATTTGTATGCATGTGCATGTGTATGTTTACATTTGCATGTTTATATGTTGAGAATGTGTGTGTATGTGTGTAATTGTGTATGTATGTATGTGTGTTTATGTATACATGTGGACTGGATGTAAGGGATTGCTGATTGTTTTCTGATATACTTGCTTTACTAGTCTCCAACCTTTAGAATACCCAATTAGGAAAGAGGAGAGAATCTTTGTATAAGTGAAATAGGAATGCAAGAGACAAATAATCATAGTTGCCTGTAGGAAATATACACAGTACAGCCTTACAGGTTTTTTTGTTTTTTCATGTATTTCATTAGGTCCAGACTTTGACTCAGAGACCACCATTTACATGTACAAATCTGAATAGCCTGGGACCAGTGCTCATTGTCCTTGTGCCAGGAAAAACGATGAAATGCGTTTTCTGCTCAAATTTTATAAGTGTCTGGGTTCTTGAACTCTGTAATTTTGAGGGGAAAGCCCAGCTGGCACTTTTCCTACCTCTGCTTGGGGTAAGAGATGGTCATGTGCAGTGAGGGAGTCAGAGTAGGAGGTCATTGAAGCCAGGTCTCAGAAGCAGGGCAGATTCAGGCATGGGGTTTGATTCTGATCAAGGGCATGTACCTAGGTTGCAGGCTCCTCCCTGGCCAGGGCCCAGGTCAGGGCTCATGCAGGAGGCAACCAATTGAAATGTGCCTCTCACATTGATGTTTCTTTCTGTCTTTCCCTCTCTCTTCCATGTTCTCTAAAAACTGTGGGAAATATCCTAATGTGAGGATAAAAAAAAAAGAAAGAAATGTCATATCCTATGAAAGAGACATCTTGAAAATACCTAAAGAAAGTTGTCATTTTTTTGTGGTGAAGGGACTGGAGTCTGCATTTATGAAAACACCTTGGTGGCTGCGGTGGCCAGCAGTGGCAGCAGCAGTGGGGTGATGAGGGTGGCACCTTCCCCTGATCAGCCTGGGAGCTAACTCAGGACTGGACCCAGAAGCTCAAATGATACCCCTATCTCCTCTTTCTATTTATTTCTCACTTGTATGTTTTGATTTATTCATTGTACAGCACAAATTGACTTTTTCAGTGAAGCTAGAAAGGAATATTCACCCTGTTCACCAACCCTCATGGAGATGGAAGTTCTTTGAGCCTCCCTCTGCCAATCTTAGCAATAGCCTCAGATGGGCTCTGCTGGATCCATGGAAACATCCTTGGCTCAAGAATTATTGCCAGAGTAAAGGGGCATTATTATGTCTAAGGCTGGGTCATGTTGCCCATCCTTCACAAGAGGTGAGGAAGAAGAGCCTCTTGAATTACACATTCATTCAGCAACAGGGGATAGGGAAGGGCAGCTTCCCCAAGAAAGGCATGTGGGGTCATCAACCAAACACCAACATCAACTCTGTGGAGGAGATGGCAGCTCTTTATGTCTGAACCCATTGCTCTTTCTACCAGAACACCTCACCTTTTAGAGATAAGAGACTTAAAACACAAAATGAATAAGAACTCTAGAGCAAATAAGCACTCCTGTGGGTTTGTGTCTCCGCTGGGGGCCAACCCCCTGTGGGTTTGTGTCTCCACTGCTCCAGCCCCAGCAGCTCAGCGCTATGGCCTCAGGGCTGGGGCTGGGGGCCAGTCCCCCTGGGTGTTGTTCTCTCCAGCTCCAGGGCCAGGCATAGGTTGCCCTGTCTGTTGTTCTCTCAGGCTCTGGGCCCACGCCAGGCCCCTCCTCCTGAGCTGGTCATGACTGTTATGGTGTCTCTGCCTAATTTGCATATTACAATTAGGTGAATTAAAAAAAATATATATATATATACACACGCACTATTGGTGTTTGTATTTATTAAATGCCCCTTCTCTAAACAGGGAATGCCATATCCACAATACTGTTACTCTTGTCAATTACCAGTCTCTCTTGTGTTATCACTTTTTATGCACATAGATAACTTTTATCTTGGTATTTTGCCTAAGCTTGAAACTATACCTTAATCACCTTCCTAGCACCTAGCAGTTAGCCTTGAAGGATCCCAATATAATTCAGCAAGTCTTCACTGAGTTACCTAGCTCCTGGAGGGACTTGGAGGTAACACAGGCTCCTACCCATTAGGAGCCTGTGCTTTCCACCCACCATTGCCAATTTCAATTGCAAAATTGATCTCAGTTTGGATGCTATTGGATGAGAAGGCAACTGCTCATCTAAGACTCGAAAGGTCTCTAGTATTAAGGCATTTTCTCCTAAATTACGCTTTCTTACAAGGCAGCTCATGAATCGTTTTAATTGAGTGTGCCATTTCCTTCAGGCTTCTCTATTTTGTTACCTTGGATATTACAGATTTATTTCAAATAGTTAGTGATATTGAAGGTGCTGGCCATCTGCACAAAAATTTTTGAAGCTCACCTCAAACACAAGCCTCGAATTTCAGTGAGTCCCTATTAAAATGGCATCACAGGAATTATCTTCTAAGTCAGCCCCTTAACGATTTGCAAATAGAAGTAATGCCCTTAGTTTTAATTCATGTTTTAAATCAGACCTTATGTTATACTCAATTACATCTTAAGGACCTATTTGCCAAAGTATTTAGAGCCCAAGGGCTTTCTCTTCTTGAATATAAAGGATTTGATGTCTATAGTTCTTAATAAAGTGAGTAGCAATTATTAATATAGTAATACTTTATTAGTTTAACTGAAACCAGAGATATAAATGTTTCAAGATTTAGACTTATAACATTAAAGCCAAATTAAAATAAGTCCAAGAAAAAGTCTGTGAAGTTAATTTGTTGAATTCTACATTTTTAAAGGAGAACTAGTGATTATTGTTACCCCTGGTGGTTAAAAATAAAAAGAACAGTGCTTAAATTTGAATTTCTGGAATTATTAGTCTTTCATTAAATTAAAATACCAAAGCCAGCAAAAATTGTTTTGAGTACAAAATAGAGCTTTGTGCCAGTATTACATGCCACCACGAGAGCCAACCCCCATGCCTGCAGCTTGCCAAGCCTGCAGCTCCCCAGTGGATGACGAGAAACCATAATTATGGGATTTCAAATTACAGTGAAAGGAAATTGCACGCTCACCCTTCCTTACGTGTAGGCAATTAGCAAACCATATAAATTTTAGTTGGAAGTAGAGGACTCTAAGTCTTTGAAAAACAAAACAGCTCTTGACTGTGTAGTCACTGAGCCTAGAAAAAGTATGTGCAAGCTGCTTTATCACTTCATTTGGCCCTGGTGACAATGGTTACAAGGAAAAATTCCTCCTTGCATTCAATTACAAGTTGCACGTATGGATCCTAGACTGAAATGTCTTTGAAAAACGTAACAAGAATTCCTTTTTAAAAAAAAGACATAAATACATAAATAAACCCAATACTAAATGTCTCCATTTTTTAACATCCTTCCAAGAGGTGAATTAAAATTCCTGGTGGATGGATTAGTCCCTAATACGTTATTTGAGGTAAATGGAAAATTACAGATCTTTTCAGCTGAAATGAGCACTGTGGGATTGTTTTTGATGGTTGTGCAAAATCTCCACAAGGTTCTCCACCCAGTCAGCACCTACTTAAGGACCTTTTAAAGTCACATACATGTTTAAGGACATACCTGGCAAGGTCAGTAGGTGACAGCCTTCTCTTCCTAGCCAGTCCTTAGCCTTCAGTGAAGTGTCTTTAAGTAAATACAGTTTATTCTAATAGTTTAAGCTATGACTTTTCTCATCTCTGGGAGATGTCACCTTTCTATTTAAACCAAAGTTTTGCCTCCATGGTGAGTCCAGCATCACCTCTCAGAATGTCTTATAAATCTGGCGTTGCAAATGTATTAAACATTAGAAGAGCAAAATACAGTTTTGAGTGACTAAAGATTTTAATATATAAATATATTTGACTTATGAATATATCTGTATTATAAATATTTTTGTTTTGTCAAAATAGCTATAACTAACATGATATTTTTTACATTCAGAAAAAAGTATCCTATGTGTATGTCTGTGTCTGTGTGTGTGCTTGCAGAAATTAAAGCATGTTGGTCAGAAAGTAGTCTAACTTTGCCTCCCTCCCCTCTTTGACTAATGGAGGATGCTATGGCTGCTAGCATACAAACCCTCAGACCCATGCAAATGTCTCAGGAGGAGGAGAGGCTACTGTATGGCCTGGTGGTCTGAGCACCCAGCCTCAGTTCTGAGAGGAGCTTATGAGGCTGAGGAGAAGATGAGTGGCCACACACTCAGGGACATTCTCTGCAGAGATTGCTCACACCTGAGGCAGTGACATTGCATTCTTCAGGGAAATCGCTGTGGAGTTTCCCAGAAATGTTCCTTAGGGGCACAGAATTCCACCTGGTCTTGTAGACAGTAGCTTGCAGGGCCCCTCACCACAGATGTCAACCCTACATCTTTCCCCTTCTTCTCTTCCTCCTCTTGAGCCTGGCAGAGGACTGGGGGCCATCTTGGACTGACCCATGGGATGAATAGTTAAGATTTTTCAACATTAGCCTGAGGTATTTGAGGTTCTCAGTAATGCCAGTCAGCCTTCTTATAAAATGAGGTTAATAATCCCAAGTCCACACACTGTCTTCAGGCTACCATCCTGGGCCTGGGACAGTGAGGCCTAGAGGTGACTTCCTAGTGAGCAGTAGCTTGGACAGGGCCCATAAACCCTGCACCTTCACCTGGGCCTGTTTTCTCATTTCTGTGCCAGAGCTGCTCCCCTTGCTTTCCTGGTGTCTTCTCATGGAACATGTTTCAGGGTAGTGTTATTCTTATTAATCTAGTCCAATTTTGGAAATCAAATAAATGCCTTTGGATAAGGCATTGTGTGCATAAACCTGTGTTTAGGTGTAGCCAGGATGACCTGGGGGCCAAATTAGCATGCAGACTTCAGTCCAGCTGCATCTGAAAGTGGTCAACTTTGAGCAGCCAAGTGCAGGAGCAGCATCTCTGAGATCCCTTGGTCCACAATTTCCCCAGGTTGATTGCCAAGATCCAAGGGACTGACAGTGGGAGTTGGGGCTCAAATACTCCTCATTACTGAGTTGATTTCTCCTTCTCAGGGCTGTTCGCCCTCCCTCTTCTAGCTGTGCTCATGCAAATTCTCTCAAATTGATGTTACTCCCTTAGATTTGCATATTGCAGGTCAAGTCTGAGTAGCTGATCTCCTTGCCAGCAAACCCATTGTCAGATGGTTTACACAGAAGAAGGTTTCTTCCAGAATCAAACAAACAATGAACAAGAAAAACACAACAATTCTGGAGGCTCACAGAGGGACTTTGGTGAAGCCACAGCAGAGCCATGGCCATGAGGGCTGATGGCTCCCTGCTAACAAAAGGCTACTTCTGTTTTGAAACTGAAAGGTCTCTCTTATGAACATTTATGGTAAATTTCCAAGCAGTGTAAATGAGCACCCTTCCAGACATACTAATAAAGTGGGAGCTCATTCAAAAAAAGCTCTCTGCTTTCATGAAAAATGATCCACCATTAAAAGTGCTGAGATCCTCTGAAAAAGATGAAGGAAAAGGCTAATAAATTCTAAGGGAAGAACTAAATGTCATATATGTTGGAGCTGAAGTCAATGGTCAACTGAGCACGTGTGCAAAGCAAGAGTCCCTGGGAAGAGAGCAGGGCATGTGCACCAGGAGCCATGCCCAGTATGGGGTGTGTGTGTGTTTGTGTGTGTGTGTGTGTGTGTGTGTGTGTGTGTGTGTGTGTGTTAGAGAGAGAGAGAGAGAGAGAGATCATAAGTAGACAGCATGTTGAGTGCTCTGAGTGTAGGAGAAAAACAAGCTGTACTGAATTGAAATTAATAGTTTTAATGAGAACTGTCACATAGTGTTTTAAGCTAAACAAAATCAACTTACATACTCCCACTCTAATTAATAAAGAACAGGTATTCTATCCCTGGAAAGTGAAAAAGCCAGAGGAGACATAAAACAGTGTGAAAGACCCTTTTGAGGAGAACTGACAGATACTCATCCAATGTGAAAATCTAATTAAGCATGCAAACTATGTATCAACAGATGTGTGTAATGTTTTAATGTACACAACCTTACTAGTAAACCCATGGACTCATAGATCACGTTTTGTCAGATTCAATACCTATGAGTTATTTGATGCTGTGATGCAACAAATAACAGTGAGAGAAATAGCAAAGCAAAACAAATGCAAATTGTAGTATTTTGGCGTTGGGGGATAGATGAAATAGTCTCAATACCATAAAGATTACCATGCCAAATATGCTAACAGTTTTATGTGCCTTACTTTAACTTAAGGGAAGCAATTTCCCTTTGAAATCTTGCATAGTCTTGAAATTATTTGCAGATGAGAAGTGGATATGAAGGGGCAAATCATGCAGCTATTATAACTGATTATCTGGACAAGGATGTTTCTGCTGTGTTTCCCATCCAGTGGGGCCAGAGTTAGTACACAGGCCATATATATATATATATATATATATATATATATATATATATATATATACACACACACACACATATGTTTTATTGAATATATTGGGGTTAAGAAAATTATATAGGTTTCAGGTACACAATTCCACAACATATTATCTGTACAATGTATTGTGTGCTCACCACCTCAAATGTATAGATATATTTTTGTTTGTACCACATTAATGTCATGTTTCAAGTTCATACTCATTGGCATCCATGACAGTCACTGGCATTCACTCACTGCCTCACTTTCTTGGGGTCTTAGGTATATTGCCATTAAAGCACCACCTGTGTGCACAATTATCAATAAATACTGGGGTCCATTTTGTCCAAGGATTGGGTACTTAGTACACATGGTAGTTATGAAGGATGTGGGCTAAAACATTTACTTTAGTGCAAACCGCCAAGTACCTTGTGTCACACTTATTAAAAAGTGGCTCAAGCATCACATATCAATATTGAACTTGTGAATTAAAGGATGCCATTCAGCCCAGAAGAGTGACTGAACAGTTGGTACAAGGAGTAATATTTAACTGAACAGTTGTAAATGTAGACACAAGTTCTGAATGTGAGATAAATGCTGTTGTTTCTGAATTTATGTCTGCAGGAGTGTTTTACATAGTAGGTCTGGGTGTATTCCCAGTGGACTGACACTGTGCCTCATCCTTGTTCCAGTCTGACATCAGGAGCGGCCTTTGAGTCTCATCATCATCAACTGCACAGGCACTGGGTCAGTGCATCTGATCAACAGTATATCAAACTGAATTTAGATAGGACTTAACAGAAGCCTCCACACTGTTTCATGGTGGCACTTGCTTATATAACAAATGCACAGGCAGCCTGTGGGGCTCTGTGATAAGGGCAGGGGTGCAGAAGGGTTGGATGGTAGAGACCAAGCCCTGGAGTCACTGCCTGAGCAGTGTGATGTATATTTTCAGCAGTTACTTGCATGCTGTGTGACATGTCACCTTACTTTCAAGAATATTAGTGCATTCATGAATATTTAAATGGCAGTCATTGTCATCTTGTTAGACCAGTGGTCGCCAAACTGTGGCTCACGAGCCACATGCGGCTCTTTGGCCCCTTGAGTATGGCTCTTCCACAAAATACCATGGTCTGGGCGAGTCTATTTTGAAGAAGTAGTGTTAGAACAAGTTTAAGTTTAAAAAATTTGGCTCTCAAAAGAAATTTCAATTGTTGTACTGTTGATATTTGGCTCTGTTGGCTAATGAGTTTGCGGACCACTGTGTTAGACCAATGATCTTTCAAACTCATCATAGCTTATTGACATGTTTAGTGTTTTCATTCTCATAATATAACTTACATCTTAAAAACAAAACAAAACAAAACAACACCAGTTCCTTCTCTTTTTCCTTTTCCCACATAGGCTCCCTTCCAAAGATAAAGAGTACAAAAATTGGATTTGCTGCATCAAGGAGATTAAGCCAGGAAGTATCTCTTTGTGCAAATGCTCTGTGCTACTTCTATGGAAATCCAGAGGAGTCACCTGGGAAAAACTACTACACAAAACACCATCTCTTCATTTAGCAAAGACAAAAGGTGTGTCTAAGAAGGTCCACATCAAAAGGTATTGGATTACTAATCGGGTTAATGATCTGATAGGCAAATCCCTAAATCCCAAGTCACCATTGTGTACCCACTCTGGACCACTTATTGAAGTCCTTTTGGCCTTTGGCTATTGAAATCCTGAAATCCTGCTCTTCACAAGGTACCCCCAAGAAAGAGGCATTTGTTATTCTACTTTGTTCAAAGGTTGTTCCTGAAAAGCTTCCTGGCTTCCTGGCTTTAGTCTCTCCTTTTCTTAAAAAAAAAAAAGAAAAAGAAAAAGGCAAGGCTGAGTTAATCACCTTTCAGTATAAAGGGTGACTGGTGAGAAGAAAGTCAGAGTTGGGACTTTATCCCTCCTGAGTGGTTGGGTGACAGCTTTTCAGATGTGCATATCTCTTTAATGACTTAATCACCTAATTAGCTGATTTGTGGGGCAATTGGTGAAGGCATGCTGGGCTGGCCTCTACTGCCACTTACTTTCAAGTGATTAAGTAAGATTCTAGAGAGAGGAGTGCCCCTTAGACTGTAAGATTCTGGAGATAAAAACATTGGAGAAAAACAAAATAAACCCATTTGGCAGGAAATGTGAAGTGAGTTTTATTTTAAATCCTCTCTTTGAAACCTTAGGCTGACAAGGGGGCACATGTGTAAATAGACTGTGACCCCAATCATGGGCTTTACAAGTTCCCTTTCCACTGTGTTCATTTGTATTTCTCTGGTAGTTTGCTTTTATAGTAAAGGTTTTATAATTTCTTGTCTTACTCTCCCTCAAATACACTGCTCATTGCACGTGTTATGAAAAGTGAGATTGTATTGTTAAAGACTGTGACATAACAAAGGGATAACTCCTGTGCTGAGGACTTTAAGATTCTAAACATAAAAACTGTCCTGGATGTAACTCCGGGTTCCCCATCTCTCTCCATTGAGCATCACAAAAGGAAGTCACATAAAATTGGGAGGAAGGGAACCCTGGGGGTGAAGTCTACCATGCCATCTTGGCATTTAAAACCCTTGCTTTGCCTGTAAAGTTTTGGGATGGGAATGAAGGGGCTAGGGAAGGGGTTTTTCTGTATAAGGTGATCTCCAGAGAGTGATATAAAGTGAAGGTTTAAAAGCCACACATGGGTAGGAAAAGGAGGAATAATGTAAAGTCCTCTCGGAATGTCTAGGACATGGTTCGGTTGGGGAACCACACCCCTTCCAAGTCCCTTTGTGCCAGCACCTTCAGGGTCCTCTCTAGCACAGACCTGCACTCATTGAATATCTCCCAGAAATGTGGAGGTTATCCCTTGCTTACTCTGTTCTGATCACCAGGGACAGAAAGAGGCAGGGCACTTTGAGAAAGGAAGCTGAGAGCAGGTATGTAGGGCTTTGTTCATGGCCATGGAATAGAAGTAGTGAGCACCATATAGATCTAACTTCCTTTATTACCCCAGTAAATCCTAGTGGGTATTCAGTCCATCAGATACTTTGCTTGTCACAGTCACTCACTTGAGACAAGCAGAGTATCCCAAGCTTCCCAGATTATATAAAAACTAGAGGCCTGGTGCATGAAAATTCATGCACTGGAGGGGGTCCCTCAGCCTGGCCTGCCCCTCTTACAGTCCAGGAGCCCTCAGGGGCAGGAGGTGACCAGGTGATCAGGGGAAGGTGACACCTCCATCACACCTCTGCTGCTGCCACTGCCAGCAGCGCAAGCCTCAGCCGGCCCTGGTTACCTGAGCCTTGGGCGGCCCAGGGCAGCTGGACAGCCAACATCTGAGGCTTGCCTGTGCCTCAGGCTGGCCCTGTGTGGGTGGGGGGCTGAGGGGACTGGGGACTCCTGAAGCAGGCATGCAGAGCAGCCAGACCCACCTGGGGGCAGGCCCAGCCAAGCCGTGTACCTGCCGCCCCACCAGGGCTGAGGAGACAGGGTACTGCCATCTTGTGGCTGTGGGTGCCACCATCTTTGAGGGTGTGACAGTCAATTAGCATATTTCCTCCTTATTGGCTGTGGGCACCTCCATCTTTGTGAGGGTATAACAGTCAATTAGCATATTCCCTCTTTATTCCCTCTTTATTAGATAGGATTGCGTGTGGCCAGCTTCTGTATTGCTGCTCCCACACCTTACATTTCAAAAGATCATCCTTAAACAGAAACATTCATGGCCTCCAAGTCATAGCTATTCCAAAAGTCCCAGTGGGGAGTGGAGAGGGCTCCCCAGGGCCATGCTGTCCCCACACTTTTTCACTCCAGGTTCTATGCAAATTATATCCCCTGGGAGTCAAGGCTCAGAAGAGTAGTGCCTACAGAGACTGAGCTTCAAACATCCCAACAGTGAATTTGATGGTGACACTCAGCTCTGGAGAGCCTGGCAGTTGTGTATAATGTGGAGAAAGACATTGAAGGGAACAGTCATTAACAGAAGAGAAACTACTCTACAAATGAGGAGGAATTCTGGATCTCCATCTGATTTCAAGGCCAGTTGGGCACACACTTTGATGAGTTAAGAAACAAACATGCATCCACTTACTGGTCAAGAGAGCCATTTCACCAGGAACCCAGGCATTCTGTGCACAGGACCCCACTGGGGGGAAGGGAAAACTAAAAAATATTCATGTGACTTTAGAAATGTCACTGATTCTTATACCCAAGTGAATATTGAAAAGAAAGTTCAAATCATCAAGTCCCAAACAAAATTTGTTAGATCAAACCAATCTTAAAAACAAAATAAAAATGAACGACCTTTCTGTTTTCCAAAAGACCAGTTATCACTAATAATACAAATATAGCTGAAGTGCATTTTGGTGACTATATGGATATATTCTGGGTGCACGTATGAATATATTATTCATAAAACACAGGACCTGAGATATTTGACTGTATTCTCTCTGATATTTTGAATAGAGGGAGGAACTAAAAAAAAAAAAGAGTTATTGTAAGAAGTAACCATTTTCACCCAATTATGTCCTGGAACTATTCTAGCTTATGAAAATCATGTGGGAGATGGGATGTTGCCTATTTCATCTTTCAGGGAGAAAAATGGGGAATCACATACGAATATCACAGTTGTTTTTTTTTTTTACCTGAAATTATTTTGTTCCCATGGTATGTAAGTAAAACCATGACATTGCTTGGCAAAACAGGAAAATTAACCCCATTTCCAGTTGATAGAGTGTTGCCAGTTTCACATTCTCTCCAGCCTCCAGATTGGCTCCCATATTCCTTGGTCCTCTTGATGAGCTTGACTTTAACTGAAAGGCAGGCTAAGATATCCTTCATATTGCTCTCCCTTCTTAAATACCCTCCCATGAAGAAGAAATAAAATCTATGCAGAAAAATCCTCAATATTTTGGGGTATAACTCTTGCCTTCTTAATTGTGGACTCTCCATAGTGATTTTTTCCAAAAAGTACAGTATGGAAAAGGGGAGGAGTACTTTACAGTAAAGAAACATGCAAACATGACCTTAGCCAGATGATCAAGGTCAACACCAACAGTGACAAGTTATGTTGACAGGACATCCCCTTGATAATGTGTGAGGAAACTGGCACTTTAACTTTGTGGTCTCCCTCCAAAGAACCTATAATTCCAGTCATGAAAAATCATGAGCAAAAGAGCAGACGAATTCCAACTGATAGAAACTTCACAGAATAATTGACCAGAAGTCCTCAAAACTTTCAAGGTGACTCCTCAGCTTGTTAGTCCCCAATAATATACTATGTGACCCTCTCATAGCCCTTAATCTACCTTCTTAGAGAATTTGCTTGTTCATATTTTATCTATTCTTCTAGATTTCAATGTTCTTGAAATTAGGATATATAAGACTATTATCAATGAAAGTGGAATTCTTGGGGTTCTTCAACAAAAATAACTTCCGGAGGCCCACACAGGAAGCTTTATTGATTATGTAAAATTAAGAGGGTTCCCTTACAAAGTCACATCTCTGTTCTTCCCCCCATGGAAGAAGTACAATCTCATCTTCAGCAGGGCCAGAATTAAGGCCACTGCCTGGCATTTCTGTTCCATATCAAAGCACAGTCCAGTCCAGCATCCTGCACGTAAAGTCTGCATAGTCATGGACCATACAGCTGCTTAAGTCCACATGGCTATGGAGAGAGAATAGGTGAGTGAAGGGGTGAATATGGGTCATGAACAAAAGAGAGCCAGAGCCAACAAGTGGGAACAGAAGTGAGGGAACTCTTTGTCTGGGGATTTTAACCAGGAACTTCTTCAAACTAACCAATCTACCTTTCAAGATACATGCACTTCAGAAGGGGTCCACCCCCTTAGCCATTCCATTGTTCCCCAGGCTAGACTGAATTTGATGGTGACATAAACACCTTTCCTGTGTCACCCTGACTTCATTATGCACGCACCCATCTCTCCCTTTGTTTGTTCCCTCCCCCTAGTAATCTGCAGGGAACAAACTGGTAGAGAGTGAAGTTGTAGCTTCCTGGTGAAGCTGCCCAGATGACCATGCTTATATTGTCTGGCCTCTCCTTTGCTCTCTTCTGATCATTAATATTAATTAGCTCATTGCTATGATGCACCTCCACAATCTTCACTGTGCCATGAGGTCCTTTGGGCAGGACTTCAACTCATCTTTGCTAATAGGGATCAAATTCATGCCAGAGAACTACTTCCTATCAATACCCAATAGCTTATGGCAAAATAGACATACAAATCTTGATTTTTGTATTTTGTGTGTGTGTGTGTGCGTGTGTGTGTGTGTGTGTGTGTGTGTGTTGCTTGTTTCACACCATTGTAGTAATGATTGCCTGCTTCCTCGATAAAATAGTATTTTAACAAATGAGTAGGTGATAGAAGGTTAAAATTCTTTTTTTAACTTGCTAATTTTGATAAATAGAACACAGGCTACACCTTTGAAGTAAGAGGGATTTTGAAAACAGAGTCCTAATAGGTTATTATGTCTGCTATTGAAATCATCTTAACATCAGCCAGGACTATGATGATGCCTCCTAAGGTTTGCCACATAATTCAAACTGAGAGGTAAGTAACCATCTATCAACCCAACTATGTCATATGGCACCAGATGGGATTTATCTGTAGATGTGGTTATAGTGTCATCTCTTTTGTCTAAATGTGGAGGAATTACTGTGTCCTTTGGGTTCTATTTGCGCTTGAGAGGATGTTTTCATCCTTGAGTTCTATAAAATATCATGAATTGGCTTAAAAGCAAGGGTGCAGCTGAGTAAGCTTTAAGATGAAAATGTATATAAAGGGATTAAGGTGACATATGGTGGTTGGGGGGAGGAAGAATCCCAGATTTAAACAAAATCTGTATTGACAGCTAAAAGTCCATGCTTCTAAAAGTTCTTCCCAGTCCTGAAGACCTGGAGGAGGCTTGGCTAGACCAGGGAAGCTAAATGAAGTTTTTCTTCTGTGAGGTGCTACGAGTGACAGGATAGAAACCCATTTTCCTTTGTTGCCTATTGAAGACCCTCAGAGCGGGCAGGCCTACACTTGTTTGGAAGGGCTAATATCCGATGTGAAATGAGGGGCACGCCCTTTGTGCCTGTCACCAGTGGCTCTATTAGAAACATTCAATGCTTTTCCAGAGCTACATGGTGCATGATGTAATTCCATTTTCTCCATGACTACAGGAAAGTGGAATCAGGTAATTAAATGTGAGAAATCAGAGGCCAGACTGGGGAGCCCTTTCTGCTCAGTTAGCTTTCCCAATGCAGCTGCCCAGCTGTGGCTGCCCCGGGCGGATCTGGAAGACAGTGGGGGTCACACAAGTCTCCAGGCTGCAGAAGTGCACACAGCTGGTTGTCAGGATCCAACAAGCCAGCCATGTCCTGCTCAAGTGTCACTACTTCCCATCAACTTGAAAAGCTCCAGTGGGTGGGGCCTTCAGTCACAGCTACATGCTTTCAGCCCTGAGGCTGCATTGTCTGGGGGCAGATCCAGGGGCCCCAGGGGCATGGTCAGGCCTAAAAGTGCACAAGAAAAAGGGCAGGAAGAGGTGGGGACAGAGGAAGAGGCAGAGGAACTCCGCTCAAACAAGTGAATCCTTTCAAATAAGAAGTTGCTATGCTGCTGTGGGTTCACCTTTTTCATAGCATTTTATATAATTTCTGGGCTCTTAGGTATTAGGTCTACATTTTTAGGTGAAAATGCTCTGGAAATTCTGCTGAAGATGTTAAAAAAAAAAACACAAAAAAAACCTGGCCCTGGAATTTAGATGTACAAAATTACTATATAAGCAGAAATCACATAGTGAATTTCAAGAATTATGAGCAACTGGGGGAATTGGACCTGCCCAGTGAGGAACCCATGGTGAAGTTGATGAAACTAGAGTGGCCCAGAAGAGCAAAATGAGTTTTCCATTTCAACAGATGGCTTATGAAGACCCATCACCTGTTTGGTTTAGTTTCGTTGGGTTTTAATACAAATAACTATGTTTGACATTTCAATTTAGTTTTTACAGCTTTTAATACATTTTTATACTGTACTCCTTTGCAGATAATTTAAGTCCCAGGGTTTCCTTATAATAAGAACTCTGATGGGGAAAAAAAAATGTTCTCATTTATGTGTAAATTTTGTTAACAGTGTAATTTGCATAATCATATTCTCCCTATGTTGTTGTTTTTAAGTTGGAATTTTTAAATTTTATAAGTGATCAACTGTATTTCTTGAAAAAAAAAAAAAGGTTATTAAACCAGAACATGATGTGACTTCATTTTCAGTTTGAAATCAAATGCTTGGAGAGATAGTTCACAATCATGGGGGGGAAATTGGGCCCTTGAGTAACACATGCGTTAGGTTTGGACATATTTGCATTAAAAATCCTACAGTACAATGTTACATGGTTTCATTTGACTGACATGGAACTGTAATCCACCCCACTCTCCTCAAGGAACAACCAGGTAAGGGAAGACCTATAAGTAGGTAATGTGTAAGCTGGCAGGTATCATGGCACCGGTGCCATTGTCTAAGCAACAACAGTTTTAAAGAGGCTTCCTGGCCTATTCTTCCCTCTAAGTGTGTGCACATACCTTTTCCATCAGCCTCCCCCCTCCTGCTGGCCTTGAGGCACCATGCAGGCAGGGCAAGTGGGCATCTCTACCTGTGGGGTCCTCGCTGTGCAGCCCCTGGCAGACAAGCCCCTGGTCCCTGTCTTGTACATTCCTGTGCTGTCACACTTACCCAGGGACCTGCATTTGTCACTTTGATTGTTTGGACATCGCTCTCTCCTTCCAGACCAGCAATCTGAGAGTTAGAGATCAACAGCTTATACCCAGGGCCCAGGCTTCCAAAATATCTGTGGACAAAGTTAGCTACTGCTTTCCCTTTGCTACTAAGACTGAGGGATAAACCCTGAAAACAGCCAGGACGAGTGAAAACAGGTGAATTATTTGGAGACTGCCAGTTTCAGCGGTAGCATTTTGAAATCTGGACTCTACATTCATTTATGATTATCCTTCATAGGTTGACTTCGAATTTATTTCAATACAAACATAAAAGGTAATTCATTTAATGCAATGTGCTTAAAGCCCTCTTTGCTTTCTTTCACACCATTTTTCAAGGTGCAGGGTCCTTGGCTGTGGTTCGCCCTCACAGTGGTCACGGGGTCTCAGAGTCCAGGTGGGCCACCTCCCTCCCAGTAGTCCATCTGCCCACATGTGCAGAGAGGGCCTGTGTGCACGGCTGCAAGTCACAGCTACCACAGAGCGACTGTTTTTAAAAGACAAACAGGCCTGCTTTCTGATACTGTTAATACAAAACGTCAGCTGGGAGCTTGATTTTAGGGTTGAATACAATTACTCGTTCCTGTCTGACTTGACACTTCACAGCTGGGAGCCAAATTTGGTGGAGAAAACCAAATTCTGCCTCGTCCTGCCTGACGTGAAGTCAGACGGCCTGTTTATGAAATCTGCTGGAAATGTGCACTTCTTGTTTTCCTTGTCATACACCAGAAGTCCGTGTTCACCTGGCGAAGCTCCCAAAACTGACAACAGAGCAACTGAACCGAAGGCAGGTAGTGTGGCTCCTCCCCAAGGATTTCTGAATATTGATAGTCTCCCCAACTCTTGTGCAAAACTGCCAGAAAATGATGTGATTTCATGCTCTCCCACGGAAACATGAAGCACCCTGGGCTGCAAATCCATAGTTTCTATGTAGGGCAGCAGCCAAAAATTTACCTTCAGAGACCCTGTGGTGTCTGTCCCCTTTTTAAAAAGTGCTCCGTGTCCTAGTGTAGGAACGTTGATGTGATAAAGGTTTGTGGGAGAAGTACCATCATGTGCTCTTTAGGACATGGCTTTTTTTAAAATTACTTTCTCTTTTGAAGTGGGAGTGAATTTAGTTGTTCTCAATATCAAATAATAAAATCACACTGTGCCTCCGGTGATAAGGCACAGACAGGGCTTTTATTCCGTAGCTTTAGTGCTGGACTGTTTCTTTTAAACAGGTTTTCTGTCTAGCTGCCTATTTGGAAAGAGATTGAAGATGAAAACCTTATGAAACTCACCATTGTCCTAGAGCAGTTGGGCCAGCCCTGGGCAACTATCAGCCTGGGAAGGATGCACTCAAGCACTCACCTGCTGTGAACAGGATGTCACTTCCTGCCTTGGCTGGGGATACTGTGTACTCACAACTCATCATCCTGAGCATCAGTGAGAACAGAAATGAAAGGACTACTGGTAATGGATGGATGGAGGTAGGCCCCCTGGCTTACACTGGGGGACATGCAGTCACATTAGGACTTAACACCAAGGAGGGAGTGAGGTAGAACTTATCTGGATACATCAAGGTTGTGGGTTCAATCTCCAGTCAGGACATAGTTAAAAAGAAACCAATGAATTAATAAAAAAGTGCAACAACAACCTCTCTCTCTTATCTCTTTAAAATCAGTAAATAAAAATTTTAAAAAGACAAAAACAGAAGTTTAAATACTCAACTTACCTATATTATTAAAAAACAGATATGGAATAGAAATGGGATACTTTAAAAGAAGGATTAATTTATGATTGAAAACCCTAAATCAATACTTCTTTGGTATTGATCTGCATACTAACAGATATCTTAATAGTTAATTACAATTTAGACATCCAATATTTTCACTGTTTAATTCAAGAATGTTATTGCTTCATAATGAGGTTAGTTATGCCCTAATAAAGCCATGCCATTTGTGAGTACAAAGAAAAGATGTGAGAAACTAAATGTGTCCCAGCAAGAATTTTTTAATATATTTTTGAAAAGTTCTTCAAATGACAATTTCCTTTTATTGTAAGACAAAATAAAATTTGAAATACATATTCTTCAATGTCCCACTTCACTGGGGAGTTTGGAAATACAAGTTATTAAACGTGTTCATATATTGGAGCAAGAAAGAGTTTTATTTACACAGCCAGCAAAAGCATGTGCTCACCCTCTTGCCTCCCAAAGTCCCTTCCAAGCAGGGGCATGAGTGAGGCATTCCCTCCCCACAGTGAGGTCACACCAGCCACTGGGTCACTGTCCTTTCACAGGGGCTGATGGTGTCATTGCTGAGAAAGAAACACAGAAGGACTTTCTTCAGGTGCTATTTCATGTATAAACTAGAGGCCCAGTGCACAAAATTTGTGCACAGGTAGGGTCCAAGGCCTGGCCAGCCATCAGGGCCTATTGGGGCCTTCCTTCTCCTGGCTGCTGGGTGCCAGCTGGGGCCTTCCTTCATTCTGTGCCACCCCCCGGTGGTAAGCACATGATATAGTTAGTGTGCTGCTGAACTCCGGGTTGGTTGAACTCCTGAAGGGACAATTTGTGTATTAGCCTTTTATTATATAGGATATATGATTGTCCAACCAATGAAAGCTGAGACTAACTTTAATGTCTGTGCTTGTTTGCACTGGTATTTACATATATTTAAACTTATTTACATAATTACTTGTATCTGTTTTAATCTGCATCTTCATCTTCACATCTATCACTCTATTATCCATCTTTTCAAAGTCGCTATTTTTCTCGTAGAAAAAGTACTTTTACTGCAAACTTTTTACTTCCTTGCCCATGTAATTCAATGGTTCAAGTAATTTTTTTTAAGTCCATACTTCCTAAAATAAGGCTTAGAAAGTGTTATGCTGGCATCCTTTGAATTCTATACCAGTATTAAAATAATTCTAATTTAAAATTATGCACAAATAGCATTAAAATTCAGAAATGATGTGGGTCTACATGGTGAGGCTATTTAGGATGCTTCAACTGACAACCTGTGATATATTCACTTTCATCAGATTCTCTGCTGCAAATTTAATTAAAAGAAAAATGGGACATGCCCTGTGGCTTGTTTGTATGTTTGTTTTTTATAAGTGGATCATAACAGGAAGCTGAGAAATATTAATTCCAGCCAGATGGTTTTACTTGGAACTAGCATACACTTGGGGTCTAATACATTAAACTAACTTTACTGGTGGTTTTCAATTCTCTATATGAATCTATAAGTGTCTATATTTAAAAAGTTCCTCTTTAGGGTAAGAGGTACTTCTATTTTTATTATTATCATGATTATTTGTCCCTTACATCTTCCACCCTTCTGTGCCAAAATATCCCCAAATAAACATCTTTAAAAAATATATCCATTAGAAATAGTTTTCACTGACCCAGACATATTTGGAAAGCAATAAAAACATATATTGAATTCTCATCTGTGAAGTTAGCTGTTGTCTTCTGAAAGGAAAGTCATTATTCAAAACTGGAGCAATGCCACCATCCCTGATTAATCCCAGGTCTGTCTGTGTCGTGACTGGTGCCTATGATAAAACATCTAGCATGTCAATAGGTGGCCCCAATCAATTCCCTCCGTTGGGTCAGATTCCTGAATTCATTACCAGCAGTTGTCAGGCTACTGTAGAATCACAGCTCCTATGTTTGAATCGGTTGCAAAGAATCTAATGGACATTCACCAAAGCAATACCTATGCCCATATTGGCTTCAATATCAGGATTATCTAATTAGCAAGCCAGTCTGTGTCTGAAAACCTAGAATCTATTCTCCTTGATCTCCACTCTCCCTCTCTTTTTACAGTGCCCCCTGAATTTGGGAGAGTGGACCACCAGGAAGAAAGAAAGCACATGCTCATCTTATATACCACATACCAACCAGTGCTGTGGGGTTTGGGGATGAGAGAAGCAAGTATGAGTTGATATGACCACCAGGGGGCACAACTCTGCCCCTGTGGGGGCTCATATCATTAGTCAGAAGGACATCTTGACAAAGCAATTTGGGCAAAGTATTTTATTTTATTCAAAATGCATACTAATAGGAAAACTCACTATCCTTTATTGGGAAACTTCTTCTGTGGTGACTTCTTAAGAAAAATGAGAAGCACTATTGATATTCAGAAACACAAATTGTCAGTATAATCTAGCATTTTCAGAAGAAATGTATGTATGTAGCTACATTTAGTATTAATTATCAAGTCATATTCATTTATAGACATCAAGAAACTCTGATATTAATGTGGAGAAGCTGATCACAGAGGGGTGCTATCCTTGTCCTGTGATCAGAGAATGCTGTTGTCAGCCCCTCACTGCCAGGACACACCCTGCTTTATTCTCAGGCCCCTCGTGTGTCCAGGCAAACATCTGAGCCTTCTGAAGTGAGGGAGTTTGCACAGCGTTTGTGGGGGAAGGGAGCCCACTTAATTGTTACCTCATTGTCTACGCGTAGCATCTGTTGACATTAGTAATGTAATTGCAGTGATAATAAGCTCATTGACTTAGTGTGTAGGGAATAATCAGTCAGGACATCGCATTTGTCTTGCTTTACTTGACGGCCCATCTTCCATATTGAATAGACAATGTCAGCACAGGCCATTGTCTCAAAGAAATGGAGCAGCACAAACCTTCCTGCCCTTTCCTGCCTTCCTCTAGCCTCATCCCCCTCTTACTCCCCAAGAGCAGGGGGAGGAAACCCATGCTACATTTAACTGTTACTGGACAAGGATCATTTTTGGAAGGAGCATAGACAAAGTCTGGCTGGTTCTGTCTTAGAGCATCCGTGTGCACCTGCTGACAGGTTTAACTTTCCCCTTTTGATTAAAGAAAGACCAACAAGAGGCAAAGGCTGGAGGAAAATTTCAGTTCTAAGAAGGATGGACTGAAACTGACAGGAGAGGAAGTTTGTTGTGCTGGGTCAGCTGCCAGATGCCTTGTATTTTCCCTCAAGAACTCTGCTGTGGAAAAATATAATGAAAAGTCTCTTTACCAGGGTGAAGAATTATATTTTATGACAGGCAACCCTGCTTACAGTTGGATCTTCCCACGATAGACAGGAGTTGGGTATGAGAAGGTGAAGTTCAAACAAATAATATCGAAAACATCATTTGTTGTTTCTTCTTTTTCTTTCCCTGTCTTCAACTTCATATGAGCTGATTTCTCATCCATTGACATGGACTGTCAGCCTCCCAACTGCCAGCATCTCGGGTACTATGGGGGCTGCTGGTCCTGGGGGAGAGGAATACAGGGATCTGCCGGCTTCACCTGCCCAGAGGCTTCAGAGTTTGGAATTTTCTGTGGTGTGTTTTCACTTGGTTAATTCAAGAACTAGGAAACTAATCTACTCTCCTTAACACTAGTCAGTTGGACATGAAATTTATTTCATCTAAGTCAGATCCTCATCAAGTTCATCACTGTTTTTCCATTGCTTCTTTCCTGCTGTCTCAGGAACACACACAGTGAGAGGCAACAATGAAGACGTGACATAAGACACTCATCTTTATGATTATTAATTGCCCAAGCTGCCCATGTCTTATGACAGGAGAGACACTGGAAGACACTTTGCTATTTGTCTACTTGTTTCCCACCCAGCTGCAGAGTGATGGAGGAGCCGCCTCACAGCTGATTAGAAGGCCATACTCTGTCAGCCAGACAGCTGGCCCTTTCTGCCAATTCAGAAACAGGGAAACTTTTTCATCAGTTTTATTTTCTACTGTTTGGACAACAAGTAGACAGTTTGGCAGCAATCAAAGATAACTAATCTTAAAGTCATAGTAATAGCTATCGATACAGATGTAGCTATATATATGTATGTGTATACATGTATGTTAATACATATGTATGCAGGAAGATATTGTTTAAAATGTCAATACAGTAGGCTTGAATCTCATATCACTAGTGTATCATGAACAGTGCCAGAAATGCTATTGGAGTCTGAAAGTTTACTCTGACCTCCATAAAGTAAAACCCTGAAAGACATCATCACAAGGATGTCTGTGTCAGGTAGGCCACTTGAGACCTTAGGGATGTGCAGGGAAATATCGAAATAAGTGAGGCCCCAGCCACACAACCCCCTGAGGTAGAGACCAGGCTTCTTTGACTTGGAAGGCCGCCATGCTGACTTTGTCACTGACTTTGCCCCACCCCTCACAGTAGGAGGCATCCACTTCCTAGAGTGGGGAAGTTAATCCACTTGCTTTAAGTCATATTGGACATATAATCAAAGGCACATGAAACCTCTGCCAGTGCAAGATACTGCACACCAAGGGGAAAAAATAGAACAACAAACAACAAAAGAAGTACACTATATTTCAAACATGCCCCACTTTCCAACATAGTACTACCATAAACAATTTTAAATGTAAATAAAAGCCTGAATAATTTTCTGAAAATTTTGAGTGTCAGAATTGAGAGTCAATATTGAAAGTCATGAACTTTAAGATTACCATGGTGTGTGTTTGGCGGGGGGGGAGGCAGGAATCGGAGCCTATGAATACTTTAAATTCATGCAATATTGGTCAACTTTTGGTATATTAAGTGCATGGCTTCCAATTCAGATCATTTTCCACAGACCTGCATATGATATTTAATAGTTCAAAACAATTTATCAATCAGATGCATGTCATGTTTTCTTATAATATTATAAACACAGGGTGATCTAGGTCAGGGTTTCAGTAATCAATACATGTCTTCCTCAATGCAACAACAAATATTGAATTATTTAAAACAAACAAACAAAGGAAAGGGCTTATACTCCTTATCTGCTGATCTAAGATTTGCACAGTTCTGAGAGGAGAGTGGTACAATAATGATAGAGACAATAACAGATGCTCCACACAGCCAGTGAATGTCAGTTGTTGAGTGTTCAGATGAACCACATAAGAAGCTTACCTTAAGACCTTGCACAAATAAAAAAAATCCTTAAAATAAAGGACTATATACTAGGCTTAACTAATCCAAATACAGGATAAATATTAAAGCAAATACCAAGAACAATAGCAAAAAAGAAGCTTGTAATTCCCTGCTTAATTGCTTGCTTTATGTAATATATCCTTTAACTAAAGTGTTAAATGCATGTGGAGTTATTGCAAAAGCATTACCATGTAGTTGGAATATTGGTAACAGGTGTCTATTATAAAAGGTTTAAGTAAGTTTTATATGCACACAAATATGTTAAAGCTGATAAGGTAAGAGGTCTTTTAACTTAAAAAAAATTACCACACATAAAAAACATGGAGAGGCAGTTACAATTTAATTACAACTATTAGCAGTGTTGGATCACTACCACTATTATTATAGCAAAATAAATATTCTAAAATACTTAGGTCTTTAAAGAAATATATGGCTGTAGTCTGGCACTTAATCTGGGCACTTAGGTTTTTTTTTTTTTGAGTGTGCAGTTGATAGAGTGAGGGCAGGGTGAGAACACATTCCTTGTTTTATTTTTTCATTAAATGATATTGCTTTAAAAAAAAAATCTTTATTGTTGAAAGTATTACGTATGTCCACTTCTCCCCACCCCCCATTGACCCTTTCTAACCTGCCCCAGGCCTTCACCACCCTGTTGTCTGTGTCTATGGGTGATGCCTATATACATACAAGTTCTTTGGTTGATCTCTTCCCACCCACCCACCCACTCCCACCCTCCTGAGATTCTATAGTCTGTTCCATGCTTCTACGTCTTTGGATCTATTTTGCTCATCAGTTTTTGTTTTGGGTTTTCATTAGATTCCACATATGAGTGAAATCACTTAACAATAGGAAGACAATCCAATTAAAAAATGGGCAAAGGACCTCAATAGACACTTCTCCAAAGTGGACATACAGATGGCCAAGAGACATATGAAAAAATGCTCAAAGTCACTGATCGTCAGAGAGAGACGCAGATTAAAATGACAATGAGGTGTTACCTCACACCTTTCACAATGGCTACCATCAATAAATGAACAAATGACAAGTGCTGGTGAGGATCTGGAGAAAAAAGAACCATAGATAGTATTTCGTTGATGGGATCAAGACCAGGGTAGGATCCAAACAGCTGTCCTTCCTGAATTTCAATACCTGAGAGGATGGTTTAAACTGAACTAAAGCACAGGCCCTTTACCATGCTCTGGGGGGATGGGGACACAAGAATTCCTTCAATCCTGGGGCTAATAGGCAGGATCCCAGGACCCTGGTTCTGGATCCCACCTACCACTGTAGCAAAGGCAAAAAGGCCATTGTTGCCACCTCTTCCTACTCCTCCTCTTACCATTTTCCAACTTTCTTCTGTTCTTCCTCCTACTTATATAATCTATTTTATTTGTCATCTTTGTACCATAATATATCAACTAAACCTTCAACAAATAAAACATACACTGCTCAAACAAACATGAAGCTCTGAAATCACTGTCCTGCAACAACTGTAGGAAAAATGAGGTTCACATCAGAGCAAGAGATCAATTCTATTTCCTTTGTACAGAGGAATCAGGATGAACAGCCAAAATGAGCATTTGAGCTGAAACACACACACTGGCTTTCTGAATTCATCTAAGTCATAAAACATGGCTTAAAGGAGGAGTTCTGGAGTCCTAAGAAACCCAGGCTTATCATTGCTATTGATAATTTAAATTTTAAGGAAAAGGAATCCTGAGATGCAGCAAAACAGTCCCAGGGTCCCAGATACCAACATCTAGAACCACCCCCAATACCTAGTCCCTGGGGACCCAGAACCACGTGTAGTAGTTTGTTGAATAAATAATGCATCATAGGGGGCTCAGAATTTCCAAGGAAATTACAGCATACTCAGCTCCCAAGAATGAATAAAAGGAGAATTCTGCTAGTAACTTTGGCCTGGAGTAGAAGCATTAGACATGCCTTAATTCAGAAGTGATTTCATTCAAGAAAATCAGCACCTGTTACTTCCTGAGATTTAATTTTAACAGTTTTAGAAAATACTGACCAATGAGTTCATAACCCAATATAACTATTATTTAATATATTATAGTCAAGATTATTCAAAATTTCACAGACATGGATGTTGTCAATATGAATATTCTCTTTGAAGTAGATAGAGGATTAAAATAAAATTGACAATCTGGGCTGAAATCCCTATTGGGAGCCTTACTACATACAGCTTTAGGAAGTTTGCTCACTTCTCTGTATTTCACTTTCATTTGGAAGGAAGAAATAGGAATAAAACTTACTACCAAGTTTTCCCATTCACGCATCCACTCATTTTTTTAATCATATTTATTAACTATTTCTCATTGATTGCTTACTATGTTCCAGGCACTTTGCTTGGATTTTATGACTTTCTACTGTTAATAAAAGTACCTTGCACAGAGCCAGGGCAGGTACAAACCAGCACTGACTTGTTAATGTTGTTATTGTTTAAGATTTAGTTCTTACCTACCTTCATTTATACTTGATGTATTGAGAAACAAAACAACTTTGATATAATGTGGAAATTATGCAACCTTGTTTTAAGTAGAATTACACCTTAAAAATTCAAATAAATGGCTATCCATTTTAGTTTTTAGTATTTCCTGACCATCTTGGGATAGTTGCCTATGTGGTATATTAGCCTATATTAGAAAGAAGCTTAGAATGAAACCTAATTTAAATGCTAAATTTTCCAAAGAAAGTAAACTTATCAGTTAGATTTTGAGTGGAGTTGGGGACTATCTGGTTAATCACAGGAGTAAAGATTAAAGACTTTGAAGGGGAAGACTATATAAGAAATAATTTCATGAGCAGGAACTTCTCTGGTGCTATTTGCATTGTAATCATGTTGACCATCTAATCAGGACTTTAAAAGTCTAAATTAAAAATAAAATAAATTCACTCTTATAGGGCTAAATCTAAGACCAGTTTTAGGTGGATTAAGGGTTGCCTAGGCTTTGAGTAAAAGTAAGAGGAAAAATAAGGTCTTCAAAATCAGCAAGAGTATCATTCTTTCACTATCTTCACAAAGAACACCCAGATCCAAGAAGACTGAATTAATTCCTTTTAATTGAATCAGTCATCCACACATGGTGTATTGCCAGAGGATGGTTTCTTTTCAAAGTCCCTACTTTCGAATGATGGGAGAAGATGAGTACTTCCATTGCCACTGCATTTCAATGAATGGGAAGTTAGAGTTGAGGTGCCTGTAGCTTGCTGTATACATGCTCTCAGGGTCATGAGCCTGATTCACCTTTCCTTGAAGACAAGCAGGCTTGTCTTCAAGGAAAGGTGACTCAGTTGTTATATAGCTGATGTACAGATGACTGTAAACAGAGCAGGATCAATGAGACTGGAACCCAGGTCCTCTAAGCACTAGCTCTTGAGTGCTTGCTTCCACTCCCTTGAGTTGCAATGTTTTCACAATCAGAGTGAACTTGGTCACCACCATCCTGGATGTGCTGATCATTACATAAAATGATGCAAATCCACTGCATTGTCCAGCTGGAAGTTTGCTTCCTTTTTTTTTACTGTCATTTCCAGGGCTCAGCTGATCTGTTTTTCCATAGCTCGGCCTTGACTATTTTCTTCAGGCAACTTAATGCTATTTTCTATCATTCAATGCCTGGAATTTTATTCAAAAGGAAACCTGAGGATTATTTTGGGTGGTTAGTGAGACTAATAAAATGCTTGGCAGGTGGTTGAATATTGTGGTGAGCTAATGTCTCAAAAGTCTTTCAAGGGAGTGAAATAATCCCCAAGAATATTCAGTGTTTAAAATAGGCCTCAGCAATAAGTGAGCCTGTAGAAATCATATCTGGCCCTCCGATTATACAATCTGATTACAGATTTGGACATCTCAATTATATTTAAAAAGTTGACATTATTAAAGGTGGATTTTTCCTAAATATCTAAAATTGACTTCGTTTTTTATTCATTTCTTAGTAATAAAATTTAGGTAATGAGAATGCGCTTGTAAAAAATGGCTGGCTGGAACTATTGGATAGTAAAACTTTATTCAGACTCATTACAAAGTTTTAAAATAAAAGGCATTCAACTTCAACATTTATTGAGTAGACACTTTTTTTTCAATGTATGAAGGTCTCTTTAGGCAAACAAAACAAACAAACAAAAATTTCTCCTTTATAAAGTGTGTCTAGAACAGTGGTCGGCAAACTGCGGCTCGCGAGCCACATGCGGCTCTCAAGCCGTGGTTTGCCGCTCTGTTAACTAATGAGTTTGCTGACCACTGACCTAGACTCTCAATTCCAATAATTACAGGCTGTTGTTGTTCCTTGTGATTAAGCCCCAGAACAATCAAGTAAAAAGATGCTGTGAGCATAAATCTCATTGTGTTTAGTTACTACTTATTTTTTGTAGTTTTTAGAGTACATTATCTGTATATTGTATTTTATGTTCACCACCCAAAGCCAAGTCTCCTTCTATTCTCCCCTAACCCCCTTTCCCTCTGGTAATCACCATACTGCTGTCTGTATCTATGAATTTTTGTTGCTGTTGTTTTGCTTAATCCCTTCACCTTTTTCCCCAGGCTCCCAACCCCTCTCACCTCTGACAGCTGTCTGTCTGTTCTCTGTATCTTTGAGTCTGCTTCCATTTTCTTTGATAGTTTATTTTGTTCATTAGATTCCACATATATGTGAAGTCATATGTTACTTGTATTTCTCTGACTGGTTTATTTCCCTAACATCACTCCAGATGCTGCAAAAGGTAAAATTTATTTTTTACAGCCAAGTAATATTCCACTGTGTGAATATACATCAGCTTTGTTATCCACTCACTTACTGATGGGCACTTAAGCTGCTTTCAAATCTTGGCTATTATAAATGACCCTGCAACATAGGGTTACATATATTCTTTGAACTTGTGTTTCAGGTTTCTTCAGATAAATTCCCAGAAGTGAAATCATTGGGTCTTTGGCAGTTCCATTTTTAACTGCCATTTTTGAGGAAATTCCATACTGTTTTCCACAGTGGCTACACCAGTCTGAATTCCTACCAACAGTGCATAAGGGTTCCCTTTTCTCCATATCCTCACCAACACTTGTTTGTTGATTTATTGATAATAATGATTCTGTGGTTTTAATTTGCATTTCTCTGATGATTAGTAATATTGAGTATCTTTTTTTATGTCTATTGGCCATCTATATGTTATCTTTGGTCCTTCACCCATTTTTTATTGGAATATTCTTGGTGGGGGGGTTGTGGGGTTTTTTTTGGTATTGAGATATGTAAGTTCTTCATAAGTTTTGGATATTAACCACTTATGAAATATATCATTGGCAAGTATGTTCTCCCATTTAGTGGATTGTCTTTTCATTCTGTTGATGGTTTCCTTTGCTGTGCAAATTTTTTTTAGTTTGATATAGTCCCATTTGTTCATTTTTCTCTTGCCAAGGAAAAACATCAGAAAAATATTGCTACGAGAAATGTCCAAGATTTTACTGCCTATGTTTTCTTCTAGGCTTTTATGGTTTCAAGTAAGGTTACTACTTGTTAAGAGTGGAATGGTAGAGGTCTAGAGAAAGCCCCAGAAATTACCTAGTACAGTCGTTTTACCTTCTCTGAAGAGATACATCCCCATAGAGGGAGACACTGACCACAAATCTCGGCTGGTTAGTAGAGAGCAGAGGGAGTAACCAGGAATGACTTGATTCTCAATCCAGTGGCTTCCCAAGAAGATGCACACCCAGTGTAGTAAGTAGTCGGGTGTTAGACCACAGATCACAGAATCAACTCTGTGTACTGACACTCCATGGAATAAATTCTGTGCAAAGTGTTGTGTGGTAGGTCATGGAAGGATATGCATGCTATCCCTTCTGCCAAATTGCTTTGTTCCAGGACCTGTTTGTCTTTGGTCCCTATGGTCACTCAGAATCCATAGGGGCAGCTCCTCATAGAGACCTTCTCAACACTGGGTCCCCTTGCCAGCCTGTCCCCCTCAGTGCTCACCCTGCATGTGTATGAGAAGAGCCAGATTCTTGATGTTTTGTCTGTCTCCCCACAGCTGTCCCCATCCCAGCCCCAAGAAGGGCAGGGTCTCATCTGCCTTCTCTGCTCTTTCCTCAGCAGTGCCCAGCACATGATGGCTTCTCAATAAATAATATGTGACCTTGTCAAGCTTTGGTTTCTGGATTATGCCACAATGTTAAACTTTTTCACATGATAAAATACTGTTTCCAAAGTGTGGCCATGACTGCACTTTAAAGTGCAATTTGTTCTCAAGTTTTAAATAATGTGAGTATTAACACACCTAGAAGCAGAACTCTCCAGAATTGGACACTGAGGTTGCCAAGGGAAACTTTTTTTAAGCTGAACATGTCTTCATTCTCACCAAACATTTTTATTCCTGGGTACACCCAATGATGGATTCAAATTACACCAAAACTAGTTTTTGTTTTTGTTGTTTTACTCAGTAAAAACAAACAAACAAACAAACAATTGAGTCAATGTTTTAATGCAACAACTTTCTTTTAATAATAATACAACATGATTTTTTTATTATAATTTCACTTCTCAGAAAATTGCAAGAATTTTGAGCTCAGTATTTAGAATGAGTTGAAAGAAGTATAAAATCCAAGAATAATAATTATATTCACTTTATAACATATTTTTATTGATCTCAAAGAGGAAGGGAGAGGGAGAGATAAATAGAAACATCAATGTTGAGAAAGACTCATTTATTGGCTGTTTCCTGAATGCCCCACATTGGGTATCGAGCCCACAACCAAACACTTGTCCTCTTGGAATCAATCCGTGACCTCCTGGTTCATAAGTCCACACTCAACCACTGAGCCACACTGTCTGGGCATGTGTTCGTTTTTAATTAGTTTTGGTAATACCATCAATAAGAGCTGCCTCAATGGCTACACCCAGCGCAGCATTTTACCAGTTGAGACTAATAGCATTGAGTTTCTATGCCTGAGAGATAGAGTGGCATTGGCTGGAGTTCTCACCAACTCATTGAAAACTCAGCACTTTTTTCTACTACATATACTTACTAAGGACTTTTGTTGTTATTGTGTTAATAGTATTCCTGAGTCATCAACGTTAAATTCAACATTAGTGGAACTATTTCAAACTCAGTGGCTGGGATTTTATTTTATTTTTTTGTTTTTGCTCTCATGGAAATGCCATGGACTCTCCATGGGTCAGCAGGCTACATGCTATAGTTTCAAGTTCCAGTGAATGCAGACATATAGTGGGGGCACTTAGCAAATGCTCCCACCTCCGCTGAAAGTTATCAATTTAAGTTTTCTGAGCAGATTAACCCAATAATGTACATGAGTTCTTTGCTGATGGGAACATGCTTTACATTAAATTTTCACAGGTGTTCAAAGTTTATTCAACATGAAAACATTGTCTTGGAAACAGAAGTAAATCAAAAGTTTGACTTAATCAGACAATTCCAATTAAAATCAGAAACCTCAGATGTTCCAAATAAGTCAGAATAGTATCTTTGAAAAGTTATTTTGATTGTATTTTGCCAAAATGTCTAATCCCACTAATACCATAACACATACACACACACAAACACCCTGTCCCAGCCTCAGGTTCAAGCAGCAAGTAAGCAAATTGCTGGGGTCAGAAGTGACCAAAAAATAAGAAAATAAAATTTAAAAATAAAGTATCTTCAAACAAAGGCACAGGATTTGGGGATGCGGGTGCTTTGAAATGGTGAAGAAGCCTCATCCTCTGATTTCGTGTCTGATAGATGAGGGCAGGAGAGAACTGGAAGTTCTGTACAGTTATCCCCACAGGTCCCATGTGCTGTGTCCTAGAGGTATGTCTTTACTCACCCTCTGAGGTAGGGAAGCAGGAGAGCTTTCAGGGCTGCACTGGAGATCACTTGCGCAGAAAATAGATCAGCCTTGCTAACTCACTCTATTTTTCTCCTAGCATCTGTTTGCATGCTACATTCACCTGGTCTTGCCTGTAGGATAAGATCCACCCTCATCTTCTAGTCCCTCACGAAGTGGATTTTTTTTTTGCCTTTGTACCCATATGACTAGCTCTATACCTAGGAGCCCCACCTCCATTCACAGACCCAGGATGTCATCCCAGCTCCTGCCCTCACATAGGCCTGCAGGAAGTTACCTGAAATTCATGATTTTATGGACAGGAGGGTGCTCCTCCCAACCCTGCAGCTAGGCTAGAACCATCCATTCTGATATCACAGCCTCTCCCAGTCAGAACATCTCTTTTCAATTAAATGCTGTGAGCTCAGACGTGCCTCTATCACTGGGGTTTCCTTTTATGCCTGCATTTAATACCTCGATGACCTACCAGCATTGATTTTTTTTATTATTTTAATTCTACCCAATTGCTTCTATTGCTTTTCTCACCCACTCAATCATATTCTGTGTCTTTTTACATCTAATCCCAAGTCCTGCGTCTGTCTTCTTGGACTAGACCTCTATTTTCAAATGCCTGCTGGGCACCTCCCCCTTTGAATCCTTTCATAACCCCTCACAAGGATTTCCCCTCCCCCCACTAGATTCCCCATTTCTATTAGAATAGACCATCTCTCCATACACAAATTCCCAAAGCTTTGTGGTTGTGCTTGAGCCCCATACCTTCCACATTGATCTGCTCCTGCATTGCTTCTGCCCTATCTCAGGGCAGCCTTGGGGCCTCCTTCCTAAAGAAAAAAATTGCTTCCTCCAGATCTCCCTAACTCAGCTCTCTCTCCATCCTACTCCATCCCGCACACATCTGGGCAATTAATGTTCTTAAAATATATATATATGATTATGTCATATCCAACTCAAAACCAATTTTGGTTGCTTTTTGTTTCCCAATAAATTGAGATCATATTCCTCATCCACCAACATTCCCACCATCCCAGGCCTCCCTGAATGTGCTCTTCCCTGGGACTGTTCTTCTAACAAAAACAATTGTGTCCTGATTTCCAATACAGAAATCAAAGGGTAATGTTTAGTCCTCACCTTCCTGATGTCTCCTAAAATGCTGAGTACTCTTTCCTTCCTTCTCTCTGTGATCTCCTCGCTATGCGTTTATATTTCCACCTTGTCTTTTTCTGGTCCACTCCTAATGTCTTATAGCTTCTCCTTATTTCTTGGTTTTCCTGTCATCCTAGGAGACCCCCTGCTCCCCAAAGCCCTGAGCCCCCACCTCTTCATGTATTGGTAACAGAAAGTCACCATGTCTGCTCATACCATTCACCTGAGGTCCAGACACACATTTCTAAATTCCAAGAGGTGACCCTGGGAATGCCAGACAACCTACCCATACCTGGCACCTGGTCTACATCCTATATTTAAGATTTGAGTTACTAAAACAACATCCTCCTTATCTCCTAAGAGATACATTTCTGAACCAAGCCTCTAGCCAGAGCGTGTTTCTTACAACTGCATTTATAGTCCATATTTCCCAAGACTCTGTGCTTTGAGCATACTTGGCACCTTCTGTCATTTCCCCACCTACCTCCACCTCAGTTCCTGCTCAGCCTTGAAGACCACACAGGACTTCAGAAACCCTAGCTGCTGCTTTCTTGGCTCTCAAAGCCTTCTGCTCACTCTACTCTGGAGAATCACTGCAGTTCATTTGAATTTTGGGTTGGCATGCATGTCTCTGACACAAGACCATGACTGTCTTGAAAGCAGAAGCTTTGTTTTATGTATTTGTGTATTCTGATTTCCTCCACAAATTAGGTCTAGAATAAAAATATGTTCAACAAATGCTGGTTGAATTACTTTTATTAATTGCATTAACTGAAATAAATGCAATGGTAAATGAAAATAATGCAAATGCAATTTTAAGAAGAGAAGATTTTCCTCTAGTCTTCTTCTGATTAGTAAAAGTTGACAGAAAAATTGGTTGAATGGAATAGTGGTTAGAGTGGCATAAATATATGAAACTGAAATGGAAGAAACTTGACAGAAATATGTTTAAAAATTAGCAATAGTTTCTTAGATTGCTGACAAAAAATAAATTTGACGGTAACAAGTATGCTTAGCTTCAAATTATTGCAACACAGATATGGTACTTTTGTTCCTCAAAAAAACATATTGAAGAGTGAACATTTGCAATAATTTATGTTCTTAAAGTATAATTGAATAAAACTTAAAATAAATAATTTATATGTGAAGTCAATTTGCAAGAGTGATAGTTGAACACATTTTTTATATTGTGGATAAAGTACTCAACATTTATCTATATCCCAAGCTAATTGTATTGAGAATAAGGATGATTTTCAAATTTTCAAAGGGTCAGTACAGTGAAACAAAATGGTTCTTTATTTTATTTCAAAGTAAATAATTGACAAGTGGCATTACTGTTTATGATTGTCAAAACAGAAGCTGAATTACCTTTGAAACAGAGTTAATAAGTCCAACAGGGTTGAGGCAGGCCACTCTGTCGCAATCTTACAGATCACGTCGATCATAGCTTGACCTCTTTAGTGACATTAGACAATTGGGGTGTATGGGGCAAAACAATGAATCAATTGGTTTAACAAAACACGCACATTTCAGAAGCTCTGTTTATGATAGAACAGACTATGTTCAGATACATGTACAGGTACAAGTTATGCAGTTTTATATATTTTATTATCACTGATATATGAGTGTTAAATTTAAAAATATATCTGGCATCAAGGATGAGAAAGTTATCTTTGTAAACAAAAGAACAGAGGTGAACATTGAAGTTCTGCAGGATGAGGGGTTTACTTTGTACTATGAGGGGTTTTTGAGAGGCTACAAGAAAGACATTAGAGACTTATCTTCCAGATGTTTGAAGACCCAACACCTCAGCAGGAGCAGAGTCCATTCCCAGGGAAACTCCCAGTGGTGCCTTTGGAGCACTTCTGTAGGAAGCATCCATTGACTATTAAGTGCCAGACATTAATTCAGGTTCTGTGAATGGAAAGATAATAGAATGCATCTGTGCCCTTAAAATTCTAGGTTAAAAATGAATGAATCGTTAATAAATGATAACACTTTCAGAATTAGCATGAAAACTCAAACTTAGGAATAGATTTGAAATTTCACCCAATTGAAATTCAACAACTATGCCCAGCAATTACTCAGCATTTACTGCCTGATAGGCACTAAGCTCTGTCCACTTATTTCTTCCACTCACTTGTTCAGAAGGGCCCTGGGCTATAATATAGGTGTGAAATCAAGAGAGGACATAACTCCATTAGCTCAAGGTCACAGGAATAGAAGTGGGTTTTTTTGTTTTGTTTTGTTTTTTTAATATATTTTATTGATTTTTTACAGAGAGGAAGGAAGAGGGATAGAAACATCGATGAGAGAGAAACATCGATCAGCTGCCTCCTGCACACCCCCTACTGGGGATGTGCCCCCAACCAAGGTACATGCCCTTGACCAGAATTGAACCCGGGACCCTTCAGTCCACAGGCCGACGCTCTATCCACTTAGCCAAACCAGTTTCGGCTAGAAGTGTTTTTTTGTGAACTAATTCAGGCAGCATGAGTGTAACTTCCAGGGTACACTACTGGCCGACATCCATTGCCTTATGGAAGATACTTTTCATCTCTGAACCTTGGTTCTCAGATCTGTGAAATGGAAAGAATATCTCACCTCTAGCAAACGGGATTTATGTGTAAAACAGAGGTGAAAGTCCCAGCCCAGCATGTTTCATCTGAATTCATTTATGTTAATTCCTTCCTGTTTCCCATAATCTTGAGCAGACCTTAAATGTGATGAAGTCAAATAAATTACAAAGGTCCAAAGTATGGATTAACAGTTGACAAACTAAAAATCATCGTCATAAAAACATATCAACCACTTTCCAGTTAATTTATGTGCATATATTCTTATAATTATCATGAGGTAGATGCCATTGTCCCTTCAAAAAAAGAAAATGACAAATTTGAGAGAATATAAAATGGGAGTTATTTTTGTATCATAATAACTATGGGATATGTGACATGAGACACCACACCATCAGATTTATTCAACATTTTAGCAACTAGCTCATTGGGTACAGTTCTGCAACACTCTATATTTGCAGACATTTTACTTTAGAGAAAATCATTCAAGAATCTCTTACCTGAAGATGCTTTGACTAGCATAAGCATGCTGCCCTATTGCTAGATATTATGGACAGAATAGGATAGAAACAGATGGCCAGGGCTCAGCAGAACTGATCCCCATGCCCGCCTCTAATTTATACCTCCTACCGATGTATCTGTAGCCTTTGATTACTTCATCATGTTCCTCTATTGGTGAATTACATCCAAAGCTAGCTTCTGAAATCACATAGATCAACCCTGTTTGCTTTTATAATAATATTAAAGGTTTACTTTCAGTGTTGGAAGAGGAGAAGAACCACATGACTGACTACAATAATCTCTTGCAGTCTAATGGTTAATTACTCTGAAAATTTTACAAAATGCATCACAGAAAATAGAAACAATATAAATCAAAACTTGTAAAGCTCAATTTTTCAAGTCACATCTATGTTGCATGAATATGTTTGGAGGTTGTTTATGCCATGTTTCCTGTGTGCACAGGGATGCAGAGCACAGAACTCTCTATGACTACTTTATTCCAGACATCAAATTCCTGCTTCACCAGGTTGGACCTGGCCACATTCCTCTAAGGCAATGATGTCCAGTAGAACTTTCTGCAATGATAACAATGCTCTATTTTTGTGCTATCCAATACAGCAGCAACTAGCTACTATTGGGCAAATGAAGAACTAATTTTTTTTTTTTGCTGGGATAAAATATACATAATCTAAAAGGTATGATTTTATCACTTTTTTAGTGTGTACAGCTCAGTGGCATTAAGTACATATGTCATTCTTACAAACATCACCACCATCCATCTTCAGAAATGTTTCATTTTATAAAACTGAAACTCTGTACCTACCAAGCAATGAATCTAGGTATTTCATTTAACTGGAATTGTATAATACAGGTTCTTTTGTGACTGGCTTATTTCACTCAGTACAATGACTCCAAGCTTCTTTCATGTTGTTGCATGTGTCAGAATTTGCTTGCTTTTTAAGGCCAAATAACATTTCACTGCATGTATATGTCACCTCTTGTTCGTTCGTTCATTCATTCATTCATTCATTGTGGACACTTAAGTTGCTTCCACCTTTTGACTACTGTGAATAATTCTGTTAGGAACATGAGTGCACACATATCTTTTTATTTTTTAGGAAATAAAATGTTATTTACCTAAAAATATATATGATTAGCCACATATGGCTAGTGACTACCATGATAGACAATAATCTTAAAGGCATAGCTGGACCACAGGGCTCCTCTGAGTTCCTAGTTGGTCAACTCTTATCTCAGATGTTACAGAGAGAAACAGAAAGGTGGGGAGAGGCTAGCATCTTTATTTCAGATCTGGTCTATCATTAATTTGGTTGATTGTACTGAAGTTTTGAGAAAGAATAGAAATTATGACCACTGTAGACATGCATAGATTTGCCACTTGTGTGGGAAATACATGTTTGTCTGTTTTTGAATTCTCACCTGAGGATATTTTTCCATTGATTTTTTTTTAAGAGAGAGAGGGAAAGACAGAGAGAAATATTGATGTGAGAGAAACACATCGATTGGTTGCTTCCTTCATGAGCCTGCAACTGAGGTACATGCCCTTGACCCGAATCCAATCCAGACCCTTCAGTTCACAGGCTGACACTCTATCCACTGAGCCAAATCAGCTAAGGCACGGATGTTTGTTTTTAACTGCTATGCCACCTGGATCCTCAGAAAGCTCAGCTCAGGGCCTGTCCTCATTCTATTGAATGAAATGCCTGCGACTGCTTCACCATTAGGGTCAATATCCCGACCATTATGTTGGCAAAGAGGCAGCAAATCACATTTACGTGGATTGTCAGACTCATTATTATAAGCAGATGGCAGCGCATGCACTACAATGCAGGCCCGAAAAGACTGACATTATTTCAAATTAAAATCTATAATGCTAATACACATCTCCGAGTCTTTGTGCGGGCTTGAGTGCATTCATCTTCTGAATGATTTGCTGATGTGCCTGCTGCTCTGGCTGTTCTCACATGAGTGAAGCTAAAAAGATGGCTTTTAACAGAGAATGGTTAACATTTATTCATACAGACTGATAAAAGCTAACATGCAATTTTCTTTACTGGTAGCCCCCTAATAGGAATTAATGGACATTTTAAAGAGAAATTTCAAGTTCAGGGGACCCAGAAAGAAATACTCCAACAAAGGCAAAGCAACGCCATGCCCTCTACTTAACACAACTCAACTAGGTCTTCCTGTGCATTTAAAGGCTGGGGAAAGTCTTCCTTGGCCAGAGGTGGCAGGAAAGTGCCACAAAGTGTAAGTTTTAGCAGCAGAGCCTCACTTTACAACAAGGTTTCATAAAAGATTCTGGAATTTGCGTGTTCAAACTGAAAATAAAAAAATGAAGAAAAGTTCTTATGAAAAGATCGATTGCTGTTTTGTAACTCCTCTATGCAAAGCAGCATTTTATGTTTTCAAAGACTATTTTTAAAAATGTGTTCCTGCTGAAACCGGTTTGGCTCAGTGGATAGAGCGTCAGCCTGCAGACTGAAGGGTCCTGGATTTGATTCTGGTCAAGGGCATGTACCTGGGTTGCGGGTACATCCCCAGTAGGGGGCGTGCAGGAGGCAGCTGATGGATGTTTCTCTCTCATCAATGTTTCTAACTCTCTATATCTCTTCCTTCCTCTCTGTAAAAAATCAATAAAAATATATATTTTTAAAAAAAATGTGTTCCCATGTGTGTTATATTTTTAGAAAGTGATGCATTTCTTAGAAAGTGATTTTGTTCACCAGGCATTTGAGCAGATGAAAGGTTAATGACTGATGAATTTTTGTTGTTGTTTCTGAATTGGATTTACTATTGTTTTCCCTGTGTGTTCTGAGATATGTAAGTTAGAGTTTGTGTAGAGGCATCATGGTACATAGAAGGTTCAGGGAGGGAAATTGTTCTTATTTTACATTTTAATAGTTAAAAAGGTGACTTAATGGTTATAAAACACTTCTTTTTGAATTCATTTATAACCAACAACTGAAATATTTTCTCTATAAAACTATATATTAGACAAAATAAGAATTTTTTTTAGTACAGAAAAGAGACCTTAAAAAATAAAATGTATAAGACATACTTTGTTAACTGGGATAATAAGAAGGTGGTAGAATTATGGGTTCGAAGTGACATTTACATTAAAAAGATTCAATTAGTATTTTTTAAATTATTTTCTCTACCAAGATAGGTCAGAACCAGTAATTCAATCCACTGGGAGAGTTTGTTCAATGATGCTCATAAGATAAGCTTGTTGTCCACATTCCTATTAAAAGGGTTAATTATACACCCCATCCAGTAAAACCAAATGAGGTAATGTCTTGTTTATACCATAATTCAGATCTTGGCAAGCCAGTTACCCAGAGCACAGCTACAAACCTCAAAGAGGTAACACTGGCCTCAGAGCTGCAAGGAGACCAACACTAACCAAGTCTCTGCACGTAACTGTAGAAAAGAACCAGCTATGGAATTTCAGAAACTAAAGAAGTTTAGGGATCCTTTACCTCCATCCTCTAATTTTACAGATAATAAAATGAGCCCAGGAATGTTGCAGGTATTATTGTACAGCACGCACTGTGATGGTCTGGGTCACAAGGAACAGCTCCATGTGGCATTTCCAAGGCTTCAAGGGCAACTCTGAATGTCTGCATGGTGCTGAGGGCAGGAGAGAATCTGGCTGAGGACTTGGAAGAATGTGCTGGGCAGAATTCCAAGGTGGCTTCAGGATTTTCTCCCCATGATGAACATGCTTTATATAATCCCTCCCTTTGAGGATGGGCAGAACTGTAACTATACTGGAATGTCATATTGTATGAGTCTCCTGGAGCTGCCAAACAAAGCACCATAGACTGAGCAGTTTAAACAACAGTAATTTATTATTCCATGGGTCTGGAAGCCAGAAGTCTAAGGCAAGGTGTCATCAGGATTGGCTCCTTTTGAGGCTGAGGAGAACCTGTTCCAGGCCTCTCTCATTGCATTTGGGTTTTTTGGCCATCATTGGTATTCCTTGGCTACTAGGAACATCATTCCATCTCTTCCAGTTCACATGGCGTTCTCCCTGACTGCATGAGTCCATGTCCAAATTTCCACCGTTCTATAGGGATGCCACTCATATTGCATTATGGCCCACCCTAGTGACCTCATCTTCATTTGAACACATCTGCAAAGACCCTATTTCCAAATAAGGCCACACTCACAGGCACTTGAACATGTTATTATTATTATTTTTTAAGAAACATGGTTCAACCCATAACAGTCATGATTAGGCTCTGTTACATGGCAAAGTGAATGGATTCTGCAGGTATAATTAAAACTCCTGATCAGTTGAACTTTAGGTATTCAAAAGACAGATCATCATGGTGTACCTGACCTCTCTGGGTAAGCCCTTTAAGAGACAGTCAGAGGCAAGAGGCTCCAAGCCGGCAGGTGTGCTGTTCTTTGGCTTTAAGAAAGAGGAGAGGGCTGAGTTGCAGGGATGACAGGCAGCTTCTGGGAGCTGAGTGGCTCAGTGTTAGAACAAGGAAGTGAGCTCTGCCCCATCCCAGCCAACTCCTTGACTACAACCTGTGTGACCCTGAGTGGAGGGTCCAGACTCCCCACCCGCTGAAACTTGATATAAAAGTATGTGGTTTTAGCCCACTGATTTGGTGGTAGTTTGTTTTGGTTTTTTTTTTAGTTTTTTTTGTTTTTTGGGTTTTTTTATATGTAGCAATAGGTAACTAATACAGAGAATGCCCTCCATCTTCATCACCTTGACATCCTCATGCATGACGTTGGGATAACAAAACCAATCACTAGAGGCTGTTTACAGAATTAAATATATATTAAATAAAATATGTTCTATCTCAAGCCATTAATTCAAAATCTATGTTTATTTTAGCAAATCACAAGTTTTAGTGACCCAGAAGTATCAAAGAAAGGCAAACTTTGTGCTGTAAGAAGTTAAAGGTAGGTGAAAGATACATTAGATGGATGCCAGCATGGTATAACTAAGTAAAATGTTGCCTAAAGGAACAATTCAATATATTGGTAAATATAGTTATATGGCAAACCTCTATTTTAGTAATGTTAATGGCTAAATTAGTTAGTTCATTACTAATGTTTAACTACAGAATTGGTACTATATCTCACAAATCAAATTTTTGGAACAATTATTTTTCAAACATCAAAATAAATCTATAAACTTGTTGTTTGAAACATCTCTTACCTTGCATTGTTATGTATGTTGTATTTGCAGTGGTCCATTCACCCTTTATTTTATTTTTTATTGATTTTTAATAATTTATTGTTTAAAGTATTACATACGTCTCCTTTTTCCCCCATTGACCTCTCCCCAGTCATTCCCACTTCTCCCCCCACCCCCAGCACATGCCCTCACTCCCCTACTGTCTGTGTTCATGGGTTATGCATGCATACAAGTCCTTTGGTTGATCTCTTAACCCCTCTTTCCCCCCACAGCCTTCCCTCTGAGGTTGAAGGGCCTGTTCAATACTTTTATGCCTCTGGATCTATTTTAGTTCATCAGTTTATGTTGTTCATTATATTTCACAATTGAGTGAGATCATGTGATATTTATCTTTCACCCATTCTTCAATTCAACAGAATTTCTTGTATGTGAACCATGGACTCAGTTTTCTGGTTGCTGGAAAAATAAACTTTCCTGGAGCAAGAGTCACTTGTCAGATACATCATCTTAGTTGCAGCTTCTTTACTGTAAATAAAAATAATAACACTCACCTCTGGAGGTTGCTTTGGATACTACATAATGTGATGCATATGAAAAGATTCTGTGCTTTAAGGCATTGTGAGTTACAGAGCTGCCGTTCAACTCCTACTTGACTATAAAGGCCTTGGGTATCAAGTGTATTGATGACCATCTTTAGAATAAAATATTTTCTTTAAAGGACAGAGAGAAAAATTCAGACACTAGAATCAGAGCAGCAGACACACTGCTGTGTGTCCACTGGAAGCTTCTGTAAAACACTCAACTTTCCAATTTTGCCCTGCAATGCCAAGGCTCCTCCTTCTTTCTTTTTACACCCCCTTTTCCTGCACATTGCATTATCTCTGACTCTACAACATCCTCAGCTCACTCTCAAGATACATGTGGTACTCTTCTCATCCCTTTATTTGTGTTTGAACTGCTGGAAACTTGTAGGTCCAGTTGTCTGCAGTAGATGACCTGGAGAAAGCATCAGAGTGAGAATGAGGACAGACAAGCATTCCCAGAAGCAGAAAAGGGCCCAGAGTAAACTGTGGGTGAGTATTTAGGGCTTGGAGGGCCTCAGACACATCATATTTCTCCCATCCTGAACGTCACATCTGACCTGTCCCATTCCTCTAGCTACTGTTCAGGCAGCACAGCTCTGAAAGGAGAGTCATTCTCCCAGTCTCTGAATTTTCTCCTTCAATTCTACCTTAAACCATCTTCTGTGAAGCTTTGTTCCTCATGCAACAATGGTTTTTTTTTTACTGATTTCAGAGGGAGATGGAGAGAGAGATAGAAACATAAATGATAAGAGAGAATCATTGATTCTCTGCCTCCTGCACACCGCACACTGGGGAGCAAGCCTGTAACCCAGGCATGTGCCCTGACCAGGAATCAAACTCGTGATTTCCTGGTTCATAGGTCCATGTGCAACCACTGAGCCAATACAGCTAGGACCCATGCAACCATTGAATGTGCTCTCATTTGGGCCAGCAATGACCTTCACGCTGTGAAATTCCATGGTAAGTTTTCAGTCCTCATCTTATTTGGCCCAGAAGCAGCATTTACTATGGTTGATCAACCTCTCCTACTTTGAAGCTTTTAATTCACATAGTCCTGGTAAACCACCCTTTCCAAGGTTCATTCTACCCAAGGGGCTGCTGCTTCTAAGGGAAGAAGTAACTTCTTTGATACTTTTTAAATTTTTTCCTAACCTCTTTAAGTTGGTGTGCCTTTGGACTGAGTCCTTGAATCCCTTTTCTCTTTAGATTTTTTTCCCCCTGTGATATTGTCAATTCTTATGTCTTTCAATACCATCTATATACCAATAACTCCAGTTTTCTATTTCTAGCCCTATTTGTCCTCTGATTCTTTCTCTTTATGGATTCTTTCTCTTTATGGAACATTCATGTGGACCAAGTCCATCAATCCTGAAGGCCACTCTTGAGCTAAGCAATGCTATTACCACCTTATTTTGCAGACAAGAAAACTGAGGCCCAGGAAAGAAGTAAGCTGAATTTGGAGTTAAGTCCAGGTTCCATAGTCAGTGTTCTTAACTTCAATGCTAGTCATCTTAGAATGGCCAGTAAATCCCTTAGGAAGGAGAAAGATTCATGTTTTCCATTTTTTTTTAATGATATTCCCCTTTCTTACATTGCTGCCCATATATTGACTTTATTCACTTAGTAAATAATTATCACCTCGCTTCACACATATTAGATGTGGGCTTGCATTTGTACTACAATTTGTGGTCTACAGAATGATGTCAACACACTTCTTCATGTGATTTTCCCAACTTGCCCATAAGGTAGGCAGGACAAGAATTTTTGTTATAACCTTCACTTCCTGTCTGGTATCTAAGTCAGCTTGATACTCTTACTGATTTCCTCCCTTCAGTTGGAAATATCCAAGGAACCCTCTGTAAGGCACTCAGTTTCCTCAAAGATGTCCCAAATTTTCTCCATTCCTCATCCTGACCACATTTCTGTCTTATTCATGTCTTGTTTTGCACACATCACCAAGCCACCTTAGCTCTTTGAACTAAGTGGCATTCAAGAATCCTCAGTACATTGTCACCTGGGACACTGCCTTCCCTAACTCCTCACACAGATGGGTGTTGGCTCTGTTCCCCGGGGGTGCAGGGAAACAGAATAGAAAATCTGGGTGAGAACCTGGAGTCCTCTCAATCTGGGTCAGATTTTTCTGGTACTCTGGGCCCCAGTCCTTGAACCATGCTATGTCAGGTGCTGCCCTGCTGTGCAAGTCATAGCTGTAAGCTTTTTAACTTAGGTAGCTGAATTATTATTCAATTTTTATTTTTAGAGCCAGAGCAGACACAATCAATTTAATTTCAATGCTCTGATCATAAACCTCCATGTTAATATAGCCCCTTTAAATCAAGTGTTTATGGGTTCTATAAGCACCACCTGGAAATTTTACCTTAAGGTCCTAAAGTCATTTGGCTACAAATTACTTAATATTCTTGTGCACCAATTTCTGTGGCCTGGATTTGATTATTTCTAATTATCATAAATGCTCCTCTGTGTTCCAGACGTGCACTGTTACAGTCACTCCATCAGCTCAATATTTCATATTCATGTTCAGACTCAAAGAGAGCTGAGTTCTAAACCATGCGTGCTTTCCCAGCCCTGGGGTGAGACATTTAGCAACCCTCAAACCTCTTATTGTGCAATAGACAAAGACCGCAAACGGTCCACCCCCTTTTCCACTTGTGGACTATCAGATTCTACCTGAATTGTTATCTTTTCCTCCTCGAGACTGTGTTGACTTCACACAGCACAACTAAGAATGCAACATGAGAGGTTTTTTTTGCAATGAGCTTGCAGTGTGTCTCTTTGTAAATATCACAGGCCCAAATATAATTTGTGTTGTCCCTGCCTTTAGGATGACTCCTGTTGGCATCTGACGATCCCAGGAGGCCCCTTTGCCTGATTCACTTCCCACAGCACTAAAGCAGGTGAAGCATTTGGGATTCATGCTTCCATCCTGACCCTACTCCTGGCACCTCCCCCTAATCCCCATTCTCCTCTTCACCTCAGTGCATCCAGTGGGCTGAGCAGTTGGAGCTGATGTTACTCAGGCTGTCAAAGGTGCAAGTTAAGGCAGCTGAGTTAAGGCAGGAGGCAAGAGGCAGGTCATCCCCTCCTCTGACCTTTACTGCTCTCAAGGCCTCTGCTTCCTTCAAGATGAGGGGGCCTGACAGAGGCAAGGTCAAGGCTGCAGGCTTAAAGGCATCCTTTCCACTCTGTATTTTCACAAACTAGACACCCTTTCCCTCTGCTCCTAATTTCTTTCAAAAAATATGGACGGATTTCCCAGTTTAATTTGACACACACTTCTGCTCATTTGCTGGCTTTAGGGTCAGGAATACAGGCCATTAGGAGAGGTTGTATTCACCAAACCTTCTCATTTCTGGCCCCTAGTGATGCCTGCTATCTGGTCAAAACTTAAGCTCTAGGGATGATGGGGACTAACAATGTCAGGCAAGACTTTCACCATGCACTTTTTGCAATATAACAGGGGATCAAAAGAGAATGAAGCAAAGTCTTTCATATACCCAGTGCTTCTAGAAAATAAAGTGAGCTGTTTATTTAAATATGTGCTGTAGATATAGATTTTTACTCTTTATTTCAAGATAAAGAGTGATAAACTACAAAAAGTCATATTATAGAAATAACTGGAACTAAGCTTTTAATAACTAAGTCATATATTAATGAAATACAGGATTTAATGTTATCTTTAATTATTAACATAAGCAGTAATATTAATATTAATCTGATCATTAATAACCTTTAAATGGCGTGGTATTGCCTCACAGTACTGGAAAAATAACTATTATTTACTAATCATTTTACCTGTAATTTAATGGCTCACTAAATATTATTTAATTTTTAAAAATTAAATAAACAAAACAATAGAGACATTTGGATACTTGAAAGGCAAGTGTACAAATAATGAACCTGGGAGAGGTTGGTGGGTCCCAGCCCAGCAGCTAGTAAGACCCTGCTCCCAACATGCCAACACACATGGTACAAAGAACTCAGTAAGAATCAAAAGTTCCTGTACAACTCATGCAAGCCTGTTAGGAAATGCTATTACCACCTGTCACCTTTCCCTGATCACCTCCCCCGGACCAAGGATCCAGCTGCTCCAATGACTCACAGAACTTTTCCTGCAACTAAAAGGATTCTTCTTAGATTCCTCTCCCCATACCCACTCCCAGCCAACATACCTCATCATCACCAAGTAGGAATTCTTTCTCCTCCTAGACTCATAAGGAAACCAGCATGACCCCGTCTCTCTCAGCCTCCATACTTCTTGATCAACAAAATAGTCCTATCACACCACATCTCTCTGGTATGTCCCCTCTCCCCCATAGAGAAGAGACATCCCCAACCACTTTATTGACTTCAATCTCTTCCCCTAACCATTCCTTTTTATTTTGTGTCTAGGGCCCTTTTTCTACAAAGAAAATCTGTTCAAGTTCCTCATCTGCTTAGAAGCAACTTTAAGCAATTGCCCAAACACCTTCAAAATAACATGAAACCTCTTTCCTTGTAAAGTTCAACTTCAGCTGCACCTTAGAATCAAGGGGTAAGTTTTTTAAATATTTTGACGCCTGGACTATATCTGAGACCAATTAAACTAAAATATGTGAGAAAGAGGCATCAGGATTTTCCATTTCCCAGGTGATTCTGGGATGCAGCCAAGGTTTTGAAAGTTGATCATGCTTCAGTCTACCTGACAGGCTGGAGAAATGAGGTTCACAGCTGAAAAGTACACATCGCTCAACATGAGTCCCTTTTATAGGTCCTCTCCTTGCCTCCATCTTTTGGCACCAGAAATCCATTGATTTTACTGATTTGTTTACTTATTTACCTATTTATTTATAGTTTGACAGGTCTCAGATGTGTAAGATTAGATTTTGCATTCTTGTGTTTATGGCATAAATTGTTCCATGCTGACTTATTTTTATTAAGATATTTAGTTATTTTTAATAATATAACTAGTTTTTATAAACTCACTCTCAGAAAGCAAGTGTGACCTTTATAATAACTTACCAGTACATGTACCCATAAGCTTCACTTTTTTGCCTTCCTGTTTCATTGCAACAATCATGCTTTATACTATATTCATTAACCTATGACCTCCCTTTACTTAAAGTTTACTAGTCATATGTATTTCTAAGGTTATTGTATTTCTATTTTTTAATTTATCAAAATTATTTTAATTTATGAAAAATATTTTACTGAATGAATATGCATTATAGTATCAGACATTCACAAGAAAGTGAAAAAAAGAGAGAGAGAACCAGAGAAAGAGATAAAGAGAGAAACAGAGAAAGAGAAAGACAGAAACAGAGAGAGGAGAATGAGAGAGTAAATTTTATTTTAGTGAATTCCCATGGTATAGTGGAGGTTGGCAAGTCTAAAATCTGTAGGGAAGGTGGGCAGACTTGCAATTCAAGTAAAAGTTGATGATTCAGACTTGAGTTTGAATTCTGCAGGCCTGCAGGCTAGAAACTAAGGTTATGGTACAGTCTTTAGCTGAAACTTGTCTTTGCTCTTAAGGTTTTCAACTGATTAGCTGAAGCCCACCCACTTTATGGAGACTAATCTTCTTTACTCAGGGTCTACTGATTTAAATGTTCATCACATTTCCCTCCCCTCCCCCCAGTCATCTGTTTCATTTCCAATACTAGAAATTTGTGTCCTCTCTCTTTTTTCTTAGCCTGGCTAGATGCTTATTGATTTCATTAATCTTTTCAAAGAATCAACTTTTACTTTTGTTGACTTTCTCTATTAATTTTCTGTATCCAATTTTATTGATTTACTAGGGGCCCAGTACACGAATTTGTCCATCTTGAAAGGAATTTTGGGCCATGAGGCTGTGGTAGGCACAGGGGCGGGTCTCGGCTCATCCTTTGCGCCCCCACCCAGCCCCTCCTGCTGCAGCCCCAGGTTCCCTGTCTGCTGGCAGCCCCGCTTCCCCTGCCACTGCTCCCACACACTGATGGTGTCAGCCCTGCTTGTACCTGCTGATGGCACAGAGCAATTGGGAATAGCACCAGCAGCAGGTTCGAGTGGTGGCCACTGCCCCAGTTGCCCCTCAGGAGCAGGGTGAGGTGGAGAAGGCCTTAAGGGTGATCAGGGCTGGCAGCTGCCACTTGCACCCACTGATGGCGCTGAGTGATTGGGACTGGTGCTGTGTGAGCGGAGCCGGCACTGGCAGTAGGTGGGAGTGCCGGGTGGGAGCAAAGAATTTTCAGTAACCACCAGAGGCTCACCCCAATGATCTGGTGCCCCCGCTCACCTGCTTCACCATCCCACCATGACCAACACCCACCATGTTCTGCACACGCCCTGTGGTGGTCAGCACACATCATAGCAACCAGCTGTTCGGTTGTTCTGATTGTTCCACTGTTCGGTCTATTTGCATATTAGCCTTTAATTATATAGGACTAGAGGCCCGGTGCATAAAATTCATGCATAGGTGGGGTTCTTAGGCCTGGCCAGTGATCAGGGCCAATCAGGGCCTTCCTGCTGGTTGCTGGCTGCCAGCCAGAGCCTGCCAGAAAGGGGAGGGACTGCAGGAGGTTGACTGGATGCAGGAGGTTGGCTGTGGGAGTGCACTGACCACCAGGTCTGCATTGAGCGTCTGCCCCCAGCAGTCAGTATGCATCATAGTGACCAGTTGTTCTGGTTGTTCTGGCATTCAGGTCACTTAGGCTTTTATATATATATAGATATTATAATTCTTATTTTCTTTCTTCTTCTTTCTTTGGATTTTATTTGCTTCTCCCACCCCCTAGTTCTGTAAAGTGGAAACTTAGATAGTCAATATTAGGTATTTTATTATTTCCTTGTGTATTTAATAAATGCTATGACTTTCCATCTGTTGACTGCTTTTGCTGAATTCCACAAAGTTTAATAAGTTGCATTTTCATTTTTATTTAGCTTAAATATTTTAAAATTTATTTTTATATTTCTTATTTGAATCATGTATTATTTGTAAGTGTGTTGTTTAATCTCTATTGTTTTATTATTTATTTTTAGTTTAAATTGTGATCTGAGAGCATATGTTGTATGATTTTTATTTTTAAACTTTTGTTAAAGTATGTTTTATGAACTGGCATGTGGTCTATCTTGGTGAATATTTCTTGTGAACTTGAAAAGAGTGTGTATTATGTTACTGCTGGTTGTAAAAAAGTCTATAGATGTCAATTACACCCAGTTGACTAATGGTATTTTTGAGTTCAACTATATCATTACTGATTTTCTGTCTGTTGAGGAAAAAAATTAACTGCTATTCAAATTTATTTAATAGGTACATTACTTTTTAAGAATGCCTTTTTTTGTCAGCTAAACATTTTTGGAAGTTTATAATAATAATTATTATTTATAAATTGATGTTTATAAATTTTCTAACAAGCTACTTATTAATTTAAATTTTCAAAGTTGTCACATATAATTTGTATCTTTCCAAAAATAAGCCTGTTATTTTCTCTCTCACTCTACTTTAATTAACTTCTGCCAGTAATTTCTTAATTTTATTTTATACTTCCATAGTAATAGTATAATGAATATATAACTGAACTTGCATTATATCATTCTTCAATGCATGAAAGATTATCTATATATAATTTTACAAATTTGAACATGTGTGTTATAATATTTTGATGTAATGTTTGCAAATTTATATCTAAAGGAAATTTTGATTAAAGCATTGAATTTGAACTAAAATAAATATTCCATGAGGAAACAATTCCAGCTGGTATTTATATTGTAACTGTACCTGTTTCTTTTTTGTATCTGGATAAGTAAAGGGAACATTGTCAGTTGCAGTATTAAATTATTTTATTCACTATAAGCATAAAACAGATCTAAAGATGGACCTCAAATTACCTTCCAAAATGTTCACTATTTATTTTCCTCCTTTATGATGGAGCCCTCAAGAGATAACATTTGACACCAAATTATGCTTCCTGGTGCCCTCAGTAAATTTAAACTCTATTGAACTCAGTTTCACCTATAGAACCATAACCATTTTTCCACTGGGGTTTTGTGAAGATTGTGAAATAGTGTAGGTGGGCAAATTTAATATCTGTTACATGATATTGCAGTATAATACCTGTTTCTTTTATTGTAAGAATTTATTTTAGCCATTTATATTCCTTAAATTTATGAATCTGGGTACTCAGAGTGTATTACTTATACGTAAAAAGTAAGATATGAACAATTTGACTCTTCATAACATTACCATATATTTAGATAATTTAACAAACTTGTCAAAGTCAATTTCTTAGTTAAAAAATATATTGGGAGCATTAGCTGTATGTTCACAGATAGCCAAGAAATTTTACTTTAAAAATAAACAAGTGTTTGGTATACCTAAAACTATGCTTTTAAAATGTTATTTTAAAATAAAATTGTGTTTAAATAATATATTTATATTAAACTAACTGTAGAGGCTTCCCATATCTCTGGATTTCTTTATATCTAATTATAGAGAAACAGGATATTCTATACCTAATCATAAAAATGTCAATGCTGCTATAGTTGTTTCATCTGATAAAGAAACATTTCTTTTAAAAAATATATAGTTTTATTGATTTAAGAGAGGAAGAAAGAGGGATAGAGAGATAGAAATATCAATGATAAGAGAGAATCATTGACCACCTGCCTCCTGCATGCCCCACACTGGGGCTTGAGCCAGCAACTCAGTCATATGCCTTGACTGGGAATCAAACTGTGACCTCCTGGTTCATAGGTCGAGGCTCAACCACTGAGCCAAGCTGGCCAGGCAGAGGCATATTTCTTAAAGCTCTGTTTTTACCCCTTCTTTCACATACATTTTCCCAATCAGCATAATTCTGAATCATCTTTGTTGAGAAGGAAACAACCAGAGGTAGGCTGGGAAGGAATTATGACCCATTCCATGGGTGGGAGGAAGCCTGATTTTTAGTATTTGCCATTTTCTCTGAAATACATATCCCCTTCATAGTCTGATTCAAGCTATCAATGTGTCAAACTGAGCAAAGAATTGGGAAGGTACTAAGTGATGTGCCCATTACACTCTGAAATTGGTTGGTTCCGAATCTAATTTTTTTTCTTGAAACAAAGAAAAAATAAGTAATAATGGTTCCTTATCTCAATGCCCTGTTCATGCTCTTCAGTGAGAAGGATCGCTCTAGGAACATTTTTTTTTTCATTTTGTATAATGTTTCATTGCACTTGATCATGCAAGTACTCATCCTACCCAATACTTGCTCAGCAGTGACTAAGGTGATTGACAAATACACTGAGATCTTTTTATTAAATCTGTGCAACTCTATCCTCTCATTGTACTTTAAGATGTATGTGCATGTTTTCTTCTTTCCTAAAAATTGTGCTATAAGCTCTTCTTGGTGTCATTAAAATGCAGGGCGGGGGGGGGGGGCGGGGGCACTTGGGAAACCTTGTTCAGAAAGATTGAGTCACCCAGGAATCTCCCAGGGCAACTTCACATTCAGGCATTGGCCAGCAGCCCGTTGTCTGGGGGAAGACGGTGTAATTTTATATTTTGTGTTTTGAGGGTTCAAAAGCTGATTTTTTTTAGAACTCCTGGGTACAGATCTCCATGACGGAAAAGGAAATGATTTTCCCAGATCCAGGAATGCACAGTATCTGGATTTTATCTTTGGGCTCACTGTGAGCTGGAAATGAGTCACTCAGGAATGGAGCCACTAGCGCTCTTAAAATTCAGAGATGACAGAAAACCCAAGGGAGACAATGTTAGACTACTTGCTAAAATATAGAGGTGGCTACAGTGATTAATCAGAAATAATGTAACACCTACTGTATTCATGACAATTACATATGGCACGTTTGTATTGTTAAATAGGCAAATACTATTAAACACACAAGAACATGCTATATGGATTGTGAGTTTTTTCCTAGATATATGCATCACAAGAATGCATTTTTTACTTAAAATTGATGGTGAAGAAGCAGTGGTACCCTAGTTCCCATGGCAATCGAATGAATGTCCCAATGCAAAGATTGACAGTAGACTTGTGCTCACCCTGAACTTCTTTGTGAGAAGCTCCAGGGCTGCAATTGGTCAGCAAATGCTACTGATACAAAATTTTCTGTGCTTAGTTTTCTCCATCTTTGACTTAGTCACATGTTCAGATGCAAAGCCTTCCTTTCATGAGGATCATGTACAATATATTTGTGTGATCTCATAGGAACAGAACCAAAACGTGACATGAAATACAGCTGTGAGTATGATTAACAAACTGATTAAAATTGATTCAGAAAGCAAAGAAAGTTACTTAAATGAGAGGTGGAGCATATGATAGATGTCAATATTGTCTTTTTGGAGAATGGAATTTTAAAAAGGATTTTGGAGCATCAAGTTCCCTTTTACAGATTACTTTTCTTCAAAACAACTTAATTTTTAAAAATTTTGAATTCCTTGTCTCCATATATACTAGTCCAGTTTTAAAGAAAATGAAAGGGTGTCACCCTTTTTCTTGCACATATTGGCCTTGGTTGCTGCTGTTAACAGGGTCAGTTTGGGTTAGATGCCATTTCCTTTAGGGGATGATTTTCCTTGTGGTGGACTTTCTCTGTCATCATGAAGAGAATCAGGCCCCACTAAAGTGTCAAAAGGAATGACAACAGAGAAACCAGGCCATTCAAATAGGCAGTACATCAGTCAATATGATCACCTTGGCTTTCTGTCTGTATAGCGCATGTGGACAGCACACTTTTTTAGTGGTTCTGCCCAAGCCTTAAAGTTACTCCACCCTGAATAAATACCTTGAATGACATCTATTTCTGCTCCTCCTCCCCCTCCTTCATTTCCTCCTCCTCTTCCCCTTCTTTCTTTTTTTCATAAATCCCATCCTTAGGGGAAAGTATAGTATAAACTCAACTTACAAAGAAATACTTGCAATCTTCTGAAAATTATCAAGGAAATTGATTTTGGCCTCTCTGCTCCCTTGTGGCTTTTTTTTTAAATTTTTTTGCAAAGCAGAAGCTATTGTTGATATGTGTGTCAAGTAGAACATCTAAATTTATGTAACCGCTGCCCCTCCTAACCACACTGAGGGGCCAGATATCCTCTTATCCAGAGCGTTAAATTGTTGTGTGTTGTTCTAAAATAAGTTGCAACTTATACATCTTATAATAGACAAGTTTTATGTAACACTATTGTATGTTGAAATAAGTGTGTAGGTTGGATTTCCCGTGTGGCTTTGCCACAGGCAGAAAGCTCTGAGGGAATAAAGGCTTCATCTGGAGCTGCTTGGAGCTCACAGAAGACACAGAAACTCTGGGTGCTGAAGACAGAGAGGGGCAGGTTCCCCTTGCCTTCTGTGGCTGCTTCAAGTTGTTCTTGCTGTTTCATGTGACATGGTAACAGCAAAAGTGGCACACCTTTCCAAGTGCTTTTTAGAGGTCAGATAATTTATATGGCAATCTCATGCAAATATTAAAAAGTATGTTTTAAATCCAAGGATGATAATGACTAAAATGAATTCAATACTGACCCCTAGAACCTGGAGAGGTGGGCATTTTCCTTCACACCATTCCTATCACCATCATTATTTTCCATGCCCTCTTTGCTGAACTCACTACAATGTGAAAAGGAGTACAGAGCTTTGTTTCCACCTTTAGAAGGAAAATATACTAGTTAATCTACAAAGTCATACATTTATTAAGCCACAAGAGAGCTGATATACCAAGGCGACCAAGACTCAGCATCCCAAAGAGAAACACATCTCTGAAAGGGAGGCAAGATGAATTAGCTGCTGCTCTTTGGTAAAGTGTTGGGAGAAAGAGGTGGCCACATTTTAAGTGGATATCAGGAAATTAAATAGAGCCCGGCTAGTGTAGCTTATTGGTTAATGTCGACCCATGAACCAAGAGGTCATCGGTTCAATTCCCAGGCAGGGCATATGCCTCAGTTGCAAGCTTGATCTCCAGTAGGGGGTATGCAGGAGGCAGCCCATCGATGTTTCTTATAGATGTTTCTCTCTCTCTAAAAATTCAGTAATATATTTTTTAAAGATGAAATTAAATACAATTGTCTAAAAAATTCTTCTAGACCAGTGCTGGCTGCTATGTTAGTTTTAAATAGGTGGTGGCTCCCAGAAACAAACAGTGACCCACTCAACTCCAAGCATTTTTCTGCAGGTCTTCATTGTGAGCTCAAGATACTTTGGGGGCAGGCAGGAAAGCTGGGAGAATATGCATACATACAGGTTATTGGAAGTTCCTGAATGACAGGAATAAAGCGCGATCAAAGATACAGAACAGTTTAACTCCTCATTTCTAAAAATGTTTTCCAGTACATTCATGCTCTGAACATCATTTTCTAACAAGGTTGTGAGGTGAATAGACTTCACATCTAGTCAATCACTTAAGCCACATGATTCACCCAATTCTGTCCATGACCCCAGAAGATTTATAGAGTCCAGAAAAAAATGTCTTATTTATTTATTTTTTTACCTACATTCAAGGCAGGATAGCATAAGATTCTGACCTGTGTCTTCAGGTGACCAGGCTGCACTGTAAGATTTGGGCATATGACATTTCAATGGCAGGTAAGTTCTTTCCTCAAGGATGTCTTGCTACCCAGGGAGCTGCTCAAGCTGTCCATCTACCTTGAGGTAAAAATGATCTTTGCATCAGTCCTCAGTAGTTGCTCTGTTCTCATTATCTCTCCTTCACCCTGTTGATAGTTGAAAAGGGGAGGATTCTTGCCCTAGGGCAATGGGAATAGATGTACATACAGTACTCAACACTGGGTAAATAAGACTGACACTGCTTATTAGTTACATATATTCACTGCCCATGGATGGACACCACACATCGTGTAGGTGGCATGAATTCGCACTCGGGAACATAGAGAAGAAGCAGGAGCTGTGGGAGGCAGGCTTCATAGCTCCCAAAGGGTGAGGTGCCACATGGTTTCCATGACTTGCTTATTTAAAAAATTCTTGAGCTGTCAGAGAGCTGAAACCCACTACTCAAAAATAAACTGGAAGTGCTCCTGGTTCTCTCAAAAACTCATGGAGGTTTGGCTGGGAACATTATCTACCGGACCAGGAATTTGTGGGTAGAACTATAATAGCAGTTTTACCAGATGTCAAGGCAGCACTTAGTATTGGTCTTTAATTTTAAGCCCCACATCACAAGTTCTCAAAATTTCAGGAGTAAAAAAACCACCCCAGGGGCGATAAGTCAAGAGTAATTCTCACATTTACCAACTTTCTGACCCAGAATCAAGGTCTCCTCTCTATAACTACCTCTGACAGTTACAACTTATGTCTTGGGAAGAGTTCCTTATTGAATGTAAAAAATAATTCTGATGATATCTTCTTCCTTACATCATGGGACCCTGCCCAGTATTCTCAGTAACTGTGGGGGGTTACCATGATCATCAACTCATGTGATTTGAAAAGTCCTCAAATAATTTCAAGAAATCCACACCTACTCTCTGATATGGACAAATTCAAAGATTGAATGAGAATAGTCTGTCATCCAAAAAGGATGCAACAAAAATGTAACCACAGTAAGTCATTCTATTCTATATGACTCCCAGTTACTAATGAAAAAGCAGGGCATAAAAGTAGGTGATATTTATAAAATCATCCTGTTATTAAAAGTTAAAGTCACTCCAAGTTTTGGTATTGTTCTACTATTGCACATGTCAACCAGTAATCCTAGCTTACAAATGTATAACATATATAATATTAAGGTTACTTAATGTATCAACTATTCATCCCTGTGTAACACACCACACACATACACACACACACACACACATACCACAATTTAATTGAAAATAAGCATTTTATTTGCTTAGGAGTTTTTGGGTTAGCAAACTGGGATAGGATTTTCTGGATGATTTGTCTATTGGTATCACTTGAGTTCACTTTGAGTATCTCACCTGAGACTAGATGGACCACGATGGACTCATTCACCTGTCAGAGGTTAGTGCTGACTGTTGATGGACCATGTGTCTCAGAAGTGTCTGGGCTTTCTTTCCATCGTGTGTGGTTTTAAGAGCCATATGCTTGGATTCCCTTCTAAGTCAGATGTCCAGATTGAGTTCAATGGGAGAAATTGAAAATGTATGATACCCAGCTTACTACACTTAATCTCTGTGAAATAAAGTTTTACAACAAGTAGGTAAAGAGCTTTGCCATGCAAAAGATATGGTAGATGTTGTGATGTTATTTCCTTGGATATCCATAATCCATGAGCTCACTTCAAACTCAACAGATTTTTTAAAATTAAATGTTGATCTCTTCAAATATTTAACATAACATCTTAATAAATAAAAGATTACAATCCTTATTCCACAAAGGGACCTATCACAGTTTTTTTGGTGTTTTTTTTTTTAGCTAGTTCTGCTTTTATTTCTATATTGCCCATCTGGCAAGTGTCTGTCTGAGTGCTTTAGAAGCCAAAACAAAGTCAAATGTAAATTGACAGAAGCCCGACACCACAGTCAAATCTTAGAGACAGGAATCTCTTTTCAGCGAGAGGGGGCAGGGCAGTACAACTTTTAAAACTGCGGATTTTGAGACTGACAAATCTAAGCTTTCATGCCATCCTGAAATTCATTAATTGTGTGATCTTGAAGCCATTTTATGACCTTCTCTGTCTCCTCATTGAAATGGCCATAATGATGACAGTGTGACTGGTTGTTGAGAAGTTTAAATTATTTGTAAATTATCTGAAAGTGTCAGAATTTTGTATTTCATGTATTAGAAAATGTCTCTTTAACATGGAGAATTTTTTTTTTCTTTCAGAGACTTGCTTTAACAACTGAACATCTAAGTCCCTTGCAATTCTCTTAGATTTCAGTTTAATTTCAGAAAGTTACTTTGCCCCTAGAAGAAGAATTTGCTTCAAAGACTGGGTAACACCTGCTCCCTCTGTATCTCAGGAGGATAGTAAAATGGTGACCACCAAGAACTCAAGTCATCCCTAGTCAGTTTGGCTCAGTGGATAGAGTGTCAGCCTACAGACTGAAAAATTTCAATTCTGGTCAAGGGCACTTGCCCGGGTTGCAGGCTTGATTCCCAGTAGGGGGCATGCATGAGGCAGCCAATCAATAATTCTCTCTCATCATTGATGTTTCTATATCTCTCTCCATCTCCCTTCCTCTCTGAAATCAATAAAAAATATATTTAGAAAAAAGAACCCAAGTCAGAGACCATAGGCAGCTTCCCTCAGCAGGTGGGAACCTCCTGGTCCAGGAGCAGGCCCTGGTGGCCAGTGATGTCCACTCTGAGGGTACTCAACTGAAATCCTGAGTTACTTCATAGTTCTCCTTGAGGACAAGTCACATATTCATTTTTATGACTTTTCACTTGAATGAATGAGTAAAAAGTCTAAAATACTTTTCCACAATCACATAATAAGGTAAGAATGTAACTATGTCTGAAAAAGAAAAAAACAAACACTAGAATTCAACATATATTCTATTCATTGTGGGTGTTTTTTTCTGGCCCCATTGTTGCATGCATGGCAATCAATGCATGAAAATATAAAACATTCTAGGCCTTCTTACTCCTGCCTTTCTCCTTCTTACAAGTTTTGAGAGAAGGTTGTGATCTTCTCCGTGTTTTTCTCAGTTTTGCTGAGATATAATTGACATACATTACTGTGTAAGTTTAATATGCACATCATGATGTCTTGACTTATTGTGAAATGATGACCATGACAAGCTTAGTTGGCATCCATCATCTCATGAAGATACAAAAAAAAAAGGAGAGGAAAACGTTATTGTTTTTTTCTTCTTGAGATAAGCACTTTTAGCATTTATTCTTAGTAACTTTCAAATACACCATACAGCAGTGATACTATAGTCCTCATGTTGTAAAATACATCTAGTATTTATCTTAAAACTTGAAATTTGTACCTTTCCAATACAGAAGGAGATCCACCTAAATGTCCTCCTATTCCCTGCAAAATGTCTACCTTTTTTTCCCAAAGAACTTGCAGGGGTGGAGTATTTCAATCTCATGATTTAACTATGTGAGAAAAAATGTCTGTTTATTGACCAGACAAGGAAACTGAAACAATAAAACAAAACCCCAGAACATCAGTAAGAGTTCGGGTTTCTCAAATATAAACAAGGACACAAGGACAGAGGAAGTCCTGTTACCTCTCCTCTCCACCCCTCCACTGTGTCCCCCATCTCTCTAAATAGAGGTGCCATACCCTCTGCCATTTAAATCTAACTCAGCACCGCTGTTAAAGGGGACCCTTCCCGGCACTTTACTTTTTAGATAACCTCACTCTAGCCTCATCCAGCTCTGTCCCTTCTCGTGAGATTAGGATGTTCCCCTCTTCTAGATGCTACTCTCAGGACCAAGACATCAGAATTTCCTGCCAAATGACAACATCTACTTCTGATGTTGATGGGATTTTTTCCCCGAAGACAAAGCCTGTAACTCTAAGCAGGAAAAGTCCCCAGGGAGTGATGAGGTAATGTTGGAGCTTGGGCATGTGGTCTGGGATAGCCATACTTGTGCTCATGAGGTCCTCCCTATGCCAGTGGCCATCATGGCAGGAAGGAATTGAACCATACCTGATCCTCCCCACCCCGCCCCCCCATTTCTCTAAGTCAGAGAATTTTGCATTGAAACCTGGCTTTCCTGGTCTGGCAAGATTAAAAGATATAACATACATTTTTAAAACAATCTGCTAGCTGGATTTATTAAATAAATATTTATAGATATGGTACATGGGCTTTCTTTTCAATTCTCCCCCAGGGCCTTAAAATGTAAGGAGTTGGCAAAAGATGAGTTGCCCTCACATCCCTCATCCAAACTGCAAAGGCCTATCTAGGTCCTCTATTTCCAAAATACATCACAAATGTGTTTTCTTAGTGGGCCCTCGCCCTTGGCTCTTACCGAGGAAAGCCTTCTAAACACTCTCAGCTTCTACTCTCTTCCCCATGTGGCAGAAAGGTCAGATCATGGATTTCACATTTCTTAAAGGTCCCCTTGGTTTCCATCACTTTTTCTCTAAGTGGTTTTTATTTTATTTTTATAATAGTTTTAGATTTACAGACAAATTGCAAAGATAGTAGTGTTTCCATATCTCTTGCACCCAATTGCCCCTATTATTAACATCTTACATTAATATGATGGATTTTTCACAACTAACAAAACAATATTAACACATTATTATTTTTTAAATATTTTTGTTGTTTAAAGTATTACATATATTAGTACATATATCTCCTTTTTTCCCCCCATACCTTCCCCCAGCCTCCCCTACCCACTGTCGCATGCCCTCATCCCACCCCACCCCCCGCAGTGTCTTGTGTCCATTGGTTGTGCTTATATGCATGCATACAAGTCCTTTTGTTGATCTATTTCCCTCCCTCCCCAACACTCCCCAGCCTTCCCACTGTAATTTGACAGTCTGTTTGGTGCTTTACTGCCTCTGTATCTATCTTTTTATTCAGCAGGTTATAATGTACTTTATTTTCCACAAATGAGTGAGATCATGTGGTATTTTTCTTTCATTGCCTGGCTTATTTCACTTAACATAATGCTCTCCAGGTCCATCCATGCTGCTGCAAATGGTAAGAATTCCTTCTTTTTTATAGCAGCATAGTATTCCATTGTGTGGATGTATCATAGTTTTCTAATCCACTCATCTGCTTAGGGGCATTTAGGCTGTTGCCAAATCTTAGCTATGGTGAATTGTGCTGCTATGAACATAGGGGTACATATATCCTTTCTGATTGGTGTTTCTAGTTTCTTGGGATATATTCCTAGAAGTGGGATCACTGGGTCAAATGGAAGTTCCATTTTTAGTTTTTTGTGGAAACTCCATACTGTTCTCCACAGTGGCTGCACCAGTCTGCATTCCCACCAGCAGTGCAAAAGAGTTCCTTTTTCTCTGAATCCTCACCAACACTTACCATTTGTTGATTTGTTGATGATAGCCATTCTGACAGGCCTGAGATGATACTGCATTGTCATTTTGATTTGCATCTCTCCAATAATTAGTGACTTCGAGCATGTTTTCATATGTCTCTTGGCCTTCCTTCTGTCTTCTTTCGAAAAGTGTCTATTTAGATCTGTTGCCCATTTTTTTATTGGGTCATTTATCTTCCTTTTATTAAGTTGTATAAGTTCCCTGTAGATGTTGGAGATTAAACCTTTATCAGTGATAACATTTGCAAATATGTTCTCCCATTCAGTGGGCTTTCTTGTTATTTTGTTGATGGTTTCTTTTGCTGTAAAAAAAAACTTTTTATTTTGATGTAGTTCCATTTGTTTATTTTCTCTTTAGTTTCCATTGCCCTAGGAGTGGTATTGGTGAAGAAATTGTTTGGGCATATGTCTGAGATTTCTCTGCCTGTGGATTCCTCTAGTATTTTTATGGTTTCCCATCTTATGTTTAAGTCCTGTATCCATTTTGAGTTTATTTTTGTGTACGGTATAAGTTGGTGGTCTAGTTTCATATTTTTGCATGTATCTTTCCAATTTGCCAAACACCATTTATTAAAGAGACTGTCTTGATTCCATTGTATGTTCATGCCTCCTTTGTCAAATATTAATTGAGCATATTGGTTTGGGTCGATATCTGGATTCTCTATTCTATTCCATTGGTCTATATGTCTGTTCTTTTGCTAGTACCAGCCTGTTTTGAGAACAGTGCCTTTGTAATACAGCTTGAAATCTGGTATTGAGATCCCACCTACTTTTTTCTTCTTACTCAGGATTGCTGTGGCTATTCAGGGTCTTTTTTTATTCCAGGTGAATTTTTGGAGAGTTCTTTCTAGGTTTGTGAAATATGCCATTAGTATTTTAATGGGGAGTGCATTGAACCTATAGATTGCTTTGGGTAGTATGGACATTTTAATGATGTTGATTCTACCAATCCATGAACATGGTATGATCTTCCATCTGTTTACGTCTTCCTCTATCCCTTTTTTCAGTGTCCTGTAGTTTTTCGTGTATAGGTCTTTTACCTCTTTAGTTAAGTTTATTCCTAAGTATCTTAATTTTTTTGGTGTGATGGTAAAGGGGATTGCTTTTTTAGTCTCTCTTTCTGTAAGTTCACTATTGGTGTATAGAAATGCCATAGATTTATTGGCGTTAATTTTGTATCCTGCTACATTGCTGAATATATTTATTAAGGCTATTAGTTTTTTGATGGAGTCTTTCGGGTTTTTTACGTACAATATCATGTCATCTGCAAATAAGGACAGCTTTACTTCTTCTTTTCCAATTTGGATGCCTTTTATTTCTTCTTCTTGTCTAATTGCAATGGCTGATACTTCCAGTATTATGTCGAACAGGAGTGGTGAGTTTGGGCATCCCTGTCTTGTTCCTGTTCTTAGGGGAAATGGTTTTAGTTTTTGCCCATTGAGTATCATGTTAGCTGTGGGTTTATCATATATAGCTTTTATTATGTTGCATTATGATCCTTCTATTCTCACCTTGCTGAGAGGTTTTATCAAGAAAGGGTGTTGGATTTTGTCAAATGCTTTTTCTGCATCAATTGATATGACTATGTGATTTTTATCTCTCAATTTGTTTATGTGATATATCACATTTATTGATTTGTGGATATTGTACCATCCTTGCATTCCTGGGATAAATCCTACTTGGTCATGGTGTATGATCTTTCTGATGTACTGCTGGATCTGATTTGCTAGAATTTTGTTGAGGATTTTGGCATCTATGTTCATGAGGGATATTGACTTGTAATTCTCTTTCATTGTGTTGTCTTTATCTTGTTTTGGTATTAGGGTGATGCTGGCTTCATAGAATGAGCTTGGAAGTGTTCCTTCCTCTTGCAATTTTTGGAATAGTCTGAGGAGGATAGGTTTTAGTTCTTCCTTGAATGTTTGATAAAATTCCCTTGTGAAGCCGTCTGACCCAGGGCTTTTGTTTGCTGGAAGCTTTTAGATGACTGCTTCAATTTCTTCCATAGTTATTGGCCTATTGAGATGTTTAGATTCTTCCTGATTGAGTTTTGTAAGGTTATACTTTTCTAGGAATATGTCCATTTCCTCCAGGTTGTCCAGTTTGTTGGAATAGAGTTGTTCATAGTATTTTTTAATAATCCTTTGTATTTCGGTGAGGTCTTTTGTTATTTCTCCTCTTTCATTTTTTATTTTTTTTATTTGGGTCCTCTCTCTTTGCTTCTTGTTGAGCCTGGCTAGAGGTTCATCAATCTTGTTTATCCTTTCAAAGAACCAGCACTTGGTTTTGTTGATCTTTTGTATTGTTTTTTGTTTTGTTTTTTTGTCTCAATGTTGTTTATCTCTGCTCTGACCTTTATTATTTCCTTCCTTCTGCTTAAACTGGGCTTCTCTTCTTGCTCTCTTTTTAACTCTTTGAGTTGTAGGGTTAGGTGATTTATTACCATTGTTTCTTGTTTTTTGCAGTAGGCTTGTAGAGCTATGAACTTCCCTCTCAGGACTGCTTTTGCTGTGTCCAGTAGATTTTGGATGTTGTCTTTTCACTGTCATTTTTTGCCATGATGTTTTTTATTTCTTCTTTGATCTCTCTGGTAACCCAGTCATTGTTTAATAGCATGCTGCTTAGTCTCCATGTGTTTGATTTTTTTGGATTGTTTTTATTGTAGTTGATTTCCAGTTTTATGCCACTGTGATGTGAGATGTTTGATATGATTTCTTTTTTCTTGAATTTGAAGAGACTTTGCCTATGACCCAACATATGGTCTATCTTTGAAAATGACCCATGTGCACTTGAGAAGAATGTATATTCTGTGGCTTTGGGGTGAAATGTTCTGAAGATGTCAATTAATTCCATCTGGTCTAGTAAGTCATTTAGAATTGATGTTTCTTTGTTGATTTTTTGTTTAGAGGATTTGTCCAGTGGTGATGGTGGGATATTAAAGTCTCCCACTCTGATTGTATTGCTGTCAGTCTCTCCCTTGAAATCCTCCAGGAGTTTTTTTATGTATTTGGGTGCTCCTGTATTGGGTGTGTATATGTTTACCAGAGTAATTTCTTCTTGTTGGATTGTTCCCTTTAGTATTATGAAGTGGCCTTCCTTATCTCTTGTTATGTCCTTCACTTTGAGATCTAATTTGTCAGATATAAGTATTGCTACCCCAGCTTTTTTTTCATATTCATTTGCCTGGAAGACCTTTTTCCATCCCTTCATCCTCAGTCTGTGTGCATCTTTTTTTCTGAGGTGGGTTTCTTATAGATAGCAATTATATGGGTCATGTTTTCTTATCCAATCCGTTTCCCTATGTCTTTTGATTGGGGCATTTAATCCATTTACATTTAAAGTTATTACTGATAGGTACTTATTTGTTGCCATTTCTATTCTTTACCCCTGTGTTCCTTCTTCGCTTCCTATTTCTTGTTTTTTTTTATAGCAGACCCGTTAGCATTTCTTGCTTTGCTGTTTTGGTGGTAATAAATTCCCTCAGTCCTTTTTTGTTTGTGAAGCTCCTGATTTCACCTTCAATTTTGATTGATAGCTTTGCTGGGTACAGTATTCTTGGATTCAGACCCTTCCTTTGCATGACTTTGTATATTTCATTCCATTCCCTTCTGGCCTGATGAGTTTCTGTTGAGAAATCAGTCTCTAGTCTGATGGGGTTCTTTTGTAGGTAACTTTCTGTCTCTCTCTGGCCACTTTTAAGATTCTAACTTTGTCATTGGTTTTTGCCAATTTAATTATAATGTGCCTTGGCATCAGTCTTTTGGGGTTCATTTTGCTTGGGACTCTGTGAACTTCTTGGATTTGTGTGGGTTTTTTCTTCCCTATATCAGGGAAGTTTTCTGTCATTATTTCTTCAAACAGGTTTTCTATTCCCTGCTCAGTTTCCTCTCCTTCTGGAACCCCCATTATGCGGATGTTGTTTTGTTTCATGTTGTCCCAATGTTTTCTTAGGCTCTCCTCCTGCTTTTTATTTTTTTTCTCTAGAAGCTGTTCTACTTGGCTATTTTTTCCTACCTTGTCTTGTAGCTCACTGATGCGGTCCTCTGCTTCTTCTAGTCTACTCTTGATGATTTCTATTGAGTTCTTTACAGCAGCGATGTCTTTTTTCACTTCTTCTTGGTTCTTCTTCATTTCCTCTTGGTTCTTACACATATTGTTGATTTTGTCTTCCAGTCTTTTCAGCCACCTTATGACCATTTCTCTGAATTCTTTCTCTGACAGGTTGCTTGCCTCCATTTCATTTAATTCCTTTTGTTGTGATGCCTGCTTTTCTTTCATATGCAGGCTGTTTCTTTGTCTCCCCATGGTCTCTGTTCTCCAGGTATCTGGTTATGTGGTTCTCTCTCTCCTTATCCCAGGTGAAATCTGACCTTTCTGTGGTGGAGTATAGAGCTCCTCTGAATTCACGTGTTTGTGCCAATTGGGGACTGGTGTTCTGGGGTTCACAACTGTTCAGTGGCTGCCATAGTTGTAGATTTTCAGGCTTCCAATAACATCCACTTTTCCCTTCAAGGTGGCATGGTATCCACATCCAGCAGCAGTGGGGGCTGCCTGGTCAGGGGATCCTCCTCCAGCAGTCCACCATCTCCTGGAGTATAGCTGCCCCTCAACTCACCAACAAACACTCCTGGTGTGACCATCAGCTATATCTGCTCCAGGATAGGCTCGGGACATGTCTGTCCATCCGCTGCCATTTTTTCAATCCCCAACGCATTATTATTAAATAAACTCTGTACTTTATTTAGGTTTCCTGATTTTCTTTAATGTCCTTGTTCTGTACCAGAATCCCACCAAGGACTCTGCATTATAATTCATAGTCATGTTTCCTTAGTATCCACTGTCTGTGACAGTGTCTCAGATTTCCCTTGCTTTTTAAAAAATATTTTTTATTGACTTCAGAGAGGAAGAGAGAGATAAAAACATCAATGATGAGAGAGAATCATTGATCAGCTGATTGTTGCATACTCCCTAATGGGGATTGATCCTACAACCTGGGCAAGTGCCCTGACTGGGAATTGAACCATAACCTCCTGGTTCATAGGTCAACACTCAACCACAGTGCCATGCCAGCCGGGCAATACTTTCCTTTTTTTTTTTTTTTTTTTGATGACCTTAACAATTTTGATGAGTTCTGGTCAGGTGTTTTATAGAATGCCTCTCAATTGGGATTTGTCTGATGTTTTTTCTCTTGATTAAGCTTGGGCTGCCTGCAGGTTTAAGACTACAGAGGTAAAGTGCCCTTTTTATCCCATCATATTAGGGGTCCTTGTTCTCCATGTGACTTATTACTGTTGGTGTTGACCTTGATCACCTGGCTGAGGTCCTGTGTGTTGGGTTTCTATAAAGTCTCCCTGTCTCTCCCTATATTCTTTGGAAATTGATCACTAAATTCAATCCTCACTTAGGGAGTGGGGATATATGCTTGACCTCTGGAGAGTGGAGCATTTACACAACTGTGGAAATTCCCTATATTGGTCAAATATTTCTTTTCTCCCTTCTATCGCTTTAAAATAAAATAAAAACTCCTATTGTGGGAAACAAAGCCACAGATGACGTATCCCTGTTCACTTCCCTGACATCACTTCCTTCCACTCTCCCTTCCTCACTAACCTTGGCTACATTAGGCTTTTCATGCCACATTCATGCCAGACTCATCCCCACATCAGGATCTCTATACTCACCATTCCATTTCTCTGTGTGCTCTGCTCTCATCCTCTGCAAGACACAAGCTATGCTAGGTCAGCTGCCACAATGTGCTCTAGCATGTCTCACTCATAGATAGCCAAAGCTCCCATTGCTTAAAATTCAGAGAAGTTACTTCACTCAGAACTTTCTCAAATGCATTATACTTGATTTTCTTCGGTTTCTCATTTCTTTTTTCCCCCTTTTTATTGAACTTATTGGGGTGACACTGGTTAGCAAAATTAAATAGATTTCAGGTACACTATTCTAAAACACATTATCTGTACACTGTATTGTTTTCACCACCCCAAGTCATATCTCCTACCATCCTCATTTATCCCTCTTATACCTTCCCCACACCCTCCATCCCCCTTCCTCTGGCAATCACCATACTATTGTCTGTGTCCATGAGTTGTTGTTTTTTTCTCTTTTTTTGCTCAATCTGTCTACCACCCTAACCCAGGCACCCACTCACCATTGCTCCACAGTTGTCAGCATGCTCTCTATGAGTTTGTCTCTACTTCACTTGTTAGTTCATTTCTATTATTTCTATATTCTGTATGAAAAGCTATTCCTTGCTTCTTTCTTAATGCATACAACTGGGATATTTATAGTCAATTGAAAAGCAGTCTCCAAGATATTTTGTGGGATCATACAATACTGAAGTTTGGGGGAAAATAAATCTAACACCCTTTCCAAAATTCGTGCTTAAAATTGGTCAAATAGCATACAATGTAAATATTATATCAACCAAATGTGCCATTATCTGTTATATGTAATTTTATTTACATATAAAAACATTTAACAAAATTAAAATTCATACATCATCTTATCCCCATGTGATAAACATATTTAACAAGATCGCATATGTCCTTCTAGGCACATATTCTATCCATATTTTAGGCACATAGTTGAAGAATTGCAGTTTTATTTCACTTATAAAGTGCAACTGACAAGATCAACTTGTGAACCGAATGCCACTTTTCCTTCTGGTTCTACCCAATTCCAAAGTCAAGCTTCCAGAAAAATGCATTTCCAAATCAGGAATTCTTTTTTCATTTTCAGGATGATGAGTGATTGAAAATTTTATTTTAATCTGGAATTTGGTAAAGATCTGGATTTGTTTATTTACTTTTCTGTTACTAGACACTTCTAATTTTTGCTTCTAGAAGACACAATAATGTTATGAGAATTTACTTAAAGATTCCAGTAACAAAATTCTGAAAGATATTTTCTTTGCCTAATAATTTTGAAGAACTGATGATCTACAAGCCATGCCTTATATTATATCAAATAAAATCTTATTCTACTGATGTGGACAAATGTAAAATCTCTGTAATGCTAACGAAATGTCTCAAATTCATATTAGAGAATCACTATTACCAATATAACAATTGGTTTATATTAAAAATATAATAAAAACAATTTTCATTACACAATAAGATGAAAAATGATAGATAAATTTTTACGTGACCATTTGCAGTTTATTTTGGAAATTCTGAACTGGTGTCCTCTATCCAGTACTGGGCCTCACATGAGCTACAGCAATACACAGATTGAGACTCCCTCATGAGTCGTAAACAAGGCTTTGGACAAAGGTTTCCTTGCAAAGATGAAATAAGCATAAAACAGAGTGAAAAGTTCAATTCATGATGGATGGGCCATCCTCCCTGAAGGTCACACTGTCACCAGCAAACCTAGAAGGACCACAGAGAATCAGCCACTTAAAATGTATTAGCAAGTTTGTAACAATGCTTTCTGTCTTTGAGCCCTATTCTTAAGCTTTGATGAAGGTTGTATGTGTCTAATGAGTCGAGGAGACACTGAGTCATTATCATTGGCCTTCAAGCTGGGGATGGTGATGATTTCTGTATGCCAAGAGTGATGTGAGCTCCAGGTGGTTGATTACAGGACTCCTGGCTCCCCATAGTGTACTATTGTCATCACTGTTGTTGGTGCAGGTGTTGTCACATCCTGAAGGAAACTAAAATCATTAAAAATAGTTAGACCCCTAAGTCTACTAGGCTAAAATGATGACAATGAGTAGTCAGTACTGGGGGCCAGAAATCAAACAGGGCATTCAAGAGCAAAGTTAGGTTTGGTTTTGGATAGACTACTTATTTCTTCTAGTAACATATAAAACTGCTCAGATTCTGTAGTAATTGCCAGTTACTTTACATTCTTGTAATGTGGGATAGATGCAGAACCAGTGCAGTACTTCAGTCTGAAGGAAATGAAGACATCTCCAAAAATAAGTGTTTCAACTTCACATCCCCAAACCATGACTGAGCAGTATTCAGAGTCTACAGCTGCAGAGTGGAGGGGTGAGAAATGCTGGAGATTGAGATCTTACAGCTACAGTTTCATTGTGTATGCAGAATTGGTATTAAAAGCATAAAAACAAACCCCTAAAAATGTTGGTTTAGTAAAAGGATACTAGTATTTATTAACTAACAGAGGCCTGGTTCACAAATTCGTTCACATTGGGTCCAGGCAGCCCACCCCCATGGGGGCCCATTGGGCAAAGCCAGCAGGGGGAAGAGGCCATGGGCAGTTGGTAGGTCAGCCCCAACCCTGATTGGCCCCTGGCCAGCCCCACTCCTGATCAGGCTGTTGGGGGCCTATGAGGGGCTGGGCCAGCCAGGTGGGAGGGCAATCGGGGCCCCGATCAGGCTGGTTGGCTGCCAAAATGCGTGTCATAGCCACCAGTCATTCTGGTTGTTCTCATCTAGCATTACAGAGATGAGAGCATGGTACATAGAACCCTCTCAAAAGCCTTGCTTCTCCTTCCTCTGCTGTTTTGTTCCACTGTTCTGGTCACTGAGCTTTTATGTATATAGATGGAATCCTGACTAGTGATCACTCTAAACATTGAAATAACCTCATTTTTATGAAGTAGGGTATCAAATGTTCTGAAATATTTGGTTACACTAACTGCCCACACACATACAAGAAAGTAAAGAATCTTATCTGTGGAAAATCCACACTGAGGAAACCTGATAAGGCATGTTTTCAAGTCCATTATAAGTTGGTCTTAGTCATTGATGGTTACCGCTTTCTGCCATTTTTGTCTTTTTTAGCCACTGAGCTATGAAATGTTCCTTAAATTGAACAATCCCAGTGAGACTCAGTGATGTCATTGTGTCCTGGGAAAATTAAACATGAGGAACAAGAAGCATGCAGAAATAAATGGGATTGATTGAAAGGGCAGGGTAAAAAAGAAGAAGGAAAAAGGAGAAAACACTCCATGGAGAACATGGACAAGAGGGGGAACCAACTGTCTTTGAGTCACTGGCAATTCATTTGTACCTGACAGTGGGTATGAATTCAATATAGGCTAATTGAATTTCAGTATTAAAATTCTTATCACTAACAGAGAAATATTTTTATGTAAGTCAAGTGGCATTTGTTAAAGAATAAGAGCTATATTTATACATAGAGTATTCTACAATGATTAGAATAATATAAAGAACACCATCAAAGCTTCTTGAAAATAATAGATAAGATTTTTAGCTATGTTTACTAATGTGTGTGTGTGTGTGTGTGTGTGTGTGTGTGTGTGTGTATATATATATATATATATATATATACACATATATAAAATTTGGTCTATCATAACATTTAAATTATAAATAATCATAATTTACATTATTTCACATATACTATGACTTTCTCAAATACTTTAATGATAGGGAATTTATTACAAGAATTCGCAAATACACATGTGTACTCATAACTTTCAAATAGCCTTATTAAAATTTAGAAACAAATTTAAATGTAAAAGAAAAGTAGGCAATGCAAGTGATGAATAAAACAAAAGACACACTCTTAGACAACCTAGAAGAGTTATAGTTTATCTCATAGTGATCATGAAGAACTATGGACATAAACATTAACCCTCAAATATACATTGGGTTGGGGTTGGCCAAATTTCCTCTTAAAACCATAAAGATGTCTATGTCTGCAGTGCAATCTCTTCATATATTCCCATCTATATATTAATAGGTAGATAATTGAAATATCCATATACTAATTTTATTTTATTATTTAAAATAGAATGGAATCTTATTAGAAAGGAACTCAGTGAGTTGCTGAAGCATTTTATTGATGCTCACGTAAAGGGAAAACATGCACTGGGTGTATTTTGGGCATATGGTCACAACATGGGCACTGTGGAGGCCAAGGAAAGAAAGGATGAAAGACTGAGAACAATTTCAAATACCAAGAGAAATCCTTTTGTCTAAGAATAATGTACCTTCTGTGTCTTTCAAAAATTTCCACAGCAGATGGGCTGCTGGGCCTTGCTCCCCACAGAAAGTTTAAAACAGTAGGGCCAATTTCAATCACTCATTGGACTTTAAGGAAATGGAGAAAAAATGCTAACATTTTAACTGTGTAGATGAACCACAAAGTCAGTAATCAGCTGAGATAAAAAGTCAGCTGACCACATGCAGATGAGAGCATGGTACATAGAACCCTCTCAAAAGCCTTGCTTCTCCTTCCTCTGCTGTTTTCATTGGATAGCATAGCTTTATGAGGAATTAGACCTCTATTTTTTCTTTGTGGACACCATTGTTTTTTCACTTTACTGTGTGTAGGTGTGGGTGCTCTTAAGAAGTGGGAGATGGATCTTGGTAGATTAGGCTTGGTGAGGGTAGGCTAACAAGTTATGCCCACTATTTTTAGCTGACCTTGAGGGGTTCAAGACATCATATTACTTCCTTCTTTCTCTTCCTTTGGGCCATCATGGTCTCAGAGATGAAGCTGATCAAAAGTCAGACCACGGAGGTGATAAGAGCACATAATTTGGGCTCAAATTCACAAATCTTTCACTTTCTTTTGCCCTCAGAAATATCCTACCTTTTGAATGACTGTGCCTGCAACACATTCTCACCAGGAGGAGCTGTCTTTGAAGTAGGCTATGCACCTTTCTCCTTCTTCTTTTTCCTCTTTAAGCCTATGGGGAAAACCAGCATCATGTTGTAGAGAGAAGCACATCATAGCTCTGTCACAGGTTGCTTCCCCATCTGATATTCATGTAACAAAATGTTTCCACTGCCTTCCAGATTTTCAAGCATAATTCTCATCGTGTACTTGACTGTCCTTTTCAGATGCTGGGCTGAAGGCATCTCAGGGAACAAGGCCCACCTGATCTCTCTGGAACCTCATGTTTTACAGTGCCACTAACAAAACTCTGATGGAGAATAAAGAGAAGACAAGAAGAAAATGCATATAGTGTTTCAGCTAATTCTCTTTAGAATTGCCTTCCTACTCTTTGAAATCAGGAATGGCCAGGAGAGGAAGGTCCAGTTCTTCCCAAAGCCGCCACCACACGTTTCAATGGGGATAGTTGCCTTGTTTAAAAACGATAGAAAAAAATTATAAGGTCCAAATTAGGACTGAAGGAGAAAAGGCACTGTATAAATGCATTCTCATCTACTGTCTGTTTTCTTTCTTCTTTTATTTGATTCTCCCCACCCCTCTTCACATCTCTTGCCATGAAAAGTGAGGAATTATTGCTTGTATTGCTTGCTGGTTTCTCTCTTTTAATGCATTTTTTTTCTCACAAGACTTCAAAAAATATATGACACATTGTCATTAATTCTTAGTGGAAAAAACATGGAGTTTGTTATATCAGTCTTTGAACTTTTTTTCTACTTGAATTCTCTGAATAAGAAAGAAAATGAAATAATGCATATGAAGGTGATTTAAAAACTAAAAACAACCTACAAAGGGAGAACAGTTTGTTATAAGAAGAGGTAGAAAAGGAGAGTTTGTACAAATATGAGCCTGTTAAAAAGATCTAAGTAGAAATCTTTCAAAATCAGCACTTAAAGTAAAATGGTTTTCTTTCACCAGGAGTCAAATTCAAAGTGCAGGAAATATGAATCACTAGGTTCAGAGGCTTAAAACAAGGAAAAATTAGTTATATACAACAGACATATAATTAGATTTTATACACTTTGGACTCAATTAAAGATATCTCAGTCTTCACGTCAAACACACATGCACACATGCCCATACAAATACTATGAATTATGGAACCAGAAGAATTAACTGTGAGAAATATAGAATACTGACAAATGTTTTCAATGGAGCTAAATTTAGAAAAATGTTGACATTCGCTGAACATTTCCAATGTATCTGTACTCATGTTATTAAATTTAAATAGTTCTTATTGTGGAAACCATCATGTATGCACTAGGACAGATTTCTAGACAGGATAATAAAAGACACAGATCTCCTAACAAATGAAAAGTAGCGCCTGACCACCAGATGACAGAATTAGCCTTTAACCTGTTCACATTAAGGCAAGATCTATTTCTTATGAATTGGTGACAGGTTATTACATATACCCATTTAAATTGTGACCTAAACCCATAATTTCTGGAAAACTTTTCTCTATTCCAAAAATCACATGATCTCAACAATGGGCAAGATCCTCTCACATGGTCAGAAATTAAAAACTAAATATTATCTAAGCTTTATCAAAACAAGAAATCCAGAATTGTCCATTTTATTGATAAGGCCCACAATTGGCACGGTTGGTGTGGAATGTTTGCTTTTGTCCTAGCAAATATATTAGTAAAATATTAGCTAGCAATGAACTTTGCCTTCTGGTATTAATGAGTGTTAAAAAATTCAGGGAGGAAACTCCCTTACTTTTCACTAATTTTGCCCTCTCATACTGCCGCATCATCAGTGCCTATAGCAAGTCACGCAAGACTCACCATACATTACCTTGACAGGCAACGTGGGAAAAAGTAGTTTCTATGTTTAAAACCTGTTTCTAAAATCGTGGAGGGGGAACGTGCTGTGCAAAGTTCTGACACTTTTTTACTATGCACCCTTGGACATCTTATTTATCCTCTTCATTCTCAATCTTCTTCTGAAAAGTAAGTACAGTAAGGCCCCCTATCCTCTGAGGATGCATTCCTAGACCCCTAGTGTAAGCCTGAAACCATGGATAATAGCAAACCCTATATGTACTATATAGGGTTATACATCCAAATCTACAATAGTTTAATTTATAAATTAGGCACAGTAAAACATTAACAATATTAAAATAAACAATTTTAACAATATACTGTAGTAAATGTTATGTAAATGTGCTCTCTGTCTCACATATCTTATGATACTATACTCACCCTTCTTGTGATGAAGTAAGGTTAATGACATAAGCATTGTGAGATAGCATTAGGCTACTGTAAGGGTGACTTCAACACAATCATTGTGATACCAATACAGTTATCTGATGACCCTGATAGATAGTAAACTAACTAATGGGCTGGAAGCTTATATAATGTAGAAACAGGTGATGACTCATGTCCTGGACTGGATGAAGCTGACGATGCAAGATTTCATCACACTACTCAGAATGGAACACAATTTAAAACTTATGATTTTTTTTATTTCTGGAATTTTTCAATTAAATATTTTGGACTATAATTGACTGCAGGTAACTAAAACTGGGGAAAGTAAAATCAGCAATAAGGGGGAACTATTGTAAAAATAATATTGCTCATCATACAGGTTACTAACAAGTATTAAATGAAAGAGCAAATCTCAGTCATTCAGCACTGTCATTGACAGAGTAAATTTTAAACTAATGTAGTTGTGTTTGGTGGTTGTGTCTAAAAATCTGAAACAAACTTGCTTTACAAGATAGTATATAAAAGCTGATTCTAACAGGGTAAAAAAAAGAAAAAGAAAAATGAGAAATAAAGAATAAGGATGAAGGTGTTGAGAGGAGGAAAAGGAGGAGGAGGAGAAAGGGAGGCTTAAACCAACCACCACTTTGGACGTTAATTTACACCATCTAATAAAAATGAAAGTGTGCACCCAGTGAGGCCCAGGCATTCTGTCTCAGGTGTGCCGAGCCTGGGAACTTTTGCAGGCCTGCACAAGGTGGTGGGCCAGGACGTCTGACCCTGAGCAACGGACCCTTTTCATTGGAAGGTCAATGCTTAGGGCAGCAGCTGACACAACGACTTTAATACCCACAATATTTTTATACTAGAAATCCAATGCACAAAGATTCATGCTAGAATGGGCTTTCCTTTCCCTGGCTGCCAGCACCACCTTTCCACTCCAGCCCAGCCCCTTTCTGCTCAGGCCCCAGAGCCACCTCTTTCTGCTCCTGGAGCCTGCTCTTTCGGCTCTGGCCCCACCTTCCCAGCTGCCTAGAGGCCCTGAGAGACCAGGGGTGGGGCAGAACGCCTGAGACGCCAGGGTCCTGCTCCCATCACTCCATGCATGTGTATGCAAATAAACCGCCATCTTTGTTGGGTTAATTTGCATATCACTCCTGATTGGCTGGTGGCATAGCAAAGGTAAGGTCAATTTACATGTTTGTCTATTATTAGGTAAGATTAACTGTAGGTGGTAACTTTTTTCTCGCTAACACCAAGAAAAGAGTTAAACAGGCTTAAATGACTCAAATTCTAAATTGTATTCTCCCAATCAAAAATACCATGGAACACTGATGACAAACCAGGTATGGTGTCAAGAAAAGATGTGTCTGGAACTTTGTGTTTTCCATCCAGACATCCTGAGAAGACATTTATGTCCAATGCATTTGTAAATGGGTACTCTTCAGGAACAAAATAGTGTGCAGTTGTTCAGACATAATGTGTAAACACATTGTGATTATTAGGCATCTGCTTAATTTGGTAGAATGAGAAAATTAATGGCCCAAAATCCCACAAATACAAACTGACCACATGATATTTTAGAAATTATATGAGGCAAAATTTCATATATAGGAAAACAAAACACAGTCCTGGCCCTCTGGCAGCTGACAAGTTCTCAGGGAAACAGACATAGGTACACATACAATTTCATTGCAAAGTATTGAGTATTATGATAAAGATGTATATGAGTTTTTGTCACAAGTGACAAAGCTGTGAACATTTTCTTTTGCCTGTGCTGACCAATAAAAATTTCACAAAGAACATTGAACATCAAATAGTACAGCAAATGCTAGATATAAAGAGTACATACAGTCATGAGCTGCATAACAAACTCTTGGGTCAAAGATGGATGGCATATATGGGGATGGCATACCACACAGCCTAAGTGTGTAATGCACTATACCAGTAAATTTGTGTGATTGCAATCTGTGATATGCTCGCAACCACAAAATCACCTTAAGAGACATTTCTCAGAATGTATCCCTATTGTAAAGAGGCACATGACAGTAATTCCTGTCATCTTTCCTGCTTCTCTTTACTTGGGAAGTTCAATGGTGAAGACAAATATGGATTTAAGGCATGAGAGTCTTTGTAGTTAGAGAGGGAATCTCTGCAGTAAAAACGAGAGCAAAATATTCACTAAGTGGATTTTAAAAACTCATCAAGTAAGGAGCAGCTTTGTGGGGGCCCTATAGGCAGTTTTCAGGGATCAAGGGCTCTGGCTGGAGAAGCCACACATCTTTGGTAGCTTCACCCCTTAGTGGACAAGAGAGCACTAGGCCATCCTCAGATGCGAAGAGTCTCCAGTTCAGTACAAACTAAGGAGGTGGCCTCTCAGTCAACAGAATGAATGGAATTATTTTGCTGGTGGTGTGTCGGCTTCATTGTGACTAAGCTTATTATTTTATGTAGAAAAATGATTCTCATTCTTCTAAAATACTTTTTCAGATTGCATTCTTTCATCTTACTAAGAATTTACAAAACTGTGACAATATTTATTATGTTACTCCTGGTTGGACCTTACAAAACAAAGATACTCTGCTGAGGAATCAATGCTTGCCCTGAAGTTTATGCCAACAAGGGAGCCATTTTTTTGGTGCTCTACACAAGCGCTTTAGCATAAACCATCAGAAGTGCATAGAATATAGTATTTCCAATTAAGCAAACACCTTAAAAGTAATCTCTAGTCATTGTTTTCAGTTCAAAAACAACACCTACAATTCCCTTCAAAGGGGCAGGTGGTGATTGAAAACCTGACCTCACCCCTCTCTGCAGTGGAGTGGCACAGACGGACTGGCACTCTTCAGAGGACCCCTTGCCCAGCCAATGATCTGAGTACCACCTCTGGGCTTCTCTCCCCGCCATTGGAACTTGTAAATCTGCTGAACCCCGTGATGGGGGAGAAGTGCACTGCTTATACACAGTTTTCTGGCATTTTTCAAAACCTGAGGCCAGACAGGTCATACCTTTTAGCATTATGTTGTGAGCTTGCCAGTGCGTGGCCCCTGTGCTGTGCTCAGAATCACAGCCGACCAGTGGCTGCATTGCCAACCTTCCTGCTGGACCATTGCTCCCTGCTGTCCCCCGTTTGGATCCTCATCAATCAGATGCCAGTCTCCAGTACAAGCAGGCCCATCCAGATGTACAACATCATTTAGAGGATCAGGGACAGGCCAAGCAGCGTTGAAGGACCATAGGACAGTGATTCCCTGTTGAGAAATGCTTTGTCTTCAGTGGAGCAGAAAGAATAACTACACAGACCAAAACTGTTCAGGACACTACTTTATTTTTTCTTTCTGCAGGGGAAAGTGTGTTACTTGATCAAAAAGGTAACTTTTTCTGGAGTGTCTTAAAATCCTAAGCATTAAAAAAGAAATACTCAGTTGTAGTGCAACCCCAAGAGTCTCTCTTCAGACAGGCAAAACCAAAACTCAAAGTTATGGGGGAATAAGGATACATATGTAAAAAATAAAAATTTTAAAAAATTATAAAATAAAAATAAAATATTAAATCTAATCCATACTAGTGGTCACCATAACCGTAAGAGAAATTGTTTCATGTGACAGATTTTTAAATGAAACTCTCTGTAGCCTGAAAATTATTTTGGAAGGAAACAAAGAGAAGTTTCCTTCAAAAGTCATAAGGATTGTAATTTAAAGTCAATATATTTGGACTCTTGAACTAAAGTAAGTAATTTGTGTTTTTGCCTCCCTGACAAAGTTTATATAAAGTTACAAAAAGAAATTGACAGCCAGTTTGAAATGGAATTGCCATGGCCTAGAGCAAAGACTATCCTTACATGATATTATTCTACAATGTCATTATAATTTTAGATATTTTACAACAGCATATTGTACAATTATCCCAAACAAATTTACAAACTAATTCTTTGAATGTTTAGCAGCGATTTAAAAAAGGACATGAAAGGATTTAATCCCTTTCAGAAGGAATTAAGGCACTGGGAAGGCACTTGAGTATCCTATATTGGCCCCTCTCGCCTTTTGTGCCAAGAGAGACCCTCTTCTCACAATCCAATTGCCCTCAACTATTGCCTAAGCTTTCTGTTCATGTTGAGCTTGAAGCCTCGTGGTGGCTGGTACCATGGATCTGTCTCTCGCCCAATCATGTGAGCTGGGCCCTCACTGGAAAAGAAACCTGAGTTCCCCGAGATATGTGATCAGCTCTGGGATCCTGCCAGCAGGCCAGGGGATCCCAAGGCAGGTGCTGGGCTTGGAGGCCACAGGGATATAGGCTACCAAGGAGACAGAACTGAACCTCACATCACCTTGCTTGGCCCCAGAGGATGACTGGTTAGCCAGAGACGGGTAAGATTCCTCAGGGAAGGAACAATCTAAGACAGGCACAGTCACAGAGAGGCCATCAGGAGAGAACTTGGGGATCAACAGAGGTGGGGCACAGACCCTCACCCCCCCAACCCTGAAGGGGCCTGAACCCTCATCCCTTCTGAGGGAGGTCTCCTGCCCCCATGGCTGCTTTGCTTCCCATGCCCAGTTCAGATTGGGACACAGGTAACAGACAGAGACATGGCCAATAACAGTTACCCTATATCTAAATCCAGCCTAGCACCAGGAATGCTCAGCACCCACTCAAGAATGCAAATAATCCTTTCCACTAATATTTACAGGGTAAACTAAGATTCTTGGTAGAGTATTAAATTTGACAGTAAAATAGTAATCAAGTTTTCAGATTAATTAAAATAGGCTAATTGAAATAAGTGAATATTCAAGAAAATTTAATTGTACTGAACAAAAAGCTGTTCCTAAAGTAATAACTAAAATTTTTCTTGGTAGTTCATCTCATGGTAAAATTCTTGAACATGCAATCAACCTAAAGCAGTCATATTTTTGGGCAAAAAAATAAAATTTAAAGTTATCAAGACGGCATTATAAAATTTACAAAAGCCTCCATGAATAAAAAAAAAAAAGGAGAGGGGGATAGTAGGGTAATATCATGTAAGGAAAAATATCATATAAGTAAATTACATCTAGAAAATTTTTACTTTACAAAATTAATTTTCATTTGCAATGCTAACAGCAAGACACCCATGAAAAACACACATGGTGTCTAAATAAGACAAAGGAAAATAGTTTGGGCAAAAATAAAAAGGATCCCAAATCAATTATATAGAAAAGATTGCTTTATTAACTTTTGGTTGAGAATATGTTTGTATATTTTCAGAAAACAACTCCAAGACCATGTGGATTCCTGCAACAGAGAGGAATTGACAGGTCTGCTCCAACCATGAAGACAAGAGGAGAAACAATCCAGAGATGGAAGATGCTGACAATGCCTTGCCACGCTAGCAGTCAGCAGCTGTGCATTGCTGCAGGTTGCCTAGGACCAAACCAGAGAGGGTCGGACCTGCATTGCCACCATGTTCCCACCATCCAGCTATCATTGCTGACATGTACACATAAGGAACTGTTTGACATTGAAGCAGGGACTCAGAACTGTTGGACATTGAAATTGGGACTCAAACATTTTTTGTTATTATATGTTTATTTCTAGTCTGCAGAGGCAAGATTTTTTAAAGGAAAGAAATGGTGGGGGGGAATAGATACAGAGGCCAAGAAGCATTGAACAGACTGTCAAACTACAGTGGGAAGGCAGGGGAGGTTGGGTGGCGGGGGGGGGGGCAGCTGTAAGAGATCAACTGAAGGACATGTACACATGCATATAAGCATAACCAATGGATACAAGACACGGGGGGTGGGGGGCAGGTGAAGGCATGTACTGGGGTTTAGGGAGGCCGGGGGGAGGTCCATGGGGGGGGAAAAAAAGGAGACACATGTACTAGTATTTGTAATACTTCAAACAAAAAAAATAAAATAAATACAAAGAAGCAAATAGAACAAAACAAAAGAAACAAAATTACCTTCTAATATTCTAGTCTAGAATATTTCGATTCAATTGGATCAAAAGCATTAACAAATAACAAAGGGCAAGAATTATGCTCATGATTCACTGGTATGATCAGTGAAATACACACTGGATTTTTAAGGTGAAATTGTTTTATATTGTGTACATAAAACTTAAAAACAAAAAGAATATAAATTTCATATAGTCCATTGTACAAAGTGTTAACTGCCTACATCATCCATTTGTAGACAGTCTTGGAAGGATTCTGTGCCCCAATTTTTGCTAAATGTATTATTAAAAGACTTTGGAGCTCACTGTCTTCATTATTATAATTTCCTCTCCCTCTGATAATGTGTCCTTCTGAGATGGGCCACAGTGCAGTCTGCCTGCAGCTGGCCAGGCCTGAGCCTCAGCAAAGCCACGTGTGGAGATGCTTCTTGAGAGATGGGCAGTGGCACAGAGAGCTGAGCTGTGGGTAGGACAGGAGAAGGGCCTGGACCAGGTTATACTGTTGGGACTCCAACATCATGTTGCCACTTATGACCATGGTAACAATGGATTTCTTAATTATTTGAGGCTATAAATGTACCTATGACACCACTGATTTTCCTTAAGCTAATTTTAGGTTGTTTCTATAACTTGTGACCCAAAGAGGCTGAGACTTGAGAATAGAGAACTCTGGGTTAGAAAACTGGTCTGAAAATGTCCTGGACTAAGAGTAGAAATGATAACCACACAAATTAAATTGGGAGAAAGAGAATGATGGATGAACCAAAGTCTTTAATGAACAGCTAAAGTCTCTGAGTGGGCATTCGAGTGGGTAAGACAGAAAAATAACAAAGTAAGTCACAAATATACCATCCCAGATACAGAAAATAGATCAGAGGGAAAAGTTAGCAGAGATTGGGGCTGGGGGCTAGGGAAGGATGGCTGGAGTAAGTCTTCCTCGAGGAGATGGAATCTGAGTAGAAGTTTACCATTCCCAGGAGTGACAATTCTGTTCTCTAGACAACAAGGGGATATTCAAGATTTTAGGTAGGAGGGTGACAGGGTAAGGTTGAAGATATCACATGTCACTTCTAAACATATCCCACATATTTCCACCCCTCCCAGAGGCCGCTGTGATGATCTGCAGGCATCCTGCCCTTTCAGTAGGGCCACTGCAAAAACCTCCCAGCTGACCCCCTAACTGAAGTCCTGTCCCTTCAAATTTGCCCACACAGCAGCCAGAGTAATCCGTCTAAACTATGAATCCTGCCATACCAGGCACCTCTGCTTAAAATCACATCCCTATCTCCACTGCAAGCTCCTTTGGGACACTCAGATTTTTCCAAGAGACACACAGTTTCCATAAGCACTGGCATGTTTTCACCCTTTATAAAACATACAGCATGAATATTGTATAGAGATGCTTTAGTAGCTAGATAACAACCAATTTTAAATTGTTATATGGTTCATGATGATCATTTACTGTTACCATTTATAATCATTTTAACAAACCCTAGAAGTAAAACCACCAACTTAAACAACACAAAGATATTGATGTCACAAGGGGGTGGGAGTGGACTTCCTGGTCATGGTGGGAGAGTCCATGTGAAGGGAGCAGGTAAGGTCTCCACGGGGTTCCTTCCTATCTCTCAGCATCTCTTGCTGGGCTTAGCCCTCAAGTTGTGGAGGGGTGGAGTCTCATCTATAGGTGATGAGAGCATGGCTGTACACCTTCTTTCTGTCCCTCACACTCCCTACACAGAGTGGTTCCTGCTCACCTTTGAGGGCATAGGTCTGACTTCAGGTTCTTCAGAAAACAGGAACTTCCTTTCTCCCATATGAGGATGTTAATACATGTCTATGAGTTTCATAATGCCAGTATGGTGCTGGGAAGCCCTACATGCATGTGCTTTCCTCCCAATGAAGCCCCACACATGCTCTATTATGACTCCCAATATATAGATGGGGAAACTGAGGAAATGAGAGTAAGTTACTTGGCCAGAGGCACATAGCTAGCAGGTGGCAGAGCCTGGGTTTGATGTCAGGATGTTTGTCTCCAGAGTTCATGCTTCCAATGTGCCTGGTTGGGTTTCCCCAGGGAGTCTCTATATCACTGGTTCATAGTGTAGCATCAACATTGCCAGTAGGTACCTCTGGAGAGAATCGGTTATGGGCAGCAGCATGATATATGGCTCACAGCTTGCACTTGATAAATATATGTTGAATCATTAATTCATTTATGACTTAGAATTTCCTTATGCTTCTAAGACACACCTGCCTTTTGATGTAAATTCCACATTTAAACACTATCTCAGTGTGGTAGAAAAGACATGACTGCTTAAAGATTAGAGGCAATTCTTTGCTGAAAAGCAAACCCTAATTGCAGTGTAAAGCCTATGTATTAAAAATCTGTTTCAGCCCTGGCCTGATTGCTCAGTTGGTTGGAGTGTCGTCTAGTGCACCAAAAGTTTATGGGTTTGATTTCCGTCAAGGCAAATACCTAGGTTGTGGGTTTGATCCCAGGTCAGGGTGCATATTGTAAGCAAGTGACTTATGTATCTCTCTCATATCAATGTCTGTCTCTCTCTCCCTTCCTCTCTCTCTAAAGTCAATAAACATATCCTTGTGTGAAGATTTAAAAAATTTTGTTTCAGAAAATGAAATGTTTGGGATCAGTCTATTACCCAAGACTATTTATAAAAAGTCTTTCCTAGAAGTGTTTATTGTAGAACATGCAAATGACAGTCTAGGGAGGAGCTTATGACCTCTGACTCTCATCGCCCTATAAAAATTGATTTTTCTTCCCTCTGTCCCAATAAAACACATCATATACCAGGGTCAGGGAAAGAAGGAAACAGAAGGAAGGAGATGTGACTGTGCACTACGTGGCTTAGCAAAAGTGGCTGGCTGCACTGTCCTTGTAATTGGTCATCCACAGGGAACCTGCTCCCTGTGATCCATGGGCAAGGGGGGGGCAGAACCCACACACATCTACACCACAGTGGGCTATCGTCTCCACCATGCATTTACATCCTTGCCATGCCGTCGTGTGCAGATTTGAAAGGACAATTGTTCCCATAAATTGAAAAAAATTCTCAAGTTATGTGATCTGTTGATTGGTGGGAGGGCCATTATCAAGATTTATTGACTTGGAGAAGTCACATTTTCTTGGGCCCTGCAGAGCCTAAACATTAGTATCTAGACTAAACATTTTTGGTCTTGAAAGCTTTTCTTTCTTTTAAATTAGTTTTCATGCCAAAGCTCTTCTTTTCTCATTAGAATACACATTTCCCTCTCTTGTGTTGGAGGACAATATCATAATAAAATTGCATATGATTTATTTCAAACTTTGTCAAATAATCATATTAATTGGTTATTTGACAGAGTTGCATTTCTAAGTTCAAGACAAATCTTCCTAAAAAAAAAACAAAAAACATTAATCTTTTAACTTTCAACAGACTATTGACTAAGCTATTACAAACATTGCTTATCACAGAATATACTTTTACACACACAAAATCATTGTCCCGATAAGTAGACTTTTATTTATCTCAAGAAATTAGATTGCATATAAAAATATAAAATATAGAGGGAGTTTTTATGCTATCCGATTTGTTTAATCCAAGAAAAATTTTCAACAGGATCACTCAGACTTTCAAGATTATTTTATGTCTTCTGCCCTTAATTATCCAGCAATGAAATCACAGATCCTGACCCTCTCTCTCTCTCTCTCTCTCTCTCTCTCTCTATATATATATATATATATATATATTATATATATATGTTTCTTGTAGAAACATTATATATATATTATTATATATATATAATGTTTCTACAAGATGTTTATGGATAAACTTCTAAATGGTGGGAGGGCCATCCCACACTATGGTAGTGACATGTTTATCACTGCACCTTGAGATGGTGCCTGCCAGGGCACCCCTGGAGCAGATGAGCCATGATCCAAGGCATGCAAACTCCACTCTGGAGGGTGTCCCATCCCCTCTCATAGAGATGACCTTCTAGCAATCCACACTGTCCATATGGACCGTGTCCAGCTGAGAAAATCCCATCCCAGTATTTACAGGGATATTTGTGGCGTGTCACTTATGTGGAAATGGAAGGCTCGCACATTGAATAAAAGCAACAATGGATAAATAAACTCCAGTGGTCACATTTACAAAGCTTCAGTAACAAATATAGTGATAGTATGTATTTTCCAAATTGATTATGTCGTTGGATTAATCTGCAAAAGGGGCAAAATAATATCACAGTTTCTCAGTTAACAGCTCTATATAGAGTGGGTGCCTAGAATAAAGAGCCAGGTTCAAGACCCACTCACCTTTCATTAATCCTGTAGTCTTGGTCACTTCTGTGTCTGTTTCCTGGAGAATTAAGTGAGACGCATTTTATAAAACAGGGTTTATCTTGTTCTCACAAAAATAGTGGTAGCTTTAATTCTCTCTTTAATGTGTCTTTGTCTTCTGTCATGCATGTTCTCTAGTCATAGTTTGTATGCTTGTACATACATCAAAATACCAAGTGTGTGCCTTATCAATGTGTATATTTAATAGAGTAGTGGTTGTTACTCACCCTAAAACACTGGTATTCAACTATCAGAATGAGCTAATAATGTTGTAGAGTCAAGGCACCAATAGTAATACTAATTTTATTACAAATGTTTTATTAATAACACATCTTGAATTTTGTAAAAATTGTTCTAGAGGTTTCTTACCTTCTTTTTTTTGTCATAAATAATTTTTACTTTTTTTGCTTTTTTATTGTTTTAAGTATTACAAATAGTAGTCCATATGTCTCCTTTTTTTTCCCATTGACCTCCCCCTGACCTCCCCTACCCTTCAGTACATGCCTTCACCTGCCCGCCATCCCCCCCAACCCCCATGTCTTGTATCCATTGGTTGTGCTTATATGCATGTGTACAAGTCCTTTGGTTGGTCTCTTACAGCCCCCCTCGCCCAACCTCCCCTGTCTTCCCAATGTAGTTTGACAGTCTGTTGAATGCTTCTTTGCCTCTGTATCTTTTTCCCACCATTTCTTTCCTTTAAAAAGTTTTGCCTTTGCAGACTAGAAATAAACATGTAATAACAAAACAAAACAAAACAAAAAAGTTTGAGTCCCGATTTCAATGTCCAACAGTTCTGAGTCCCCGTTTCAATGTCTAACAGTTCCTTATGTGTACATGTCAGCAATGATAACTGGATGATGGGCACATGGTGGCAATGCAGGTCCGACCCGCTCTGGTTTGGTCCTACATTATATACTAATAAATAGAATAAGCAGTATTGCTATAGAAAAAATTAGAATGTCATAATATTAATAGCCTCTGTGCTTCATTCTAAAATACTTATTTAACTCAACTTTATTCCGAATTTTGCCATTTAGGCCTCAATTTTATGTAAGTTTTTTATAACTGAGTCAGTGCACTGTGATGAGATTCAGCTCTGCACATTGGGCACCTATTACTGCATGAAGTTAGTTTAGTGGTAAATTAAATTTAAGAATCAATTTAAAACTAAGAGGTGGTTTCTCAAAATATACAAAGAAACCTCATAAAAATTTTGTACCTAAAATTTTGAATGTAAAGTCTTGCTAGTTGCCTTGCTAGTATTAAATTTCTATAATACTAGCTTTCTTTTTCAAAGGAAAGTTTATTGTATGTACAGAATAAAACAAAATATCAACAAAAATAGAGTTTATCATGAAAGGAGATATATTAAGAGAGAGAGTACTATTCTGAAGAGGAGTCTGTAGAAATTAAAAAAAATATTGGTAGATGAACTAGAGAGAGCTATACAGATTTATTAACCATCATCAGAATTTTTCAATAAGGTTCAACTAACTTACAATAGTAAATTCCAGCTTTAAGTTAAAGAATAGCAAAAAAATTGAGGACAATATTAATTGAGATTTTAATAAAAGGGTTATATATTCATGCATTTATATACTCACGTTTATGGCTATTTATTTACATTTTATTGTTGATGCATCTAGAAAGTGTGAAGATTTTTTAAGAAGCTTAAATAATGGTGTTTTCACAATGATATTTGGGGGAGATAACACATAATATCAATGTGTATGATCAACTAACTAATGCTATTACAGGAATTTAGAGGAGACCACCCCCACTTTCATGAAGAGTGTGAAAGTTTTCCTTGTGTGTGGTGAAATTTATGCTGTTTTTTGAAGATTAGGAAGTGAAAGGAGAGGCAATTGCATCTGAAATCTTAAATTACTAGAGAAAAAGATTTCTCCTTCCAAGGCAATTCTGGTGAAAAGAACACTGGATTAAAACCCAGCCATTCTGGTTTTAAAACTTAGTTCTGTCACTACCTAAAAGTGGGTCCTTGAGCAAGTAGCTTTATAACTCTGCCCATCAAACTTCTCATTTATAACCCAGGAAACCAGCATCTGTGAACTCTCCCAACTCTCAAATGTGATGCTTCTAAGGAATCTTTTAAAGTGTGGAGCCGAGCTGAAGGGAGAGCAACCATCCTGTCCCTCTCCCTGGCAGGGCTTCTGTCACAGGGGACGAGCCATTTGCCCCTGGGTAAGGGGAGTGCATCTGAGCAAACTCTCACGCAGCATCTGTAGGCAACGAAGGGGCTCAAAGCACACACGGAGGACAGACTCCATCACTTTCCTGTTGGCTTTCCTGATAAAACATAAATTATGTTTCTCACCCTGACAGATTATTTGTTCATCTTTCTCCTGGTAGCTGATCCCAGAGGCTTTGGAGTGTTTCATCAGAAACTCTTGCCACTGATTTGAGATCCCTGAAAGCATTTCCTAAAATACTTTGAACTCCAGCTAGACTGCTGAGTTACTTCTCTAATATGCATTTTTTACGCAGGAGGCAAACATGTATTTAACTGTGTAAGTTAAGGTTTTACAGAATGTGCCTACGTGTGTGTGTAGGTTTGCGTACCATATACGCATAATGTATGCATTGATATAAGTATACATACACATAATATATCTCTGCAATTTTACATGCTAGTAGAGGCTACTCTTCAAAAGGAACTACTTTCCAATTTTGCCCAGAAGGTAATATTAAAAATAGAGCTGGTTCTGAAAAGTGTGCACAAATGAACATGAAAATAATCACAATACAAATAAATGTGGGCAAATAGAATTTCAGCAAGCAAAGGTTTTCAACAATACTCCAGAGTGAAAAATAATGTTTTGAGTTGGTTTAAAAGGAAGACAACTCACAGAATCAACAAAGAGAAAGCTGAGGTCAGCGCCAAAGGTCAAGACAATGAAAGCGTGTGTGCACAGCTGTCCATGAGCAACAGCATTAAGCCAGCTTCAAAATCAGACACTCTATATGGAATATATATAGCACAGATTGCATTTTCTTTATTGTTACAGTTACAAAGTTATTTTAGTCATTAAAAATAATGAGTTGACACTTATCTACCATAAAGGAAAGGAAATGGGAATTTTTACTAAATTTGTGAATACATGTTCCCAAGAGACAAATTTGATGGGCAATGGAGATTACCCTTTTGTTCCACACCCATGGTCGATACCAGGGAAGACAATCTACAAACACGGAGTTTCTATCTGGAATCCCCTGCCACCCTCTCAAATGCTGGATTGGCCAGAATTTCAAATCAGGATTTCATGGCCCTGGCACTGTTCACATTTGGGCCACAAAGCCTTGGTTATACATAGCTGTTCCATAATGAGCAGCATCTCTACTGGAACCTATCTCCCTCCCAGCTGAGCCAACCACATGTCTCTAGACATTCCCAAATGTCTGAGTTGGGGAGTAAGGAGAGGCACCCCATTAAGAATCACTTTTTATTTTAATTTATTTTTTTTCCAAGACAAGTACATTTATTAAGAAGGCAATTGAGTGTATTTGGATCTTTTTATACATTTGCTTGTTTTCTTCAATAAAGTGAGATACTGTCAGTTGCATAGTCATTGTTCCACACTGGCTTTAGAGTATCTTAAAGATGTACACATCTGAATTTCTAGGTAGTTTGCGAAACAAGGTAAAGTATTTTTGTGAAGGTTAAAAAGCCTCTTCTAACTCATCTGAAGCCAATCATGCTACCAAGGAAAGGGAAATTTTAAAGGCCACCCCCATTGAGTTTGCTGGTGGCAGAAGCAGGTGAGTCTGGCCTACGGGCACCATTTCAAAGGGCTTTTTGTCCAGCATCATCACTACAGGATGGATTAGTTGCCTCCTCTCTGCCAGATGCTGATAGCTTCAGCTTTAAGTACTAACAATAATTAGAAATTTAGGTGCAGGCATGCTAGCCAGAGCTGGGATTTTAGCAGCACTAGAAATGTGGGTACTTCTTAAAACTCCTCTTGTTGGGACAGGAGCATCAGCTCAGGGCCCCAGTGTCTTGCTGTGCCATCCTGAGAACATTCTCAAAACAAAACAGTGGGGCCACAAGATGGGAAACTCTATTTTTAAGCCTGGGGGGAAGTCTATTGAAGAGACAATTTAATGATATGACAATTTTAAAATTTTCTTCATTTGATGAGCATATTTACATCTAAGTGGCCATAATTAAATGATGCACCTCAGTCATTTGACACTAAAGGCTTGGTGGATGAAATTTGTGCACTCAGGGGGTCCCTCAGCCTGGCCTGTGCTCTCTTGCAGTCCAGAAGCCCTCAGAGGATGTCTGACTGAAGGCTTAGGCCCACTAACTCGGACATCCCTAGCACTGCCTTAGAAGTGGGAGAGGCTCCCATCACCACCTCTGTGCTCTCCAGCCATAAGTCCAGCTTCTGGCTGAGCAGCATTCCCCTTGTTGGTGTGCACTGACCACCAGGAGGCATCTCCTGCATTGAGCGTCTGCCCTTTGGTAGTCAGTGCACATCATAGTGACCAGTCATTCCTCCTCTGGGAAGAAACTGGCTCTCCGAAATCCCCCAAAGAGTCCAGGATTGCAAGAGGGTGAAAGCCATGATGAGGGACCCCACCAGTGCACAATCAGGGCCGAGAAGGGATGAAGGAGGTTGGCCAGCCAGGGAGGGACCACAGGAGGGCTCCAGGGTGTGTCTGGCCTGTCTTGCTCAGTCCCAATCAGCTGGACCCCAGCAGCAAGATAACCTACCAGTCAGAACATTGGCCTCCTAGTGGTCAGTGCATGTCATAGTGACTGGTTGACTGCCCCCTGGTGGTCAGTGCATGTCATAGCTAGTGGTTGAGCAGCCTTAGCATATCATTAACATATTACGATATGATTGGTTGAACAGCCAACCACATGACTGGGCACTTAGCATATTAGGCTTTTATTATATAGGATAATGGAAAGTAACTCATTTTTCTTAGGTGTACACTTTTTAAATTAATTTTGTTATGCAGAGAACAAATGCAAGTATTCCATTTTAAAGAAGATATGACATAGCACTCAAATATCTTAAAAAAATGAAATAAACAAATACATTTGCCTTAATGTAGTCAATTCACTACAGTCCAAACAGTAAGACTTTCATGTATAGTGAGTTAACCCAGAGACCTGTATGCAGACTTTCCTTCTCAGTCCCCATCAAGTGGTCAGATCTGGGGCAGCAGGTGCTGGGGAGGTGCTAGGGGTTAGAGCTGTGAGTGAAGCAGCCACTTTCCCCACCTGAAGGGCTCATATTCAGGCTGAAATTGGCCCTCATAGAAGATGGATTGCACTCATTGAGATAAACCTCAGTATTTCATCTTAATCTTCAGTTCTTTACTAGCCATTTCCATTAAACCATTTCTTGGTAGCTATTTTAATAGACATTGTCATTTTTATGAATTTTAATTTCAAAGTACCAAGTTAACATCTTTATTGTTTTATTTCCAGGGTATTGCAAAGTTGAAGTTTCCAGATACAACTTCCTCTCTCCCTGCTTGGCACCTTCCACGTAACTGGGGGAAGGCAGGAACCCTCCCAGAAAGGGGTGTGGTGGAGGTGTGGACACACCTGCAATCCAGTTTTTTGCTGCTGGCTGGCAGTGACTGTTCCTTATTCTTGACAGCATGCTTTCCTTTACATTTTAAACAAACTCAAAACCACAGCCATTATAAGGACCAACAGGATTATTTTGCTACATGAACATGTTTAAGTATTCACCTACATCATTTATTTTAATCTGCACTAACTTCAGAGTTCTCAACTCTACTCTCTCCATTTTCAAGAACCAGTAATGGATACTTAGAGCAATCACCAGATTTCAAATCCAGGATAACATAGTGCCAGGCCTCTGCTCCACTGCTGTGGATACCACCAGTGCCTTCAACAGAATAGATGCACCAGGACTTCAGCCATCCCTGGCTCTTGTATTTGGTCTCACTCCCCTTGAACTATAGTTTACTAGAAGGCAGGGCTGTATGTTTTCTATTCTCCACTCAGTTCTCAGTGCTTTGTATGCTGCTTGACACATAGTAAATACTGAGTAAATAATTGCTGAATCAACAAATGAGAGGATGCAGAAAAACTAATTCCATTAAGGAAAAAATAAAATAAAATGGCATTTGTGGCACAAAAAAACTCTAATTAAAAATTATAGACTGCCAAGAATTAACAAATAATTATTTATTAAGGTTATAGTTAGTCACAAGCTATCTTTGCAAGATAAATGGCAGGTTAAACAGTGCACAACTTTGGTAAAACTTCTACAGTCGGACTTTATTTGAAACTCCACTGTTCCTTAATCTTGATCAGTGACTCCATCTACAAATTTTCAGTTTATTTTATTATTATATACCTAGGCAAGAAGGCTTTGTATTAGCAAAGGACACCTCGGGCTACTTTTATAAACTGCTATTCTGTACTGAGTTTCATTCCTTTATATAAATATTTTCAAATATTGTCCTAACCAGTTTGGCTCAGTGGATAGAGCATCGGCCTGCGGACTCAAGGGTCCCAGGTTTGATTCTGGTCAAGGGAATGAATGTACCTTGGTTGCAGGCACATACCCAGTAGAGAGTGTGCAGCAGGCAGCTGATCGATGTTCCTCCCTCATCGATGTTTCTAACTCTCTATCCCTCTCCCTTCCTCTCTGTAAAAAATCAATAAAATATATTTTAAAATAAATATTTTCAAATATTTTATTACTAGAGGCCCAGTGCATGAATTTGTGAATGGATGGGGTCTGACTGGCCAGGGGGAGGGGCTGCAAGCAGTTGTTGGGCTGGCCCCACCCCCTGGTCAAACTCCTGGTGGAGGGGACAATTTGCTCATTAGGCTTTTATTATATAGGATAATTTACAACAGAGAGCAAAGTTGAAAAAAATTTAATGCAAATATGTTCACCACCTATATTCTGCCAAAAACACTTTATGATACTTGTTTTGCACATCTATCCACCTATTATTCATCAGTCTTTCTTTTCTCCTGATGCATTTCACAGTAAATTGCAGAATTTAGTAGTTAGATTTTAATATATGTTTATAGGATTTTGTTCACCTATAAATTCACATGCAATTAAATATACAAATCCTAAATATTTACTAACAGAGTTTTGGCAAGCATATGCACCTGTGTTGCCAAACCCTTATAAAGATACACAACCTTACACAGTACCAGAAACTCCCTCGGGCCCTTACTAGCTAAAACCCTATTCCTATAACCTCCAGAGAAGTTTCTGCTCTTGTGTTGTTATTGTAGGTTGTTTGTTTACTATTAACCAGATTTAGATTTACCTGATTTGGAATCTTGTAATTTTATATAAATGGAATTATACACTATATATTATTTTGTGTGAAGTTTCTTTCACCCAACTTAATGTTTTTGATATTTCCATTATACATATCTGAAGCTCATCCCTTTTCATTGCTCAATAACATTTCATTGGTTAAATATCCTAATGTTAATCAATTTTCCTGTTGATAAAAACCTTGCCTATTCTTTTTTTGCTATTATTATTAAAGCTGCTATGAACATTCTTATACATATATGATGTGAACATGTTTTTATTTCTTATGAGTAAATGTTTAAGATTAGAATTGCCAAGCCATAGGATAACTGGATATTTAATTTTATAAGAGACAGGCAAACATTTTACAAATTGGTTGTAGATTTTTCTCAATTCCACCAAAAATATACAAGAGTTCCAGTTGCTTCACATTCTTAGCAACCATTGCTGTTATCATCTTTTTAATTTAGAGATCTGGTGGGGGTAGTGATGTGAATTTCCATTGCCCTGATGATGAATGGTGTTGAGCACTTTTCCATGTGGTCAATGATCATTTTATGTCTTCTTATGTAAAGTGTCCCCTGTAATCTTTTGCCCAAATTTATTGGATTATCTTTCTTTTAATTCTTGAATTACAGGAAGTTAAGTCTTTCAGATATATATTTGAAGGGTAATATTCCTTGCAGGTCATTATGATGAAAAAGTTTTGGGGAAATTCTGTTTTCAGGACATCTTTTTCTAGCAGTGTGTCTAAATCTTCCTTGCTCTTCTTTTCATGATTGAAAACATTGTCTGAGAATCTGATTTTTGTCTTTATTCATTTTGTAAGTTGCAGGTCATTCTAAGTATTAGCTTTTCTGTCAAAAATTTTGTGTATCATCTTAATTGTTTTATTGTTATTTACATCACAAAACCTTCTTTTAATCTTTTGCACATGTCATTATGAAATATACATTTTTCAGAGTCTATAATGTATGCTCACTGTCCTCTCCCTGCCCCTATTCTCCTCTTTCTCTTAAAAGTAGCCATACCATATATTAGAATCACACTTTTGAAAATCTGTTCATCTTTCTCTGAGAATTTCAGAATTATACTTGGTCTGATCTCCTCTCATTCTGCCAGGGGGCATCTCCTCTCCGGTAATAGTGAACTCCATGATGACAAAGATTATTGTCTCTTTTACTTTAGTCAACAGTCAGTTCCTATTGCTCACCGTTAATTCTGGAGTAACAGTTGTCTTTGATTCTCTCTCTACTTTCTGGGAGATAAAATTGTCAGCAGAGCAAGTTTGATATTTATCAGATACAGTATTTTAGCTGAATGATACTTCCAGCAGATGTATCAAAATTGGAATCTCGCATCAGAGCTATGTCGTTGCACTATGTCATTCTTGTGATCTGTGCCACAAATGTGCACAGCTCATTTGTTCTGTTTTGCAAGTGTGGTCTGTTCTATTTCTCAACCACAATGTGGTTTGTCTCTCCTTTTATCTTTAGAAGAGTCCTTTAGAGTGTGTCTTCACCATGAGTTTTAGGGAATTTTCATGCAATTATACACTTTTTTTCACATACAGAGCTCATTGTGCCCATTTCTAAGAGATCTGTTCTTTTTACTCAACAAGTGCATTAGAGTTTTCCTACAAACAGCTCATCTGGGTCCCACTGATAGTTCATAAATCAGAGCTCCCTCCACGTGTTAGAACCTGAGGTCACCTTTCCTCATGGCTCACATTCTGAGTGCTTCTGTGACATGACCTATGAGTGCTAATTTCTCAGGATGACCATCTCTGATGTGTGTCCAGTCACTTCCTTTCTTGTTCTGTGGAGAACATGATAGTGCTTCTCATTTGGAAAGTGCACGTTTGCCTCTCAGGAGATGCATCCTGTAGACATAGTCAGATTCACAGATTCACCTCCTTTTTTTAAAATTATTATTATTAGTTCAGAAAATTACATTTACAGTTACTTCCACCTAGGAAATCACCTGAACTTGAGGACATCGGGGCCAAGTTGCCTGTGCTGTGCTGTTGCACACAGACTGGGTGAGTGCGTGTGCATGTTGAACTCTAAGCTGCCTTCCCCGTGTCTGACACTGAGGACTATTGTCCTGATTTGCAGGGTTATGGTTGGGTCATCACAAGGAGGCTTTCTGAGAGCTGTGAAGCTCAACACATGAATATTTTGCAATAATTTTTATTTTTTAAAAATGTTATTAAAATATTTATCTTGGTTACTGTACTTTTACTCATCGCTTAAACATTGGGCTCCAACTTCTTTCCTATCTTGACCCTTCTCAGTCTTGACCCTATAAATATTCTGCATATGTTTAATGTTCAAATAATCCACAATAAAATGAAGATTATAGTAACTTCTCTAAATAAATGACTTAATTGGCAATCACTAACCATAGAAATTCCAGTGTTTCCAAACTTACTCTGCCTTTCTGCTTAACATTTTAAGGTTGCCATATTGGTTATTAAGTTTGGAAATCAATGATCCTGCTGAGAAGGTAAGGTGCTGAAAAAATACTGTAGTAAAAATGGGTAAAACCTTGAGATATATGCTACAGCAAGGAACACTTGATTTCTAAGAATTGGAGCTGCGTGGTCATAGTGGGAATGGGGCCTCAAGATGCTGCTTTGGGGACACAAAATACATATTTCCAGGCCACCTGCTCATTACTCATTGGTCACTGCCTAGGACAGCAGGCTGCGTGCGTAATGCTTTCTGAGGTGGATACCATCATCCATTATGTCCAGATGACACATACCTTACCAAAAGGGTTTTCTACATGATAACATTTTAATGTTGTCACTTTGGAAGAATATTTTGTCTTTAAAGAAGAAAAGGTCAAGCCTGCAAAATTTTAGATAGCTTTGATATAAATCAATACAGTGAAGGGCACATTTTCTACAAAATTCTATAAAATATTTATGTATGTTTTATTTATTGAATGTTCAGCTGTACAAATTAGACACCAGGGAACTAACACAATTAAATCAGGGTTGCAATTTTTAAGGAATGGCTACACCTTTCCTCCAAAGAAATCCTAAATTATCTTAAAAGTCTTGCCACAAATGTGTAGTTAGACTAAGTAAATAAAAAGTGACTTTGACTTATTCCACATCAGACTGACACTGCTGGCTTTCGATCTTTCATTTGTCATATTCCAATTTTGCTTGTTTCTAATACTAGGTCAAATATATTGTGGAAACAATGGTTTCATAAAAATACTAACCAGGTCAATGTCTATGGAAGTTTAATTGCTCCTGGTAATTATACAAATTTGATTTTTTGATCCCTTTTTCTATATAGTATAGTGATTGAAGATAATTGTTTCTGCATTTCCTTATGTGGTATAGGGTTGCAGACATTATTTTTTCAACTTCCATTTTTATAGGATAGTTAGGCAGATATAGATTTCTTTATCCTGGTAGTAAACAAAGAGGTGGGCATTGGCTCCTAAGGTAGCTGAGAGACCACCCCATTCTTCCAGGGGAAGACATCTCATACCTACTTCCGGTCTTCCACTCGGTTCTGTCTCCACTGCTCATGACTTGCAGTGACTTCACCTCACTCAGCTCCTGTCTCTGTGCCAATCATCTGTATAGTAATTTGTCAGGGTTATTTGAGGACTAGAGAGCATTGTTCAGAATCGTCTTCTAATTAGCCATTAAGAATCCTTGAGCATCCACTCTTGATAGTTTATAGTCACATGAATTAACATTGTTATTCAATAGATCTAGTTCAAAAGTCAGGCAATTTCAAACTTAGTAGAACTGAGATCTTTCAATGACCATAATCTCAAATAAATTTGCTTGGCAGTTGGCTCTACCAGAAGTGGTTTCTCTATAATTTGCAAGGCCCCATGGGTCATGTTGCCTCTCTTTTCCTGATGCACTTTATCTCTGGGAGTCTATAACAATGAAGACCCTAAATATATGTTAATAGAAACATGAAGTTACACTTTGTACACTTGACCATAATTGCCATCACTTATTATACAAATGCTGTTGCTAGTTGCTGATGAAAGAAACACTCTTGCTTTTTTAAAAATTGATTTCAGAGAGTAAGGGAAAGGGATATAGAGAGAGAAACATCAATGATGAGAATCATTGATTGGCTGCTTCATGCACACCCCCTACTGGCAGATCAAGCCCAAAATCCCGGCATGTGCCTTGACCAGGAATCCAACCATGACATCCTGGTTCATAGGTTGACACTCAACTACTGAGCTACACTGGCCAGGCAAGAAACTCTTTATAGAAAGAGGGAAAGTGCAGATAATACAGAGAGAAATCATTCCTGGTAAAGATAAATTTAACAAATATTTACAGAGAAAAACTGTAATCTGAGCAAGGATATTAAAACTTCAGTTGATGTAGACACTTTTTAATTTATTTTCTCTTTGGAACTGTTGCAGGAAATCCAAAATATTCTATCACTGAGACAAAAACCTGCAGAAGAAGGGCCAAAGGAGTGCAGCCCCGCAGGATGGGAGGAGGGTTCGCAGCTTCATTCAAAGGCATCCTTGCTTACAACCAGGCTGAGGGAAAACCAACAGAAAGTTAGCACCAACACTAATTTGCTATATTTAATCACACTTTATCTGATCAGTAAACAGTGTATAGTTTTTTTTTTTTTTACCCTTAGTGTAAATTCAATTGTTTTAAAGACTGCTTTTATAGTCTTTGTGAGTGCCAGAGTGTAGATGTTGACAAAGAAAAATGGCTGAGCTTAGCTGACTTCACCTTCCAGTGTTACACAGCATGGTGGTGCCCAGTGAGGACAGAAATGGAAATGATACCTTTGTGAGGCTGGATCCTGTTATGGGATGCCACTTGGGATAGTCATCTGGAGAATTTTCTGCTCCCAGAGGTTTCTTTTAGGGGTGGGTATTGACCCAACTTGTGCTGGTGATGTCATCCTTTTAGAAATTTGAATTTTGAGGCAAGACCCCAGTTTGTCTTTTTTTTAAAGGGTGAAGTTAAAGGGTGTAAAACTCAGGAACCAGAGACAACCCTGCTTTACCATGGCGTACATGAAGGCAGTACCACAAGTGCGGCAAGTTCCTGACTTCTTCTACCTCTCTCCCCCACCTCTGTCCAAGAACACAAGACACCATGCCTATGTGGTGTTCTATTTCTAGCAGAATTCTTCTCTAGGACCTCATACTGTCTCCTCTGTATAACTGGAGGCCAAAGTTATCATACATCCACAACTCGATTTTCTGTCTTTCACAAATAAAATAATGAAGCAGGATGCAGTTTTACATTGAAGAGAGTGGACATAAGACACCCTGTGAGGAACCTGGAAGATATTATGTGCTGGTTCCATTGCTGCTTTGACTGTTGATCTTGACAGAAACCCCAGGAAGAACTGTGCCCTCCCTTTTAGATGAGAAAAGAGGCTTGGAGAACATCCTCTGTTGCCCCAGCCAATATCCAGCAGGACACACTTCAAACTAGTTTTATCTTTCTGCCTGCAAAACTCGCCCCCATACTCTGCTCTCCATGGCACACAGATCAATTCTCCAGGACAGCAAGCAGCGGAATGAGAAGAATGATCTTTCCAAGCTTGGTTTTAAGATAAAAATACATTCTCACTGAAATGGAACCCCACAGTGATATTAATAGTTGAGCACCTACTATGCACCCAGCTCCATCATATATCTTTTCAACATTATTCCATTTCTCACAGTCTGCATTGCAGGCATTGCAACACGTCTAAATATGAAAAAAAACAGGGCTAAATTAAACTGAGATTAAATTGCAGTTGCATTTCACACAGCTGCAAAGTGATCAAGTTGGGTTGCAAACCCAATGTTGGCCTGGCTTCCCACTTCCCCAAGCTTCCTTCCAAGATTAGACACATTCCCCAAGGATATCTTATCTTTCATCAGCTCACCTGGAAAGAAGAATCATTAAAAATATATTATAAGTGGAAAGAAGTCAGGAATGAAGAATAATCCCTACAGTTAAAAGGCCAGTCCCAAAAATGCATTTTCCTTTTGGTAGAGTTGTGTGTTTCTCTTGATGACAACCCTACATTTACTGGTATTCACTCAACAACATGAAGAGCTCCCCTCTCAGTAGTGAAGGTGAAGGGCACAGCTGCACACAGAAGCTGAGAGACCCTTCCATAGTCTTGATAACAGGAGGAGGGAAAAAAGAGGGAAGGCACTTAGATTTGCTAAATCTAGACATAAATACATAAAACCCAAGTTAATTTAGAAAAATGGGAATAAAAGAGGAAAGATTACAGAGTTCGGTTCTTTAATCTTATTCCTGGTAAAGATAAATTTTGGACTGAGCCAATAATTGAATGTCTGTAAGTCTGAAAATATCCTTAATTAACAGAGTTGTTTTAACTTGTTTTACATTTGTGATTGTTATAGAGAAACTCAATGATTATTCCTGAGGATGGCATGAAAATATGTCAAGATGCTCAAAATTCTGTGTAAGTGTCTTTTCTTCTTTGGGAAGAATCTATTTGAATGAAATGTTGTTGTGTTTGTAGTTGTATAGAAAGCCTTTGGTTAAAAGTACCATTCCCCACCAAGACACATTGGAGAGTTATCACACAGAGATGTGTCTATGAGGAGATTTAAATAAAACATGGAGAGGGTCTCAAAGGCATTCTAGGAGAGGATTAATAATTAACATGAGGCACAAGGTTCCAAAAATTGAATTTCATGCATAATTGTGGCGTTCATTACAGTCTATAATTACCATCACAAAACACAAAATATAACATGCGGATCATTTGGAGACCCAAAGGGTTAATAATATTGCTCTTGGAATGTGGTAGCAGGGGCTGTAGGTAAAAACAACAACGATGTTGTAATAAGTTGGAATGTGTGTTCTTGTCCCAAAAGGTTTTTATACACACTTATTTTTAAGCATTGATAGTTACAGGGAAAATGTCAGGAAGGCATTTTCAGAATTGCTAAAGGGCAGAGTCCTCAAACAGACAGGCCTCTTGTGTTGTTGTTGTGTTTCTTTTAAAGGCAAGAAGGCATAATTCCTGTCACCAAAAATGAGTACATGTTGTACTCTAAGCCAGCACCCGTGCAAATAATAGAGCAAATATAAACATTCATATATACCATACTATTCTCCTTCAATTTGATTTTTTAAAGATGTAATTGTATTATTAGTTATCTTTCCTAGCCAGTATACATGTTGCTTTCTTCTAATTGTCATACAGCCAGGATCTAGAGTGAAAATGGATTCTAACTTATTTAATTCCTCTTTTGATCAAGTTACATTTTACTGTATTTTTTTGTTATTATTAATGATGCAACCATGGCCATTCTTGTAATTACATATTTGTTCATGTGTTGGGATTTATATATGATAGATTCCAGGGAGGGGGACCTCTGGGCCAAAGGACATGCTCATATTAATTTTTGATGTTACTGCCAAATTCTGCACATTTCTATCAGGTTTTCAACCAGCCTGTACAATGGTGATCATATCCTTTAGGCATGCTGACTATTTTGATTTTTCTCAATGTGAAGGGCAATAGCATTTATCTTGTTGCTATTTTAAGTTGCATATTTTGGGTCCCTTGTGAGGCTGCACATCTTTTTGGAGGATTATTATCCATTTATATGTCTTCGTCACTTGGCCTTAGACCGTTCTTCCTATTTATGTGATCTTAGTCACATTTTAAAATACTTTTTCATGGTGAATGGTACACCTTTTCTCTTAGTGTGTAGTGTCCTCCATTCCAATTTTCTGGTGTTCTGGAGTTGTGACTGGGGTGACACCAGAGTATCTTGGAGAAAGCCTCACATACACAGATCTGTGATCCTGCAGGGCCAATGGGAAGTGAAGTGGATGGGATGCAGAAACGCATGAGGTCCTGCTGTCCATAAAAGTCCCCCTGCCTTGGGTGCAATCTGAATTTCTGTTGTCAGTAACTGTCCAGAGTTCAAGTACAGTTCTAGAGACCCCAGCACTCCAGCCTACTCTAGTGAAAGCACAATGTCAGCATTTAGAAATACCTTACTTTCATTATTTTTTCTTTATGTCAGGTAATTTTGAAGAAAATTTCCGAGGTACAATTTTTGGATGATGTACAAAAATGGTCCAGGCCAGGTGTAAGGCATGTTTTACTTGTTGATAGACATACATTTCAGTAGTTAGATAAAATGTTTTCTAAGTTATTTGAACAAGGCTAGATGCAGAAGAGGATTACTAGGGATAACACCAAATTTGCATTCTTGGCCCATGGAACAAATAACATGCATTGTACTGTGTGTTACTGACACCCAAGTTCAGTCAGTACTCTGGTTGACATAATTGCCACTGAGACTACAGGTACATTCAGCATCTACTATGTGGTGGTGACACCGTGCTAGTTGCAAAAATGAAGACCTATATTTGAAGAATTTATCGTCTAAACTGCAATCATTTCAATGTGCCTGCCTTTTTAAGGTTAAGAGTTTTGGGGTGTTTTTTGCCCCATATGTATTATCACTTTTCCATTCTTAGGGCTAACTTTCCTCCAGGAAAAATTATCAAAATAAAATACAGCATCCTGATTTTAGACAGTAAAACCTGGCCATTATTTGAGAGTTCAGGATTTATTTTAGAAGCTCAGGTATATCAACTAATTTTGTGGGCAAAGTTACAGTGTTGGCAATAAGTGAAAAATCTGTGATCTCTGTGTGGTCCACATTCTCAGGAATCAGGTGCCTTTCGGCAACTCAGAGGCTCAGTCTCAAGCCTGTTCTGTTGCCACATCCAGTAGCAGCCACCCAGGGACACACCTGTGCTAGCCACATTTGTAAGATAATCAAGTCAAGTCATGGGCTTGCTTTCAGGGCCAACCTTAAAACCACCCCCTGCAGACCAAGTCCTGCCTCTCCCCACATAACTAGCATGAGTGCTTCACTCTGTGTGTCAGTATGACAGGGTGTGTTGTACATATGAGTGAATTGGTGTGTGTCTGCATGCTAGCATGCATGTTAGAGTTTATGTCACAGTGTGTGACATTTCACTCTGTGTGACTGTATTATATATGTGAGTGTGTGAGAGACTGTGATCTTGTATTAGCACACATGTGATTGTGTGGGTGTCATATGCATGTGATATTGTGTGTTTCTCAATGTGCCTTTGTGTCTGTGTGCATGCAAGTGTGCATGTGTGTGTCAGTGTGCATGAGTACATCACTGTGTGTGAGTGTGTCACTAGCTCTGTGTGACTGTATGTGTACATGTTGCATTGCGGGTGAGTGTATCAGTGTGTCAGCATGTGTGGGTGTGTAGGAACATGTGTGGGTCGAAGTATATGTCGCTCCATCCCACATGTGTGTGAATGTATGTGCCTGTGTGTAACACATGCCTTGCCCAGTGCACTCACCCACACAGGTTGCTGTTCTATCTCAAGAGACTATAAATTTTCCTGACCTTGTGGCTGGGCCTGCAGGCTAAGAACTTGTTCTTAAAGCATTCCTGGATTTGACTGCATAACTATAATTTGTTTTAGAGGTGTAATTACTTTTTTGCAGCAATAGTTCAGCTGCAGTACTAATTGTTACAAATGGTAAAATGACCTTCATTTCTGTTACAGTTTACTCTGTTTTAAAATTAAAACGAGTGGCAGTAATGTAAAAATCTGGGTAGATGACAATGAATTTCTGTGATTCAGGCTTCCCAGTTTGTGGCACTGTTATGACAGCCCCAAGGTGATTAATACAGATAGGATGGTTTTAAAAATGCAGTACACAAGAGTAGTTTAAAACTCCCTTACAATGTTCATTTTACAAATAAACTCTTTAATGATTGAAATATTTAAAATCTTTTTATCTCAATACATATACCTCCCCTCCAAGTCAAATCACTCATGTTTGCTTCCTAATTGATGATAAAATGTAAAAGGAATACCAAACAAAAAGCAGTTCGCTGGACAATCAAAATGACTCCTGAGCTATTCTGGCTAAGGTCATCGTCAGCTTTGTCACCCTAAATGTCAGGCTGACACCGACTTCCAGTTCCTCGTTTCTGCTTTATTTCCTCTAAAGCTAACTCTGAAAATATGCAGCGTTCTCCCCTCATGTGGAAAGTATATGGTGAACACATTGTGCAGATCATATCGCAGCTCTGGGCAGGACCATCCACGCGTTTTTTCATCAACATCAGAGAGATATTTCTTCCCTCTTGGTGAACTTTTAGCCTCCCTTTATACTATCGACATTTGTTTAACACAATGATTGTGTTTCTTTCATGTTAGGTTTTTGTACAGCTCAGCGAAGCTAAATTGCTTGTAGTTAATTTTGAGTGCACAATTTGTTGCTGTTTTATTTATATTTCTTCTAATAAATACTTTGCTTTAATAGATTTCTCATGTGTTAATACTTAGCACATTGTAAATACAAACTAGGTCACTGCTATGTTTTAAGTAGGAAGTGCCAGCTTATCTTTTTTTTTCTTTTCATTTTTCCCCCTTCCTTCATCGCCTTCTCCCCATCCCTCCAAATTTAATTCTAGGGAGACAGAAAGACACCCAGGGCTGTTTTTCCTCTTTGTGTCAGAAAAGATACTTCCCTGTGAAATTTCTGGAGGAGCAAGCAAATAAGACACGTTACTAAAGCAACAAACATTGTAACAGTTTGGTGCGGACACTGAATCTTATGCACAAGAAATTAACTTTTCACTTGCTCTGGCCATTTCAACCTCAGTCACCGACAGAACAACACATGTAGTTTCGTTTGCTATTTCACAGGACCTTTGATAAGCTGTAAAATGATCCACATCCGCAATTTAAGAAGTTAAAAATTTAATAAAATAGGGGAAATTAATATTATTTTTTCTTTGAATATGTCAACAGGGAACCTACTTCATGGTGTTTTAAACTTTGGTCAACATTTTGATAGAAATGCTTAATTTATCTGACACAGGTATCATTTTCTTTATTTTCATTCTGTAATGCAATCTACATTCCAAGTTCATAGGTGCTTGAGATGCACTAACTCAGATCAGCCAGCAAAAGCCCCTTCATTCAAGTGCAAAAGCAAACTCCTTCCGGAACCTCTCCCCCAGTGCCCTACACTGCTCAGCATTCATTAGTTCTATTATGGCCAGACAGGCGCCTACATCTGATCATATTATTCTCTTTCTGGAGCCAAATCTTTCCTTGAAGATGGACAGCACCTAAGGTGATGGGAAAGTTAAATAGCTAGAAGGTGCTCCCTATTTCATTGTAAGGACAATGCTATAAAAAGGTAGAAGGCGTCACTCCCGCAGGTTTGACCTCCTTGACCAAGGCAGGTTCTGAAGCAAGGCTGGAGAGATTCGAGCCAAGAAAGAATCTCAAATAAATCCAACTGCATCTCTTTATTTTGCAATAGCACTGTGGCCAGGAATGTTGGACAATTTCCCCTGTTCACACATGACTTAGTCTCCGGATGAGGCAGGAAGGTTCACACTCCAGGGCACACCTCCCGGGACACATTGCTTTACCCCACCCACCCACACCTCACCTGCTCATCCTTTCTTTCTATAAAGAATCTCTTCATTTCTCTGGAAATCCCCCCTGGTTATTCACCAGGCAAGTGCTTTAAGACCTTGAAACATTTCCTATTGACCTTGGAGATGTCTGGAAGCATCGTTTTTAATTCTCCTATGAGCTGCAAATTTGTTTAAAAAGAGTCCTGATTTCCCAGCATTGAGTACTGTGAAGTCCTGCTCCTTGGAATTCATTGAGGTTTTAAGACCTCATCTATGGGATTATTTTTATAGATGTTTCATAGATACATTAAAGAAAGACATTTTTTTTTTCAGAATATAAATTGGGCACATGTTTACCTATAATTCAACTTTATTACTGCAGTCTTAAAAACTAATACAACCTTCACCATTGCCCCATTTTAACAAATAGAATGAGTCTCTTTTCATTATCTAATTTTCCAGATGCATGTCTCAGCTCATATGGGTCATGCAAAGCCCCAGAACCCAAGATCTTACCACCACACCATGGATCCTATTATCATTGAAAAGACTCTCACAGGTGACCCTCTCTCAATACTACCTATAGGGACAAGACAGGGCTGGGAACAGGTTGCTCTGAAGTTGGGAAGCCCCATTTGGGTGTCTGACATCTGCTTTGAGGAGCATATAGCCACCATCATCATACCCGCTGAGACTCACTGATAGGTACCAATAGTTGTTTTCATGTCAATATTTTGCTTTATATATCCAAATTATTTATATATCAAGATAGATGCAATATTATTTGAGAGGTAAAGGATCAGGGCTAGATTTTTAGCACAGATAATACTATACAGATTTCAGTTTCTCCTGGAGACACTTTTTGAAAAGTCATTTGCACATAGAGCTTTGTCTCATATTTTTTTTTTGGTGGGGAGCATAGAGTCAACCTAGGACAAGTATATTGTCAATAATCATTCTTCATAGTGATAGGTTTTGTATATCTTTATACATATTTTAATGAGTACTTGGGAAGTTTTATAGAAGCAGTGCCAAGTAGACTATTTTAAAATCATTTTCTCTTTAAAGCTTTAAGGGCACAGATAAGTTCAGATCAGACAAGGATAATCTGCGAGTGTTGGGAGTTGCCAGCTTCTAATTCTGGAATCCTACCTGGTTAGTGTGTCTTGGAGCTGCTCCAATGTCTTGAGCCTGTAATGAGTGGGGATCCCACTGCTGTCTGCTGATGACAAATGCAGGGTTATGTCTGGTTCAGTCCATGCCTCCTAGTTTCTGGAAAGGGTGTGCACTCCATGGAAGGTATTTATCTACAAAAATGCTTAGAACAACTCTAAATAATCCTGCCCTTGGGCTTATTAACTTTTCTGACTTGTTGATAAGTCTAGAAACATACACAGATCCCTCTGTTTTCCCACTGGAGAAGTGCGGTGTCCAGAGATGGCAAACACTGTCAAGAGCAATGATATGATTCCCCAACTCACGTCTCATTGAATTATTGTCTGATCTATAGATTAACTCATTTTGGATTTCAATTTGTCCTCTCCAACATGGAATTTCCCCCAGATGATCACTACAGTAACAGTGCTTTCTACCCATGCTGGTGTGGAGCTTAATCCTTGATGCCCTTGTGGCCTCAGTCTGTCCTGTCAGCATCCTGTTGAGTGGACCAGGTGGAGCTGGGAGCTCTTTCTGTGCCTTCTGGCGACCACACTGCAGCCCTGGTCTTGCTGCTGTCCTGGTGCCACCCCTCTGGCTTAGCTTCTCTCTCTTTAATCTTGGTTTTCGAAGCTCCCTCACCCATTTCAAACTCAAATTTCTGGAACATTGCTGTTGTTTTTGTTGTCTTGAAGCACAGATTATGCTTACTTACTAAATGCACAAATCCAGGAATAAAGAGAAATAAAAATGACAATTATGTTCAAAATAACAGTGGAACATAAAAAGCTATAAAAAAAAGGATTTTAACATTATATATGTACTAGAGGCCCGGTGCATGAAAATTCATGCACTGGAGGGGAGGTTCCTCAGCCCGGCCAGCCCCCTCTCACAGTCTGGGAGCCTTCAGGGGTGGGAGGCGACCCAGTGATCAGGGGAAGGCAATGCCCTATCACACCTCTGCTGCTGCCACTGCTGACAGCACAAGCCTTGGCTGGCCCTGGTTACCTGAGCCTCGGGCAGCCCTGGGCAGCTAGGCAGCCACCATCCGAGGCTTGCCTGCACCTCGGGCCGACCCTGGGAGGCTGGGGGGCTGAGGGGACTGGGGGGCTCTGGAGGAAGGTAGGTGGAGTGGCCGGGCTCTCCCTTGCCACATGCCTGCTGCCCCAGAGGGGCTGAGGGGACTGGGTGCTGCCATCTTATGGCTGTGGGCACTGCCATCTTTGAGGGTGTGACAGTCAACTAGCATATCCCCTCCTTATTGGCTGTGGGTGCTGCCAGCTTTGAGGGTGGGTCAGTCAATTAGCATATTCCCTCCTTATTGGCTGTGGGCACTGCCACCATCTTTGAAGGTGGGACAGTCAATTAGCATATTCCCTCCTTATTGGCTGTGGGCACAGCCATCTTTGAGACAGCATGAGGGTCAATTAGCATATTCCCTCTTTATTAGATAGGATACTTGATAAAAATTAAACTGCCTCCCTCCATTTACTCTCATGGATTTGTGCTGTCCCCACCTTCCATGTTCCAATGTCTGTGGCCAATGGTGAACTTCATTCCTGTTACTACTAGGGAAGCCCTTCTGTGAAGGATGCTCTATCCCATCTCCTAGCTCTGGGGTCCTGATGCTAGCCCTGTGGGTCCTTTGCTAACAGCATGGAAGTGGAAGTGATGCATCCCTGCCTTGCCAGTGCTATGAGAGCCTGCCAGCTCCCTCACCTTCTCTTTTTCTCACTATAGTGTCAGGCAAAGCTCCAAGCAGAAGCTGCTCCATTGCCTGGGAAGGTACAGAAGAGGAGATGCTGGAGTGGAGGCCCTCTCCGTGGCACTGTGTGAGTGTTCTCTCAGAAAGGTAACTCAGCCCCCTGTTGGGGACATACCCTCTTCCCAGAAACTATTAGGAACTTGGGTTATGGTATGAATCTTTTCATTTTTCATTTTTAAAAATTTTATTGTGACCCAATGGCTTGAACTGTATGGATGAGCAAGAAATATTTGGTGATTGCTGATTGGAAATCCCCTGTGGTTTGTCACCTTGACATATGGAATACCCGGAGCATCTCTCTGGCCCACCACATGTCATTTCAGAAGACAAAAATTCAGTGGGTGAGGAAGAATGAAAGAGGTTAACATTATTTGACATGAAGAAGAAACAACTGGAGTGATTCAGCACCTATATTTAAAACATATGAAAACTCCCCCATGAGATGAAGGCCAGCTAGTGTTCTCACTTTTTACTAAAGGCAGAACGAAAGAAAATGGGCTTAGATGACAGCATGAAGAATTCAGGTTAGATATGGGGAATGACTCTCTGACATTGAGTTATGACTCTTTAGGATAGGTTACCAGGGAAGACAATATTCTTTGAAGATTTTAATATATATATATCCCTTGACACAATGCTCACATTATGACCTGGTTGATTTTAAAGTAAAATTCCATATCTCACTCCCCCTTTTCCCACATAAGTCAATTTTACAGTGACAGGTGGAATTGAGTGGGTCACCAGATCACTCCTTGTTCTGAAATGAGACTCAGTGGTCAAAGGACTTTCTGGATGGTCCATTACATCTGTGCTTCCCTGTGTACCTCATTTTAGTGGCAGCCACTTCCCTCTCAAGGACTGTGAGTCCTTTCTCATCTCCACTGGGCTTATCCTCTGGAAAGTGCCAGGGGGCAGCACTTGCTGTAACAAGCTCAAGGACAGAGTCAGTCCATGGAGGCAAAGCTATGGCTGCCTGTGAGTACCATGCCACCTACATAGGAATGCATTTTGGTGGCTGCATAAAGAGAAGCTCAAATCTCAAAGGAATTAGATTACAATAATTCCCATAAGAATGAAAATATGACCCTGTGTCTTTCTAATCTAGAATTACAATTGCTTTTATTACAGGGAGGTGACTTTGCCAGGTTATAATAATGAGACTTTCTGGCATTGTGAGGTGGTGCAAAGGAGCACCGACTAAAGACCACAGAGTCACCCCAAAAGTCTATGACTATGTCTTTTAATTTGACTAAAATAAGACTTTTATGTCTATTTCTTCTCCTTTAGGATATAGTTACTTCATTTTTATTCTATCAAAATAAAAATAGAGAGAACAAACTAGTTTTAGTCATTTTCAGAATACTTAGGGATTTTCTTCTTTGGGTCATTACGGATTTTAATTTGGCAACTGTGGGCTGCTGATATGGCCCCTTAGGTCATGCTTCTCCTCTTCTCACTTCCCTATTGGATTCTCATCACTGCCAGGGAAGAATGAGTGATTTCCTTTAGTCCAAACTTAAAACCCCTCTCTACCAGCTCTTCTGTGGTGCATGTCCTGCAGCAAGTAGCTTTTGTCAGCATGTCCCGCCAGCCACACTGAGCACCTGAAAAGGTGCTGATGGACCCAGGCTGAGGCAGGGAGATCTGCTTACACCTGGATATTCTGGGTTTCCCAGGCCTGAATTGAGGTGATTGTAGAAAGCGACCACTTCTGGAGGTGATTTTCAGTGAACAAAGATAACCCCACATACATTTGGTGTGTCTCGTTTATTTGTTTGTTTTATTTGTTTTACTTTGCCAGGCTTTAAAAAGGAAGCAAAATAATGTCTTAGAAATACATTTCCTGATGACCATGAATCAGGAAAATAAAGTGAGCATTCTAACAGATCATAAAAGCAGTCATCAGATTAGATTGAAAATTCCACTCCAAACCCAGCCCTAATATGGGTTACTTTTATTTAAAGACCTCTGAATTTAAAAATATCTTGGCATTTGCCCAATTCACACATCTTGAAGTGAGTCTGGGAGGAAAAAGATAACATGAATATAAACGGTCTGACTTTATCCTTCTGCCATTCATCTTAAAAGCATTTTCCTTTGGCACAATTTACCAACTATTTGAGGCTATTAAAGTTACAAATATGTGAACAATGGATCTCAAGTCATACTATCCAAATTACTTTTGGATAAGTTTAGCAATAAAGTTCTTTGCACAAATTAAAAAATTATTAAGACCATAAATAAGAGCATTATAATTTTTTTACAGATTAGAGGGTTCCTAAGCAAATATTATGGAATTTGACTAATTCTCTAGCTACAATTTGATGAATAAGAAACATCTTATGTTAGCAGCATTATATCTAGCCCTTCATCTTCCAAAAATAAACTCTCTAGAAGCTAAAACTCTAGGTCTTTATATATCTCTATTTGCTAAATAGTGAATGAGTTCTTGAAATATTTTGAATCAGAATTTGCCAAGTTGTATGATTCTGTGGGTGACCTTCAGAAGCTCTGTTAGATGTGTTGAGTATTATGTCTGAGGTCAGAGAGAGCATGGGATTGCACTGGGGTAATGAAGCACAGGGTGACAGGAGAGTCAGCCAGATACAGGTTGGAGTCCAGAATTAACCCTTTTCATCTGCATGGTCTCAGGAAAGTTCCTTAATTTCCCTGAGACAGAATTTATCAATACAATGTAGATATCAATTTTTGTTTTGCAATATTGTCAGGTTTACAGGCAATATACGTAAAAAATTTTAATCAACAGAAAGTTTTTAGCAAAAAATTTAGCAGCTACTACCAAACGCTCAACTTGGTCATTTCCAGGGTACACTTGACTGCCTCTGCAGGTGAACAAAGATAATCCCAAATACAGATGTTGTGGTTTTGTAGTTTGTTTATTTGTATTTGCTCATGCCCTTGGATTCTTATCAGAACACCTGTCAGTGTTCCAGGACTCAGCACAGTGAGCATATCTCAAATTCAACAGCTCCTGAGGAGATTTTCAAAGGTGCATATTGGAGTCTAGGGAAGTTTTGAAATCATCTTTTTCAAAAGCCTCATATATCAACTGAAGGTTTGCTTGCTATGCTTGCACTTCTATCAAAAGATTTAGGAGTGAGAAATGAGCCATACAGTGCATGAGGCCTAGGATCTGGATAGAAAGAGTCCTGACTGAGCTCCATCACTCCCTGGGCAGTGCATGTGTGTGTGTGTGTGTGTGCATGTGTGTGTATGTGTTTGTGCATGTGTGTATTTGTGTGATAGGAGTGCATGGGTATGTGCTAGTGTATAAACAGTGTATATGTGTGTATGTATGAGTACTTACATGAGGGTGTGAGGGTGTATGTGTCTTCTGAGGGGTCCCTCCTTGGCTTACAGATGGCCACCTTCTCCCTGTGTTCTCACATGTTCTCTCCTCTGTGCATCTGTGTCTTAATATTCTCTCCTTATATGCATTCATATTGGATTCAGGCCATCCCAACAGTCTTATTATAACTTGAACACACCTCTTCAAAGGCCCTATTTTAGACACATTCTGAGGTATTACGGTTAGGATCATGTTCTATGAATTTGTGGTTCACACTTCAGCCCATACCACTTACTTCTCTATAACACTGGCTCTCATTTTTGAATGTGGATTCATCTGATTTGTCCAGAGAGCTTGCTGACCTCACCTGTCACCAGTTTTGGATTCAACAGGTCTTGGTGGGACTGCATTCATTTCTGATATATTCCAGGATAAGCTGATGGTATGTCTAAACACCCCAGTTTTAGGACCACGGTTTTAAAATACAACATCATTGAAGAGAAAGAGTGTCAACTTGGTGGACCATGTGATCTGCAAAGGCTTGATCTTGTTCTCACAGAAAATATTCAGGGAAAGCTCTCCTTTTCCTGTTCCTCTCATCTTTGTAGACACTCATCTGAATTGGAAGAAAACATTACATTATTTTGTTCTTAATACAAAAACACATCCCTGGAATTGTAAAGGAGAATCTAATAAATCTTGGCAATCTCTCACCTCATAACAGGCATAAAATAATTAAAAATCAGAAAGAAATCTTACCCAAAAACTTAATGGGAGGTAGCATGAAAGAGGCTGGAAGGGCAGGGGTCTCTTCCAGAATCATTCTGCTCAAAACCAGCTGTGAAATCAGCCTGGGGGTGGCAAGCATTAACTACATTTAAAAGTGTTTATTGTTTTCTTTTTCACTTTTACCTGCTCCTAGCCCATGGAAACTTTCCTTTTTATTGTATTTGTCCTACACTCTGAGGAAGGAAGCACACTTGAGCCCAGTTAGGACCCAGCAGAAAGCTGACTTTAGAAGTCTGTCGGCAATAGTTCAGGGTAGAGGGAAGTTGTCAAGGTAAAAAAATCTGATTATAGTTGATTATTCTTCTCCCCTTTGTTGAGTAAATTAAATAAAAATATGTGGTAATTATTTTATTACAAATGTGTTATATGATAGATATAAAATATAAAAATGCTACATAAAATATTATAAGATAACATTGTCTCTCAGGAGATGGTAATAAGTCTTATCTTATTTATTTTGTAGCCACTCTTAAGCTAGGATGTTCATTGACTTGAATCATTCAGTTATTTGAGTAGAAAGTGTGAACTTGGAGAAGAAACTGTTAAACTGGAATAATAGTCCCAGCACACAGACTTAGGATGTTTCTTTAAATATTTAATTAGAAAGTAAACTTTATCAACACACATTGTATGTTATCCTTGGCTTTCCCTAAAAATAAACAAGAATTCATATCATGAGGTCATCAGAGGCCAGAAGCACATCAGGCACATTATTTAATTTTATCCATCTCAAGGAATTCAGGCTGACTCGATAAGACCATTCAGAGAAGACCAACCATATGAATGAAAACGTTAAAAATTCAGTCATCTAAATTCTCCCTCATTGAATGTTGCATAGATACAACAATCAGCAATCAGGCTTCCTTAGTAAACCTTGTGTGGAAGATTCAAGTAATAACAAAATTAATCAGTCCTCGTCGATCCATTGTGTCCATGCCTCTGGGTCCTCCCGCAGTTCTGTGTTCCTGAATGAAGCCCAGGTATCTGGTGTCAGACTGCTAACATCCCTAAGACTGGCTGGGCAAGGAACTCTTACAATAAGGTCAGTCTTTCCTATGATAAACAATCTGTTTTTGTGCTTTTGATTAAAATTTAATAAAAATATATTTCAGCAAGGCGAAGACTTGTTAAAAGCAGGTGAGGAAAGATCAACATTTACTCCACTCAGACTAATCCCCCTTCTCTCTCCCTTCTCATATTCCCTATTCATCTGGGCCAGACCGGTGTCCTAGGAAACAGGGCCTCGCCCCAAGCTGGAGGATCCTTTTCACTCCACAACCAAGCCCTGGAGGAATCTAAAACCTGATCTGGGAACTCCCACCTCCACAACCCACCTTCTGAAACTAGAGTCTTTTTCCCAGCAGCTGCAAAGAGACAGAATTCCATTGGTGGGGGGAGGGTTTTTTAGCATCTTTTGCGCAGAAACTCACCCTGTGCAATGCAAGGAAGCATAATTCAAGAACGATGAGCCAGAGCCAAAGTAAACCAAGGCGTCTAACTTGGAAATCCCAGTGTGAGTGTGGAGTTCAGGCCAGGCAGGCAGCTAAGGGCTAAGGACCATGAGGATAGAGCACTGCCAGGACCCTCCCGCAGGCTTGCTGGGGGCATTCATGGGAGTGGAAGAGTGCCAGTCACACACTGCCCCTAACCTCTGCAAAGACATGGGTATAGAGGAGCAGAGGTCTTGATAGTGTGAAGGGTAACTTGTGATTTTGCACCACAACACTCAGAGAAAAGAGTTTTCTAAAGAAAGACTTAAGCTCAACTCATTTATTTCCCAAAATCTAAGTTTGTTAAATAATACATATAACATGAACTTTGCATAGATGTGTGTTTCATATATGTATGTGTATGTGTGGGATTTTTTTCTTCTGAATTTTGCAAAATAGGCCATGATTGGATATGAGGTAAAGGAAAGCTTGGCAGATATAATGTGAGAATAATAGGATGAGCAAGAAATTATCCAGACAGTGAAGAGAAGAAGAGATATCACAGATGTTCTTCTAATAAACTCAGCAGTTATCTTTCTAAAAAAAATCAAAAGAAGAAGAGATAAAGAAAAATAATTTAAATTACAGTGGCTGTGATCTGTGCAATAGGATTCTATTATAAAAATCAAGACAAGGACCAGCTTTCAGAAATAGATCACATATATTCATTAGGTATGAAATTAACCTTGTCTAAATTAGTCTTGACTAGTGGGTGTGAACTCCTTTGGGTATACAACCGTACAGATCTGGACTATGCTAAGCTCCAGCACATACCACTGCCCACATAACCACAGCCTTCTTTCTCTGCCTCTTACCCCATGCTGTGGGCACACTTCTTGGGTACATACATCTCAGGCTGGGGAAGGGTGCTCAGCTCATGGGCACCCATGTGTCTCTGGCCTCTGCTATTGTATAACTCTCCTCCTTCTGGATTTTGGGGTAGCCTCTGTCCCAGTGGTATTTGCTCTGACAAACCACGTCTTCCACCATCGGAAGATATACTTGTCCACTTCTAGCACCCTTGGCCTTATTGTGGCTCTCAGGAGACTTGGAAACTGGCAGCATCAGATAAGCCTGTGAACAAGGCCAAGATGTACTGGGAACTAAGGCTTTTTGCCTTTGCTTTCTCACCCTCCTCAGAGCCAGCTCTCTGGCAACATGTTTGTGATGGACATTCTGAGGAGGCCCATGTTCTCTGCGGCTGCATCCTACAATCAAGGCCTAAGGATCTGCTTTCCTTGGGATCTGCTCAGGTTTCTGTGGGTTTTTTTGTTTTTGTTTTTATGTGTTTGTTCTCATAGGGTATCTGGTGCAGCCCTCCTAGATTTAGTATGGGAAGGCCAGAGGCATCAACGCCAGGCTACTTTACACTCTCATTCTAATCTCTCTGAACCCCAATCTTTTTTTAGTATATTTTATTGCTTTTTACAGAGAAGAAGGGAGAGGGATAGAGAGTCAGAAACATCGATGAGAGAGAGACATCGATCAGCTGCCTCCTGCACACCTCCTACTGGGGATGTGTCCACAACCAAGGTACATTCCCTTGACCAGAATGGAACCTGGGACCTTTCAGTCCACAAGCTGACGCTCTATCCACTGAGCCAAACCGGTTAGGGCTGAACCCTAATCTTTAACCAAAGAGGGTGTTTCTGCTATTTTCAGAGCCGCGCTGTACTCTTTCCACCCTACATCTCATTGTGAAACTTCAGGTTTGGAATTCAAAGAGCTCCTGATGCCAGAAACCTACTCACCTTCCAGTACACTCCATCCATCTCAAAAAGTCAGTTTCCATCTTTCCTGTAAGGCAAGGGTTCTCTCCAACTCCTTGGATAGAAGTGAGCAATGAAACACCTATGATCTCTCAGTGCACACACTAACTGACTATCCATGCATAGCTTTGCCCTACTGTATCAAGAATTCTACTTAAAATTCATTCTATTTGGAGGATGGCTCTCCAAATTTTCTTTTTCTTTTTTTATTTTCCATCCCCATTTCTTCTCAGACACTGAAGTCAGTTTATTGAGCACAAGGTAAGCAGACTCAACTACATCATGCTAAATCAACTCCATACTACTCCAAGTCTAAAGAAAGTGAGAGTATGAAAGCCTCTCTCTCAGTCCCTCTCTCACACAACCCCTCTCTCTCCATATAAATATTTAACCCATTATATCACCTACTGAATGAATAGGGTTGAAGAGGGCAATTTGGTGCTGAGCTCTTACAGATTTTAAATATTAACACGTGTGTCTAGAGAAAAAGGAAAATAATAATGTTAGAGAAAAAGAGTGTAAAGTCAGAACAGAACTGTTCTCCCTTAGCTATGGTGACTGTTTGCATGTGTCAACCTTCATAGAGGTATACACCAAAGGAATATATTTTAGTCTTTTAAATAAAAAGTGAAAAACAGAGGAAGCACAATGGGGGGAGGGGTGAAGAACGCACTGTTTAGAATTCAGATAGATATCCATAGATGGGGTACACTTCTGGACTAGGTCCCCAACTCTGAGTTGAGAGGAATACCCAAACTTTAACAAAGTTGGACAGAACTTATTTTTAAAGACCTTGAGGAAAGGAGATTCCATGCCTTTCCATGGTAACCCATTCCAGCCTCAGGAAGTTCTTTATAACTCAAATTATTACCTTATGATACAGTTTAAGCTCATTTCCTCTCATGTCTCCCTTTGCCCACTGAAGACAGAGAGCAGCTGGTCACCATCCTTGGTGAATGCTCACTCCCATTCCTAAACGTCTTTCTCAGGTCAGCTGTCAACCATCTCATCATTAAACTAAATATGGATAGTTCCTCTAACCTTCTAGAGTTCTTGCCAACTCATTAATCATTGCTCATGTTCTGGTGCATAAAGCTGAGCACAGGGCGTTAGGAAAGGCCTGAGACCCATCACAAAGGGAGGCCATTGTGCTTACATGACTCTACCTGGCTTTCTATGCAAGCGGATACAAGTGTTTGTTATATCACAGTAATGCCACATGGTTAAGTGACTCTAATATCTAGCTCCTTTAGAATATGTATTTAAGATATCATTGGCATTTGCAGTGGTAACATCTGTAGTTTAGGGTATCGCATGTTACCCCAAACCGTAACCTATAATTTGAAAAGCAGATGATATAACCAAGACACAAGATTACTCTGAGATTAGAGGAGATCGCATAGAAAGCAGAGCACAAACACAGACATCTTTAGGCACTAAATAATCATACCATCTAGTAACCAGATCTCCAATTTGAGGACTTGTAAAGGGCTAGGAAGGTATTTCTTTAGAATCCTAAATGCCTACTGCTTTAGCCTTTGTTTACAATAATTATATTATTTAAATTTTTTGAGAATGTTGTTTGTGTGTGAATGTGTGTGTGTTTATATGTATGGGAGGGTGCCAGTTTGTTTGTTTGTGTGTGTGTGTGACTATTTACATATGTGTATGATGTATCAGGAGGAGAAAAACTATTCACATACCTAAGTATCAATAGTTTCATAGCAGGTAGAACCTTGAGGTCTACTTGATTCAGGCACATCTTCAAATAAACCCCAAATTGCATTTAATTGGGAAGTACTTTATGAGAGGTGTTTATGGTACAGTTGCTTGTTGCTTTTGTTTTCCCATTTTTGAATGTGGAGACCATTCATGTCTGTCTTGCTCAAGGATCTTTGATCTTCTTTTTCAGACTCACTCCTTTATTGATGAAGAGTTTTCCACCCAGATGCATTCCTGTACAGTATAATAACCTGTGCTTGCATTTCCCCTAGTTCTCATCCTCACACTTCTTATTATTACCCTACAGCTACCAGCATTCTTGCATTTATCTACTCAGCAAATTTTTCTCTCTGAAAGACCCAGAAATCAAGTCATCAGCAACATATAGCCCTGTCCTCAAGAGTTGTTATCTGGGAGTGGGGGCAGGCAGAGAGAGATCAGAATAAGTAGAGTTATCTCATAATCAGCTATTAGACACTAAGATGTATGTGAGTGCTTTGAACTCATAGGAGGGAATATCAACCAGAGGAGATCATAACTAAATCTCTGAGATGACAAGGAAATTACCAGCTTCATCCATAGAAAGGAAAGGGGAGTCCTCTGGAAAGGGGTCCAGTGATAGAGAAGTCAGAATTGAGGTGGAAAGGGTACATTCAGTTTAGATCATAAAGAGTACAATATACAAACTTAGATACTTTGCATTTTACCTTGAAGGTCAGGGAGTTCCAGGGGAGGTTATTAGCAGGAGAGGAATATGAATGCAATTAAGAAATATCACCATTGATGCAGTGCTGGGAGGACAGAGGTGCAAGGCTGGAGTCAGGGAGACCAGAGAGCTAGGTGCCATGAATGACAGGAAAGTATGGGAAAAACCTGAACCTGATCACCAAAAGAAACTGATGGAGAGAAGAGGATGCACATTGGCAGCTGGATCAGGAGTCTTGGTGGTGATTTAAGGGCCTATGTAAGAGTAAAGGGAGTTAGGTTCATGTGTTTATCTCAGTCACACTGAGTCTTAGATGCCTGTACATCATCAAAATGAAGACAAATGGCCCCTGGACCATTAATAAGATGAGTTAATGTCTGAAAATATCTTTTCTACATCCTTTCCCTGCCACAGCCCAGTGATAACCCAGATTGCCCTACCCAAAATTCTTACATTCCTCACTGGCCACTGGCTGCACTTCTTTTCTTTAAAGAAATTTAACATATCAGTTATTTGCACATTTGATGGTGCATATCTGGTATCTGTCCAAATCAATGTTTCATCCTCCAGGTATATACATACTTTTGGTATCCTGTCTTTTACTTCTGATATTAGTTATGTACTCATATTTTAAACATGGTTTATATCTTAGTTCTGAAACATGAGCACCACCAACCTACCTAGCGAGCTGTTTATTTTTTAATGTGAGCATTTGAAGAAAGAAAATATATAAATGACAGAGATGGTAAAATAACTGAGTTTGGAGCAAACTGATCAATGAACTTCATCATCCTTGAGAGAGATGCATTACAGGATGCTACAGATCCCACTTTTATTTAGAGCATTAGTGGGAGGGCATCTGCTCCACCTAATATTAGCACCAAAACCACACCTGTTGTTGCCCACTCCATACAGGTGTCTGAGTGGGAGACTCAAGCAGGTTTTTAAACACAGAATTGTATGCTAATAATAAAACGTAGATTTGAGAATGGGTAGAGTCATTTACAGAATGAATGAGAATACAGCTTATTAAAGAGTTGACTCTAGCCCTAACCGGTTTGGCTCAGTGGATAGAGCATTGGTCTGCAGACTCAAGGGTCCCAGGTTCGATTCCGGTCAAGGGCATGTACCTTGGTTGTGGGCACATACCCAGCGGGGAGTGTGCAGGAGGTAGCTGATCAATGTTTCTCTCTCATCGATGTCTCTAACTCTCTATCCTTCTCCCTTCCTCTCTGTAAAAAATCAATAAAATATATTTAAAAAAAGAGTTCACTCTAACCAACCAGAAGAATGCTGTTTGCTTTAAACAGTATATATGCTAACATGCAGGACCTCTGTGGCTCAGTGAAGCAGTAAAATAAACTATATGAAACTGGTGAAAACCTTAGCCAAGCATTATTCAGGTGAAACAAAAAAAAAGTGTTTCTGCTTTATTTCCATGTGAATTCTCTTCTTTCATTACTTTGTTCTATGTTAGTTGAGCATCATCTGTTTCACATGCCATCCTTCTTCCACACCAACATTCTTCCTCATGCTAAAGGTGATCGTCTAGTTGTTAAGGTTCATCACTCTCTCAGGATCCCAAATTATCCAATGTTTACTTTTTAAGAATAAAATTTTCTTCAAATGCCTATCTGGCTACAGCTACATGTGATCTTTCTCCTGCAGCTATTTGTGGCACAACTGCCCAACAATTCCCAATGAAGATAGAGGTGTCTTCCCTCTTCCACAAAACCTTGAATGGGGTTTGCCCATTACTTTAGACCAGAAATGGCTTCCTTTCTATACACTAAATTGCTTTTTTGTACTTCTGGATTTTGCTAAGCTTTTCCTTCTAAGTGAGGTATTAACAGCCTCCTCCCTTAGATGTTGGAAGAGAGGTAAAACAGTAAAATGCTTCCAGATCCGAAACTAGAGGGAAATGTCTTTCTTGCTGAACAAAATTCTTGGACCCCATGTAGTTTCCTTTTCATTAGTTGTCAAATACCTCTCTTGTCTCTGACCCCACATTTGCCCTCCTCCCTGATGGCCATGGGCTGATTGCTTGCCAGTCCAAGGCCTCTTGGTTGTATTCCCCCCAACATTTTAATGGATAGTGTAGATGATCTCGTAGAGAGCATGATTACCAAACACGTCTGTGGCATGCTGAGCAGGAGTGTCATTCTGAAATAGTGTCAGAAGTGGATCTCAGATTTGATTCCATAAGTGAGGAGGTTGCCTGAGCTGAGATAGTAAATCCCCTGAGCCCTTAATTTTCTCATTGTGCTAATTAAAGATGTAAAATAAGTTTCCTACCATTTTCATCAAGAAACTTAACCCACCAAATGTGATAATGTGTCCTATCACAGATTCAGCATTAACCATGGGACAGCTTTTAGGTGCCTGGCCATGTGCCAAGCACTAGCACCTCCAACAGGTCCTCATCTAAGAGACCCTTGCTGTCATCCTGGGCTGAAGGGTTCTATTTTCTGACTGACCCCAGTGGCAATCAGAGACATGATGTGCTTAGGAGGAGGAGATCCAGATTGGGAGAGGAACTCCTTTCTTGAAAATTCCATGAGCCTCAGGAGCTTTATGCTACCCTAAGAAAGTATAAGATGCTCTCAGTAGGGACTCAAACTGGATTTAGTGTCACCCCGGTGAATGGAGCTTTTGGCAGATTGAACTGGGTTAAGAAAAGTAATAAATTATGCGTTTTAACATTCATTCTACTTTCCCCTTTTATTCTTAGAGAGATTTCTCTGAGTCAGGTATTGCTAGGAAATTTTAATAGACCATTTCATTCATTTAAAAGCAATCCTATTCAATTACTGCTATTGATATTATTATATTGTTTTCATCCTCATTCTCAGAGTTGAGATTTGGTCAGGAGATGAATCCAGAGCCTTCGAGGTAAAGATTTAGCATAAGAACATGCTAGGCTCCTATGCAAACTTCTTCAAAACACCAGCATGGCTCTTCAGCAATTGATGTCAGAAAAGATTTGTATTTTCTGAGTCCATTGAAAATAGGAAAGTTGTGATTCTGTTTTGATCCGAACAAGAAACTGGCACTTCAGGAAGAATAAATGGAAACAACACAAAGACAGTGTAGAACTCACAACCATCGGTAAGAGCTTCATTTATTCTCTGGTGCTCCTTATGCCATGTGTGCAGGGTGAGTGGACAAGCTGAGCTGCTGCTCACCGCCTGCCTGGAGCAGCCCTGATACACCTGGCTTCTGCATGCCAATGCAATATGAAAGAAATGTTAATGCCATATGAAAGCAGAAACATATTTTGGGTAGAGGAAGTCTTAAGAGCAGAAGTTTTAAAATACATTTATCATGTGATCAATTAAGCATAATCATAAAAATAACACAAAAAACTGTGTTCATTGGGAGTGACCCGGAACACTTGTAGCCTCACTTACTTCATATTTTACTGAATTCTCAAGCTGGAGCCAAACAAGTCTTTTTTATATAGAAAAACACTTACAACCTGAGCAGAAGGCAGCAGAAATAAGGTACTTCACAGAGATGTAGGCTTTAAAATGCATTAGCCGTTAAATAAGAATTTATGATGAACCATCTTGATCCTGCCCCATGTTTACACAGATGTGAGATCTGTCAATGTCCAGTTTGTCACAGATTGGCCACTAAATTTACAGATAAAAATCTTGATTTATAGCAAGATGTGATACTTTAGGTTTTTCTGTCTGTCTGTAGTATGTCTGTCTTTCTAATACAAATGCACATCCAGAATAAGGATGAAAATGTCACCCACTCAATGTGTAGAGCTCAAGGACATCTTAACTCCATAGATAACTTGTCAGCTTATCTTTGTATGTTTCCCAGAAAAATGACACCAAGACCTTTATTGCTTATAGCTCTGTTGCCTGAAAAGCAAATGGCCACATCATGTTGCATATTTTGTGAGATTAAGGAATAATTAGACTTCTGTTGAAATCGCTTTGCTGGCACTCCTTCCTAAGTCAAGTTTTCCAAGTGGGATCCCTACAGGGGAGCTTTCTATCTCTTTAATTCAAGAGAAATCAAAACCTGGGCTTCTGATCAGTGTTTCATTGAGCTGGTGGAAAAGACTGAGGATCAAACCAGCAAAATGGTTTGATCCTCATTGTAAAAGGTACTGGCTTCTGAGATATCTTTACAATTATTTTAGTTTAATGGATATTTGCTGATTTATTTATTGTCAAGTGATCTTTTAAAAAATACAGAATTTTTTCTTTCCCAATTTCTGTAATCATAGATCTATTCAAATGTTAAAATGGCAGACTCCTCACAGGCATTTTGTGTCTCTGCTCACTCTGCCTGGAGCAGTGTCTCGGATGCAGTCCCTAGTGTTGTGGCCCACAAACTTTGCAGAGAGGTTGTAAAATAGTATAACCGCAACTGTGTTGTCTTGTGTTCCATCTAATGTAATGACACATGATAGGTTACCATGGCCATCACTTATCTTTAAGGTAAACTAAGATGTCAGTTGTTTCTGGATCCTGATTCAGCTCTAAGGTAAAGAGATTCTAGATGTAATTTTGAATAGAAGAATAGGGAAAATGTCTTAGCTACATAAGACTACAGAGAGTTCTAGAAAGGCAAGTGTTGACATGAAGAAAGGAGAATAAAGTCTTGATTTGCTTTAAGTTTATGTGATCTTTCCTCAAGAAATTAGAGAGAAGATGGTCTGACATTTCCCCACAAAGTATCAGAAATCTAGATAAGTATGTGATATTCAAGGTCAGCAAAGAGGAAAGTAGGAACCACTATGCTGTACATCTGAAAATAATACACAATAATATTGACTGTGTAGTATAATTGAAAAATGTTTTTTAAAAAGGAAAGGAAGAGTCTGATATTTCCATCCTCTGATATTTTACATGCATTTTTTTCACTTAAAGATTTACAATGAACTTGTGACACACACTTATTAACACAAATTTAAGGATCAACAAGACAGAGAAACTAAGCAATGAAATGACTTGCCCAATATCTCAGGGTACAGTGAACACTGGAATTCAAACCACATGCCCATCCCTAATATGCCTTCTACCTACTGCAAGAAACAAAGGGATTCCATTGCATGTTCACAACCAACGTTGCCAGAAGAACTCTATTGATTTTAATTTATTTGAGGCTATTAAATTATTTTAATGGCAGTCTTCCAAACAGTATGAAGTTAGTTTTTGAAGCATGCACAATAGCAAAAGCAGTTGTGCAATACAAGTAGCTGAAAACACTCAAAGTAAGATCAGGTTTTCCTGTTCACTAAAAATGCAACAATAGAGACAGAATGTCAAAGCACAAGAATGCAGTGACCTTGCACATATTTAAATGACAATAATGGACACAGTGAGCAAACTTATATTTACTGACCTTAGCTTAAAAGAAACATGCTTGGTAATGTGTTCCTACTCCCAGTTCTTGGTCTGGCTCTTATTCCATTTGCTCCTTGAAGTCAAGTTTCTGATTATTTTAACTTTGTGTCTCCTGAGTTCAGTTAGCAAAACATTTGGGATATTTTAGGGGTTTAACAATAGTATAGGTAAATAAAGAGTAGTCAGGTAATGAACAAGCACACAGTTGCAAATACTGTATACACACACACCTGGCCTTACCGTCCCCTTACCAGGGGCTGGCCTAGAATCTGCTCTTCTCCTGAAAGCCAGGTGTGGTGTTGGTGGTCAGACCATGCTATAGTCTTAATTTCTCTAGGCTGGTCAGTCCTTGGAGGTTGAAAAATATATATTTATACACAAAATAAAGACAAACAAAGAATCTGTTTCTTTTCTTCTCTTATGCTTTCTGTAAACTATAATTTCTGAGAAAATATTAATCTATGATGGAAGATTAAATTTATTTTATGAATTGTACATGACCTGTAATTTTTAAAAAGTATTTATTGTTTAATATATTTCACTCTCTGCCCAAAATATTTGTACTTGTATTTGAGTTAAGCTAATACTTTTGGCCTTGGCTTCAATAAAAAGCCTAAGCATTATTCGAGGGAACCAACATATCCTGCTTAGGTTAGAGTGCCAGGAGAGAGCGAGAGCGAGAGCGAGAGCGAGAGAGAGAGAGAGAGAGAGAGAGAGAGGAAATAGGAAATAGAGCAGGTGGAGGGAGGGAGTAAATTGATTAAATAGGAAGCACAGTCAGAAAAAAAGGCAAAAGGTCAAAGGGGGAAGATGTGTGGTTTGTAGGAGGGACAGAATTTCATGAAAGCTCATGATTCCCTCTGTAAATGGGCAACAGGTAACCTCCATGAGATAGTCATTGTATCATGAAATAAATTAGATATGTGGGTGACCATGAAATTGGCTAAAGTGCATTAGGGAGCCAGGTCCAGGTCTTGCCAACATCTCATCTATTTGTAGCCTAAGATTTCTCAGCATCTGTTTTTCAGAATCCTAATTATCAAAGATGGTGTATATTTTATATATATGGAATCATCAATAGCACTAGAAAATATTGATCAATTGAAAACATGAAAAATAATGCTTAGGAGATGAATAGTTTTCCCAAAGAGATCAAGAAAGAACGGGATCTGAAGTTGAGCTTCGGTCCTCATTTTAGCAAATAATTTCAGGTCTCTGGGCTGCATTGTGTTGGTCGATTGTCTCTAGGCGTCTTGATGCTCAGTCAAGGTGTATTAAAATTTACAATTACTCTTTGTGAGCAAAAATAAAGCAAAGCAAAAGCAAACAGAAAACTTTCTTGTTTTTATGTCTTTCAGAAATAATTACCAGTGGTTTAATAGAATTAATACTCTAAAATAATTTAGCTTTCACTAAGGAAGACTCAAAACTTTATTTTTGCTATTTTAACATGTGATAAAAGGTTAATTACATTTATCTTTATTGTTGTTAATATTACATTCGTCCCCTTTTTTCCCCATGTGACCCCCTTCTTCCCCAGACCTGCCCCTTCTGGCCTTCACCATACTACTACTAATTAACACTTACCTCCTGAACCATGACCCCTAGACACACAGTAATCATGTTCTATAAGAAAATACAAAGAATTCCAAGACTTACTGCCCACGGAGGCAGGAGACCATTAAATACCACAGACTGCAGAATCTTTTGATCTTTTATCCCAAGAGAAGCCCAGTGAGTTGATGGCATTGACTGATCTTCATAAGGGGATGATAAAGTCATCTCTATCTAAACTCTAGAAAGGATTCCATATTTTTAAAGCCAAATAACCTCATTAAAGATAGCCCTTTAAAAGATGAGCGTGTCTGCACTGAAATGTGTCCTTCATCTGAAGTGGCCTGACCTTGGAGCAGGAGACACGTGTTCACAAGTGGGGAGAACAGACCACTCCCCACACCAGTGACCTGTTCTGTATTACACTCATTCCTTCATGAAACCATGTGTTTGTGAGAAACATGTCAAAGTCAAAGTGTGGATGTGCCAGGACTGAGCAATGTGGAATTGCTGGGTTTTCATTTCCTATTAGGGGATGATAAATATATTGAATTCATGTTGGAGTCCTAAGACTAATTTGTTAAGTAAATATAGGTATGTGATTGGGCAAAAGGCTCAATTAAAAGTACTCAGTTGAAACCCTCACTCATGAGAAACTTGAGCATTTATCAGGGTTCGGAAAGCTCACATTGACTTCACAGGCATGTGAGTTACCTCGGTCACCTGTGTGCCTTGCATAGAGGCCTCAGAACACATCAAAAAGGACATCTGTCAGAAAATGCAAAGTGGAAAATGGGAGACATATGGTGCTTAAACCAGTTTATATAAAAGCAAGAAGGAACATTTGAAGGGGTGTTATACAAAACATGATTCCCATTATGAACTCAAAAAACCACCAGGACAGGTCGACATGCAGTATAAGGAGGCCTGAGAATCTTGCCAGCCATTCGGGCAAATGGATTGAAACTGGATTCTCTTGTGCCACTCCACAGAATAAAGGCAAGGTCATGTTCAGATGAGTGGTGAGGCCTCTCTAGCTAGGAGCCAAATCCTTTTCCAGAATGAGTGAAGCTCTGAGGATTTATTTAGCCTAAAGGGACAGCTTCCTCAAAATATTTTGGGGAGAATGTGCCCAGAGTGGGAAGGTTTGCCTGCAAGGCATATTCTCCCTGACCTTTCTACTGACCCCATCTCGTGGACCTCTGCTGGAGTCTGGCTCATGCCATCCAGGTTTTCAGGACCCTGGAAAGGGCCTCAGGGGTCCCTATACTCAGTCTCCAGATCAGAGCCACTCAGTGCTCACCCTGTCTACTGTCAGGAAAACATGAGCATGGAGTGTCATCCAGCCTGGGAAACCTACCTCCTCACAATCCATTTGAATAGTGAGTCTCCTCACATGTTCAGATCCACAAGGCACTGCCCTAGGGGCTGGAGGCCCTTTTTGCAATGTAACCTCACTCAGCACCTTCATAGCCTACAAGTAGGTCTCTGAACCACAGCAGCAGGGATTTAGGGCTTCAGTCCCTGTCTTTCTATGGAGCTCCTTGGCCCCTAAACATTGTCTCCTTCCTTGCAAGCAGCCTTTGAGCTCTGTATTCCAGGGAATGTTCTGATGGTGCCTCCACAGAAGCTCTGTCATCTCTGACCTGCAGCAGGGCTGTTGGCTCAGAACTAAGAGGAGCCATGAAACAGCTTTGCCCTAACAAAGAACATCAGCTCCAAGGAGCTCACTTCACAGATGGAAAATTTATTCTAAAGAGAGAGAGAGAGAGAGAGAGAGAGAGAGAGAGAGAGAGAGAGAGAGAGAGAGAGAGAGAAATAAGAATAGTAAGTGCTGTTGATCTAAGCACTCAACTTTGTGTGTGTGTGTGGCGGGGGGGGGCGGGGGTGGTATGTGTGTTTGTGATCAACCAGAAATTTTAGTTCTATAGCCAGGAGGTAGTTTGGAGGTTTCTAATATTTTTGTTTTCATAAGAGAAAAAAAAGACAATAGTCTTAAAGATATATATTTCTACCATTTTCTAGCTTCTGATTTTAACTGAATGCTGACCAATTACCTTCATCATGGTATCTTTAATATATATATATTTTTTAATTGATTTTTTACAGAGAGGAAGGGAGAGAGATAGAAAGCCAGAAACATCGATGAGAGAGGAACATCGATCAGCTGCCTCCTGCACGACCCCTACTGGGTACATACTCTTGACCAGAATCGAACCTGGGACCCTTCAGTCCGCAGGCAGATGCTCTATCCACTGAGCCAAACCAGTTTTGGCATCATCATGATATCTTATGCAAATACTTTCTCTTGAAGATTAATCATTTATTCAAAGTCTTAAATGACAGTTGCTCTCGTAAGTACAAGGCAAACAGAGAGTGTATTGGAGTTGCTTTTTTGTCTTTGATAGAAGAATGCAGCAGAAGATAAAAGTATATATTATATAATAATGGGTAGAGTTCCTGGAAATACTCTTATGGTTCTAAAATGTGACCAACTTACAAGGTTGTACTAGTTAAGAAAAGGGTTTCTGCAGCCAGAATTAAATACATAGATAGCAATACACAAAATGACAACACATGGCTTATACAGTACATTTTGTAAACCCTATTTCAAAAGGTCTCAAGGAGAGAGCTGAGAATAGACAGAAAAACCAAAACAAAAGATTGTCTTCCCTTCAGCCTGCTGCCTCTATATTTCTTCCCACACTGAAGGAAACAGATACACTATTGGAAAAAGACAGGCAAGAGATGTCTGTGATCTAGGGACCATCTTTTAGGATAATTCATGAGAAACTTTAGTTGTCGGTGAGACATAGATTATTAAGAGGTCAAACATATTGTACTTTGTAGTCTTTTATACCCCATAATAAAAATTTATGATAAGAAAAGTATATCGTTTCCTATGTGAATTTCTGCCTCTGGTTTTTGTTATGAAGACAGGGTCTAGGTCTTTGAAGTGAATCAATGTGATTATTTCAACCAACCAAGCTTGTGTTAAGTAAATTGAACCAATGCACAAAGCTCCCATCCATTCTCAACTTCCATGGACAAAAATTAAATCTCAACAAATTGAACTCTTTAATTTCAACTTTTCCAACCTCTTCAATTTCAAATTTTATCTCTCAACTTCTGTGATATTCTTTAAGAGAATCAGTGACTTTATAAATCTGAACTTTTTCTATTATTTGAATGTACTTGTTCTATTTATTTTCTCTTTAACTAATGGCATCCATAAAATTGGCAGGTTACTTATATTCTGGAAATTAATTTTTAAAATTACAGACTCAAATGATGCTAAAATATGTTAAATTCTAAATAAGTAGTTCAATCAAAGTTATTTCTTTTAATAAGATAGCGATGTGTTTTTTTTCAGAGCAAAAAGGAAAACGAGGTGAGATAAACAAATAGAAAAAGTGCCCCACATGTGGAATGCTTCAGTCAACCTGAGGAGAATCTGTGTATGCAGGTGTGTTCATGGTTATGTGCATGCATGTGTAATTTGTGTGTGTGGGTGGGTATGTGTGCATATGATGTATGTGCAAGTGTGTGGTGTACATGTATGTGTAGTGTGTATACATGCCTGTGTGTGAGTGGAGAGGAGATGTAGATGGCCTTTTCAGGGTACAAAAAGAAATTAAACTTCAGGGTGAATGAAGTGGCCTTCCTTAGCAATAAAGTAGTTTTAATTCACCTCAAAGGTCTGATTATTATGGGTGGATCTGGATTTATTTGCAGAATGTGTTGCCATTTATCAGATTAAACTGTGACACTTTTCAGTGACAGACTGGCCTGGGACAAAAGGGCAGGAATTTCTCCATGTAACGACTTAGAAATGCTAATCTTCTCTAAACCTGCAATAAATATCTACACCCAGGGCAAGGAGAGGCAGGGAATGAGGGAGAAAGCAGAAGTCACATACAGGATTGCTCTCTCTTCGCAATCAGTCATCATGTCATTTCCATCAAGTAGCTCCACCAGGGATTTTGTGTTTCCAACAGATTTTTCAGAAACAGATTAATTGACTAGAGAGTTGTTATCTTCAATGTTTACCATTTACTCAGTTGTTTGACTAATATTTGCTAAACACCTACTATGTGTCAGGCATTGCTATGAGGTTTGAGTGTCACCAATGAGAACAAATTTAATTCAACATAAATCATTAGTACATCAATAAGTTGGAAAGTTATGTATTTGTCACATCAGGGTTATGGAAAATAATAAAGCATGGAAGGAAGATAGCCAGCTCAGAAATAAAGATCTCTTATAAATATACGGTAAAGGAAACCTCGGTGAGAAGGTAGCATTTTAGCAAGGCTTATAAGAGGTGAATACATATCTGTTGAAGAATTATTCTAGGTAGATGATATTGTAAACCCAAGCTTGAAGGTGGGAACATGTACGCCAGCAAGGGACTGAGAGAGTGAGGGAAGAGAGGAGAAAATGAGATCAAGAACTCATAGAGGGATCAGATGAACTACTAGGCCTTGGAGCAGTTGGGAGGGTTTGGCTATTACTCTGAGTTAGATAAAGCATTCATTATTGTGTGGTTCTGAGCAGAGAAATGATCATTCTGTCTTATATATTGAAAATTGACATTAGATGACTATATTGAAAACAAAACAATAACAACAAAATGAGACCTGAATTTGTAAATTTATTGTCATTTCAACTATAATTCCATCATTTCCTTTTTTCTACAAATAGACAGGTTGATTTTAAAGTTCATGTAGAAGAAGAAACAAATAAGAATATCCAGAACACTAATGAAGAGGGGAGACAGTGTTCAAATATAGTGCCATTTACTGTAGAACCTCTATTCATGAAAATGTAGTGGTGGTTGCTCACAAATGTGTATATATATATATATATATATATATATATATATATATATATGAATGAAACTGAGTAGAATACTCACAATGGATACTATTGCTTGTGGAAACTTATTACATAATAAAGGTGGCATCTAAATTAGTAAGAAAAAGGAAACATTTTAATAAGTGGTGGAACAGCTCATCAGCCCAAAAAAGGTCAGGTTGAATCAACTTTATCACATCATACACCATGATAGATTCTAAACTTGTCAGAGGTTTATGATGAAAAATGAAACCATATGAGTAGTAAAAGGAAACAGGAGTGAATTCTTATAAAACTTGAAAGTGGATGATTGATATATTTGATGACATAAAAAAAAACTTTTGCAAAAATACTTTTGTAAAAAAATCATAAGCAGGATAAAAAGGTAAATAAAAAGCTATAACAATGTTTGCAGTCATGACAAAAACTTAATATCTCTAATACATAAAGATCTAAAAGTAAAAAAATCCTATGTAAAATGGACTGTACATACATAGACAGATTATAGTAAAAAAATGTGGGTAGTGCTTAATCATATGAAAAGACATTAATTTCTCTCATAATTAGTAAAACATAAATAAAAACTAGGCTGGAAATCTTTTCTCACTTCTTCTACCAGATTGGAAACATGAGTGAATATACAAAATTTTGACAACAAGCTCAGCTGATGAAACAGGTACTTTCATTTATTGCTGGTAAAAGACCAACAATATGGCTCCTGTAAAAAATAATCAGGCATCGTCCAGCAACATTCCATCAAACTTTGACTCAGCATCCTAGATCTCAGTCTCTCCACTTTGGTTGGTTGAGGATCCAATGTCTGAGTGCCGTTCATGGCCCCACAGTGCTCCACCAGCTGTTGTTTACCAGGCTGGCATTGCATCTTCGGGACACACAGCTTGTGGTTTGGCATTTATCCAAACAGTCAAGAGAACCCCATGTTTACCTCTAGGGCTCTGTCTCCATACTGCTCCTCTTTTCTATGTTCTGCCCTCAAATCCCAAACACCCCACCATTCCTAGACTCTAGTTTCTCTCACTTCATCTCAGTGAGACTGCTTTGTAAAATTTGTATTCTGATTTTACATTAGCACCTGAAATAGGTTTCCTAAAAGAAAATTCCACCTCATATGTTTCTATTTTCTCAGGGATCATCATCCTTTACTGTGTGATGCCCAATGTCTAACAATAGTGTTTCACAAACAGATGATAGAATGATAAATAATAGATACATAGATGATTGAGAGATGATAAATACATAGATGATAGATAGAAAAAAGAAAGGTAAATGATAGATGGTAGATAGATAGATAGATAAATTGATAGATGAGGATGGATGGATGGACAGATGGATAGATGATTGGTGATAGATTAGATAGAAAGATGATAGACATAGAATGATAAAAATATAAATATGTACACACATATATAATATAATCACATTAATATATCTGCTTAGAAATAAATAAATAATAGACAAAGTGTAACATATACATAGGGTTATTTTTTTAAATATATTTCTATTGATTTCAAAGAGGAAGGGAGAGGAAAGAGAGATAGAAACATCAATGATGAGACAGAATCATTGATCAGCTGCACGGCCCCCACTGGGAATTGAGCCTGCAACCTGGGCAGGTGCCCTGACCAGGAATAGAACTGTGACCTCCAGGTTCATAGGTCAATGTTTAACCACTGAGCCACACCAGTTGGGCAACAGGGTTATTTTTAAAAGTGAAAAGAAATATGGAGAAGATAAGAACACACTTGTTTGTAGGTTTAACTTTGCAACCATGAAAATATTTCAGAAAATTACAAAGCAATCCCTAAATATCAAGAGCAAAATGAAAGGTATAAACCCAACTCTGTATGAAGTTGGTAGCATAATAACAAAAAATAATACCGAAATATTATAAAAGATAGCAATATGACTCTGCATGCTGAAACTGAAAAAAATCTTTAAATGTTTTAATAATCCTATTATTTGTGGTACTGTTGGGCTTGTTATTCTGGGATGGTTCTGAGCCTATGTTTGAAGAAAGAAAAGATGAACTACTTTGGTGACATTGAGAAGTGGGATTATTCTTTGGCAGAAAGGAGACCTGAATATTTTGTCCTATTTTCTACTCTTTTGCTGGACTGGCACCAGTTCCTTTATCAGGGCTAGAGAAAGAAAATGCCATCTTTTAAAATTGTATTTTTTCAATTTAATATTGAAAAGTTACTTTATCCTTAGAATAAAGGGGAAATCTGTACACAAATACACAGGGCAAAGGCAGAGATCAGGGTGATGTGTCTACAAACCAAGGCCCTGCTGAGGAGTACTAAATCCCCTCATGTCAGCCTGCCTGCATGGGCAAAAGTCTTCAGGCAAAGGTTTATGGGTGTTTTAGTACCAAGCTGTTGTCCATGGGGACAGCAATCATGATTGCCCGGAGTGCTGTCAGTGTGGGAGTCAATATGTTTAAACACTAAAAGAATGACTCTGTCCTACATATGACCAGGTGACCAGGTAGAAGGACATTGTGACAGGAATGTCCATGCCTTTGTGGAATCTTTCTTCTGAGTGAGTATGGGTCTTGTCACTTGCTTCTAATCAATATAATATGACAAAGGTGATGGGCTTAAACTCCTGACTATGTTACATTATATGGCCAATATAATTAAGCTCCCTAACCTGTACACTTTAAGTTAATCAAAAGGTGATCACCCTAGGTGGGCTTGATCTAATCAGGCAAGCCTTTAAAAGCAGGCCTGGAAGTGAGAGATGTGATGCCATAGAGACTCTCTTCCTTGCTAGATTTGAAGAAACAAGCTGCCGTGAATTTTACAGCCAAAAGAAAATGGGTTCTATCAACAACCCAAGGATCTTAAAGAAGATCCTTCCAGAATCAAGAGTCTAGATGAGAATGCAGCCGAGACACCTGGATCCCAATCTTGGGAAAACTTAGCAGAGCTCTTTTGTCTCAGAGCCTGGGCTTCTGAGCTGCAGATATTGTAACATAATCTTATATAATAAAAGGCTAATATGGGGAGCGGGCCTAGGCTAGCAGTCAGACATCCCCTGAGGTCTCCTGGACTGTGAGAGGGTGCAGGCCAGGCTGAGAAACGCCCCCGGAGTGCACGAATCTTATGCACCAGGCATCTAGTTAATAAATAAAAGTTTGTGGTCACTTGCTATGCAGCATGAGAAATGAATACAGGAACATTAGTTTGATGTTAGGAAAGACTGATTAATACACATGAAAGGGAAGGGAGAGGGTAAATAAGAGACAAAAATTATACTTTTCCCATGTATGCACTATTATAAAAATGTTAAATATGCATGCAGTTAAAAAAAATTGTCACCATGTAATACTATGTAGCAGTAAAATAGAAGGATCTCTTACCCTTTGAGACAGGCTGGAGGGATCTGAAGAGCATTATGCTAAGCCGTATAAGCCAGTCAGAGAAAGACAAGTATCACATGATCTCACTCATATGTGGAATCTAATGAACAAAATAAACTGATGAACAAAACAGATCCAGAGACACAGAGGAATGGAACAGATTGTGGAATCTCAGAGAGAAGGTGGGGGTGGGTAGGAAGAGATCAACCAAAGAACTTGTATGCATTTATGCATACCCCATGGACACAGACAATAGGATGGTGAAGGCTTGGGTCCTGGGGTGGGGTGGGGCATAGAGGTGGGTTAGAAGAGATCAGTGGGAGGGAATAGGGGACATATGTAAACTTACAACAATAAAGACTTTTTAAAAGATTAAAAATAAATAAAGTAAAATTGACAATGAATTTACCAGTTTAAAAACTTAACTGAGCTTCAGTAAGAGATGAGCAAGTGACAGCTATTTATAAATACTAACTAACACTGTATGATTTTATGCATTAAAAACAAAAACATAAAGCACAATTACTTAAATGTTTTGAAAATGGAGAAGCATGTCAGCCTGACTCTTAGATGCTTGCGTTCTTGTGTATTTACATATGCACCATCTTATGGACATGGAATACACGTGCAATACCTTTGTACTGTGGCCAGCACTCTTCCTGGGAAGGCTGCACCCCTTTTAGGAGGTGGATTTCTTGTTCCACCACACTTGTTTGCTTGCCTGAGCAACAAACAGCCATGGTTCCAGATCAACACAAGGTGTGGCTAGGAAGTAGAATGCAAGCTACACAATGGCAGGTGTGATGGAAGAAGCCCACAGGAATGACAAACACGTCACCCAGCACATTTTAGAACTGAAACTAGACAATGCCAAAACAACCAGCTGGACATCTTTGGGATGCCTTCCCTCCTCTGCTAGCATCCCTGGAATTGACCAGGTGTTCCTGCATCATGGAGATAATCTAGGAAGATATATTGGATAACAGGGGAGGAGAGAGAAACTGCAGCAAGCAGAGTGAGCTTGGCGGCAAGCTGGCAGGACCCTGGGCCCCTAGAGGTGATCCATTACCCCACAGCCATTATCATTTGTTATCAAGGTTTCACCTAACAGCTGGGGAAGGAGAAATGTTTTCAGTGTAGTTTTTCAGGCAACCTTAGGTCGTGTCAGATCAAATTTGCTTTAATGCAGTGTTTGAGTTCATGAACATTTTCAAAATATGAGAGGTGATCAACCCCACACGGTGCATTTTAAGAAAATTGAATTTAGTTATTTTGATTAGGTAACTGCAAAAGCAATCAATGAGGTCAATTTTTCATCTAAACTGCCCTGCCAGTGGGTCTCTTTAGCTGCTTCAACACTGGCATGACAAGTAGAGTACTTGCAAATGCTTGGAGGCTAGTAATCTGCTTTCATAGATGATTTTTTTACAAAATATTAACTGTTCTTACACAGAAAGCACTGGGATGTATTTACCTTAGCTCTGACCCTACAACCTCATCAGAATTAGGATCCTGATTACCAGTTTCAGGTCACCAAGGCATCCCAGACATTCCTGTAAATCAATATCCTTGTATCCAACTTACCACTATGTTTCATGCATGGCCCTGGATGGGGACAGTGCTCATGAACTACACACTAAGGGCTTCATATCTGGACACTCAGTTTCTTATGTATAAGTCTTTGAAGCATGACTTTACAATCAGGTAATCCTCAGTGATAAATGAGGTGAGATCTCCAGTTCCTCTGTCATGTGCCTCTGTGACAAGTTCTGAGGAGAGAAGGAATGTGTGTAGCCTGCGCCTTAAGAAAACACAATAGCGAACAAAACACAATGCAGTTGTTTATCTGCCAAAGGTCCCAGTCTCATATATATACTGTAGTGCGTGTTTTAGAGCTCAACCACATATGGGCAATGACTGAGAGACAATAAACTTTAATAAACTAGAAGCTACATTTCAGTAGGTTTAAGTGATCATTTTGTTAGAATTTAACAGTGGGAATTTAATTTCTCATGAGGCTAGTCATAGGCATGTGCCTCAGCCTCACTGGGCTCCTTTTATGTGCCACCCCTCCCTGTGGGAGATAAAAAGTGGAGAGGGCTTTAGGAACATTTTCCATATAAGAAGGAGAAATGTGGTGAAAGTTTATGTCCAACACAGATTTGGGGAAGAAATTAGGGATTTTCACAAAGGTCCCTGAGATCAAGTCCTAGCCAGGACTCATATTTTTGTGTCTCTCCTCTCCCTGGCCATACCACAGTCAGAAACCCAACCACTCAGTACATCCATGAACACTTCTCACAGGAACGAGTCTTCAAAACTTAAAAGTGAATTTCCTGATATAGTGTGTATTAGTCTGCTAGAGTTGCTGTAACAAAGTACCACCAACTGGCTGGCTTAAAACAGCAGAAATGTATTCTTTCACAGATCTACAGGCCAGAAGTCCATTATTGAGGTATTGACAGAGTCCTGCTCCATGAAGGCTCCAGGGAAGGACGTGTTCCAGCCTCTCTCTTTTATGTTCTTTTTGTTTGCTGGCAATCTTTGGTGTATCTTGACTTGTGACAGCATAACTCCAGTCTTCATATGGCATTCACCTATGTCCAAATTTCCCATTTTTATAAGGACACCAGACATATTGGATTAGGGATCCACCTTAAGGACCTCATTTTAACTTGAATATCTGTAAAGACTATTTCCAACAAAGGTCATATTCATAGGTACTGGGAGTTAGGGGGTCAACATACCTTTGGGAGAGACAATTCAACACATAACAGTGGGCTATGGTCCCAGACAGATCGCTGGTCCAAAATGCCTTTGAGAGAACAACCTAAAGATTCAAAGAAGGAATGGGAACACGAGGTAACCAGGAGACTTTCTTTGAATAACACTGTGACACTCCAGTTGGACATTTTTCTTCCCCAATAAACACCTGAGAGGCAATGAGCCAGGGACTTGATTAATATGTGATCATCCTGGGATGGGTCAGGGTGGAAGGAAAGGCTCAGGGCAGATGAGACCCTGACACTGTCTCTCAGCTTTTCTCTGTAGTGAATCTTTCCCTAAGTTAAGAATCACTTTGTATTTCATCTCTGTCTGAAATGGATTTTGAAGAAACTCCTGTGTTCATCTGTTACAACTTCTGATTTTTCATTCCAGGCTGGGGGTTCTTAAGGATTCTCCTGACTGTAGCTGCCCTGCTCTCAAACACTGAAAATGTAAGGGTGGGTGGTGAATTTAATGAACCAGGAGAAAATGGTTCTAAAAATGCTGAATTCCATTAATATAAACAAGTATGCTGCTTCCCCTAGCTGCTGATGGAGAAAACACAGCCACAGACACTGGTAGCAACAGGGTTGCAAATATTTTCCTTTTCAAAACATCATGACGGATGACTTTTTAACTTTATTTTTCAATTATAGGGTCTTAGGGAAATGTCTGGCATCTTAAAGGGTTTTGTGCAGATGTGGTATTTTTCATAATATTTTTTCAATCAGTTTTCAATCTCAGCTTCACAAGTTATCACAGCGATCTTGTGTGATATTCGAAGAAAATATAACTTAAAGCTGCTCCTGCACATTTTCATTTTTGCTACCGTCAATGATAAAAAAAATCATAAAAAAGCAAATGGTGAAGGTCAGGAAAGGGAATTATAGATAGTCAATATTCACAGTGATTACACAGCATGTCTTAGGAAAATATGGTGGCTTTGATTTGGTATTTGGCAATATTCTCAAATTGATCACTCAAAAAAAATTTAAGCCACCCCCCAAAAAGTTCCTTCCTTGTTTATATTCCAATGACCTTTCAATGCCATTTTCTTCCTTGTGATTTGTTTTCTGCCATTGCAGGCTGACTTGTTTCTTAAATCACCTCCCCAAGGGGAGTTTACTTCTCAAATTCTTATTTTCCCACAGAGCTTATAGGTTTCCTTAGCCTTCACCCTTCAAGAAGCCAACTCATCCATTTTTCTCCCAAAGCCCTTGATAATGACAACAGATCTTCTTACCCCTCTGGGTCCTCCACACGCCTGGCTTTGCTGCAGGGTCATGATCTTGTGAACGACCCAGTGGTCTGCTGAGGAAATGCATTAACTTAACAAGCTGATTTACATGTGAACACATCCTCCTGAAGAAAACAAGGAATAAGTTCATAAAATTTGTTAGTTAAGGCTTATAAATGGGCAATGGCATAATTGTCCCTCCCATTAGCCAGGAAATAATTGCATATATAGGGCCATCAGTAAATAATAATGAACTTGAAAACCACAATGAATAGAATTTGTTTTATATAATAAATCTAATAAATAGTTTCCTGTTAATGAAAATTTATTTAATGTTTTCAGCAGCAAGATACTAAAATTAAAAATACATTTTTGTTTGCTGGAAACTTGATCAAAAAAGAATTCAATGTTATGCATGATGAATTATTCAAAACCAGTACATATTTGTTGAGTGTCTACTATATGCCAGCTAGTAGTGTATTAAGCAATATCTTGTGGGAAGCAGAGTGCTATGCATCTATAGAGTAGATATTTTAATGCATTCAATTTTTACTTATTTGTGAATGTTAAATATTTTCACATCCTTATTTTGTAATCAATCATACCTTTGTCTTTATTATGAAATGTAGGTCAATAATATATATTTCACAGTGATTACATTTAATGTCACCAGACTTTCAGTTTTCTCTGCTTGCATATATTAAGAGTATTTCCTAGAAGGTGGCCCAAGAGTAATGTGTCATAAAATTAGAATAGTCTTTGTGTAATAGGTTAAATGATAAGCATATTCATAGGTCAAATGTTTTGAAGCTGAAATCATTTTAAGGCAGCATATTGACAGGTCCCCAGGTCAGGCAAAAGTACCTTAATCACACAAGTAACAGAGGATTAAAAAAAAAACAACAAAAAACAAAAAAAAAACAGCAGCACTATGATGAAATCCAGTGAACGTGTCCAATCTCCCAACTTCTCATTGAGATTTATGTCCCAGGAAAGGAACTGCTTTATGTTATCTTGGCCGTGTCAGGGTCCCTATCCCACTTCTGATAGCAAATGCCTCAGACAAGGAAGGAGACTGGATGTGAAAGATCTTGAACTTGTCAAAACAACTTTTCTTGTCAGTAACTGTGCTGGCGCATCAAATGTGAGGCGTGGGCCCCTCTGCAGTAATGACTCTTTCAAAGAGTTGTCCTCGCTGGCCTCACTCACGTCTTGAGCGGAAACATTCCACTGCACCCCCAAATGATTCCAAATCTCCACCAGGATAGCCATGCTGTCTACAAGTAAATCAGCAACCATCGAAAGAACTGGCCCAGGCCCACCAGGAATACATTCTTCAGCTCATTGCTTAGTGTCCTTCTGACAGCAGGTTTCTCGCACATTTAGAGCTGAGGGTATAGGGTTGGCCTTCTGATACTTTCAGCAGCCCCCTCCTTTTCATACTCACAGTCAGATTTGGTTTATTTCTTCAAGTATAGTTTAAACCACTAGAGAAGTGAACTGATTTCACCATAGATCTTTAAGCACATTCACAATCTCAAATGACTGCTTGTTTGTCTGTTTCCCTGAACTTATTTTGGATTATGTGTGTTTCCATGCAATTGCATTGTGGTTTTTTACAAACATTCTTCTTACCAGAGATGGGTAGCATCTCTCTCACAGGTGGTATTTTTTTTATGTAAAGTAAAGTATGTTTAAAACTTGTCCCTAACCAAGTTTTAAAAATTCCTAGTGCCATAATTGTGGATAAAACAGGAAATTATCAAGAATGCACTTTTAAGTTCATTTTACTCCTTCCAACAAGGCCCATCACAATGGACCACACTGATATACAAGGACTCCAGTCCTAACTCCCGCCTATGTAGAGACTCCCCCTCATTTAGTGATATTAGTCTCCTCTCTCAAAACTGTTTCATTTTCCAATAAGGTGGCCAAGTCCACAACAGGGGCAATTCAAGACCACAGTGTGGAAGAGCCAAATGGGGAAATGTTGTAACAACACTCCTGCCTCCCCACTCCACTGCTTTGGGTTCAGTGCTGCCACTGGCTTGTTTTTCTCCAGGAGCCCTCTGCTCTGATACAGGATGGGGAGAACTAGAGCACTCTGGATCTGCATCCACCACCAATTACTTTTGCAACATCTCCTCCCCTCTGCTCTCCACATGCTTTTCTTGGTTATCTGGGGGAACTTTGGTGAGACTGGAGCAGGTGGACATATCCCCCTGATCATCTCTTTTCCATAATCGTCATGAGAAACTCTGCCCATGGCTTCTCTCATGGGAGAATCACAAACATTTATTTTGAAAGTAAAAATAATTAATAATAATGAATATTTATTATCTCATTTTTTTGACTTTCTGTTCTGACAATTATATAGCTCTTGGTAGTAGTGGGCTTCTTTTAAAGATCATGATTGAGAAATTAAAAATATAAATGTAAAAGAAAGTTATTATCACATTCATTCTCTTGCTTGGTATTCTCAGTGGGAGCTATGCTTTGTTTTTGTTTTATTGTGCACCCCTGCACTCAGCACAGTGCCTCCCACAAGCCAAGTGTTTTCTGTGTATAAAACAAGTGCCATTATTTCATGTTTATGATTCGGTAATTTTTTCCCATATATGAATTACTTGCTGGTGCTATTTAATTTTTGAAGGTGTAGTAACACATGTCAGGCAATAACACATTTTGTGCCTAAATTGCTAGTCAGGTTATATCCAAAAGTATCCAATTTATTAAGGTTCGCATTAGCTATTGGGAAATGTGTCTTAGAGAAAACATAGAAATGGTGGGGAGTGAGGGTGAAACTTATAGAAAGTGGCATTCCAGGAGCTACAGCTTGCTGTGTGCACATAGGGCCAGGCTGGGACATGGGCATGCTTTTTAACTGGGAGGCCCATGATGTGACAGGGGAGCTCTCATCTTTGAGAGTCATTAACTCAATCATAGCTGAAATTCAATGATAATGACTAAGAGACATTAGACAATCTATATATATAAAAGCCTAATATGCTAAGTGTTCAACCGATCAGTCAACCATTCAGTCAATGGCTTGACCAGGCACTGACCACCAGGGGGCAGATGTTCCAACTGGTAGGTTAGCTTGCTGCTGTGGTCCAGTCGATCAGGACTCAGACACGCCCTGGAGCCAACCTCCCACGGTCCCTCCCTGGCCTCTAAAATATTACTTTTAATTAATTCCCTTTCAATGTGCATGAATTCATGCACCAGGCCTCTAGTAATAATATAATAGAAATAAAATTTAAAATTACATGAAGTAGCAATGCAGTGAGGAAAGCTAAGAAGTGATGTCTAGTAGAGACAAAACCAGAATTTGTGACACCGGCTGGGAGATAGGCTGTCAGAGGCAGGAGAGGATCCCAGTGAGTGCATTTGAACAGTGTCACACTGTAGTCCAGGGACATTCATTCATTGAACAGGTACTTATGAAGTATCATTCAAGGCAAGCCATGTTCTTGACACTAGGGATACATGGATTCACAAATATGACAGAAACCCCTGCCACATAGCTCTTACATTCTAACAGGGAAGATGTGTAAGAAACAAACACACACACACACACACACACACACACACACACACACACACACAAATGAAAGAGCAATATGTTCTTTAATTTATTAGTCAGCTTGGGCCACCATAACAAATGATTGAATAGCTTAAAAACAGAAATTTATTTTCTCACAACTGTAAAGGCTAGACATCCAAGATCAAGGTTCCAGCAGAGTTTGGTTTCTAATGAGGGACCCCTTTCTCATTTTCCAATGGCTGCTTTTTTTACTGGGTTCACACATGGCCTTTCCTCCATGCATGCCTAAAGAGACAGAGACCTCTTTTTTCTCTTCTTACAAGGACACCAATCCTATGAGATTAAGGGCCCACCCTTAAGACCTCATTTAACCTCAACTACTTCCTTAGAAGACTTTTAGCCAATGTCTGTTTGTGCTTTACTCTGAGCCAGGCAGCATGAGCAAGTTAAATTTATAATCAAAAGTAATCTTGTGACTTAAATACATTTACCCATAAAATTGCGTCTAAATTATTGTGGCAATTACAGTTATAGAAAACAAAAAACAAAAACAAATGTTGTGATTCCTAAAAAAAATATATATATATATATACACACACACACACACACACACACAAGATGAAAATAATAACATTTTAAATAAAATCGAGCTGGGGTTAAAATCTCTGGGCATTAAAAAAAGGCAACAAGATGGAGATGTGAATAAGTTGGCAAGGAGTTGTAGTATGTTATCATCTTCGTCTAATTTAGGATTTTCAAGATGCTGTGTTAATAAATTGAGGAATAAGGCCCTAGCTGGTTTGGCTCAGTGGATAGAGCATTGGCTTGTGGACTGAGGGGTCCCTGGTTCGATTCCAGTCAAGGGCACTTACCTCAGTTGCAGGCTCCCGGTCCTAGTTGGGAGCATGCTGGAGGCAACAAATGGATGTGTCTCTCTCACTTCGGTGTTACTCTCTGCCTCTCCCTCTCCCTTCCACTCTCTCTAAAAATCAATGGAAAAAAATATCCTCAGGTGAAGATTTAAAAAAACTAATAATAAAAATAATAAATAAATTGATGAATATGAACACACCTTTTTTTCCAGGACTGAATCACAATATCACTAAATAAACATACACCATGCTGATGCCTGCAGTGACTTGTGAGAGCACATGGGAATGTCTGCTATGTCTAGATCTGTCACAGATTTTCTCACACCTTGTTTCTTGAGCTGCTAAAAGCTCACTTTTCCTGATGCTCTTCTACATATCTGAGCTGCTCAATGCACATCTCCCCAGATTCCTCTATTTCTCCTGTACGGTCATCAGAGATAAATTGCTTCCCTCACTCTGATTCTGAGGAAGGGTCCTCTGGGACCTTGGCTCAGGGCTCCACACAACCTCTCCTCTATCTTGTGTCCATAGTTTATTCCTGTTTTAAAAACTAGCCATTGTCACTTACAAAATTTTAAAAAAAGATAAAGTTTGTTTGATTAAATTTTAAATGAACTCTATAGGAAGAACACTTCTTAAATGAATGGAGTAAGTAAAATTCAACAAGACACCTACTTACAGTGAACAAATCCTGTCTGGGCAAAGAACATATGGAACTTTTTATTTCATGTTTAAAGACTGTATCCCTTCTTTTATGCTGTGTAGAGAGGCACGTATTCTACACCAAGACCACATTCTACTTAATTTCTCCTCTAAATAGGACAAGTTAATTCTACTCATTTCTATCTATGTATTTAAAAAAATAATTCTGTAGCACTGCCCCAGTGGCTCAGTGGTTGAGTGTCAACTCATAACGAGGAGGTTACAGTTTGACTCCTGGTCAGGGTATATGCCTGTGTTGTGGGTTCCATCCCTGATTGTGCAGGAGGCAGCTGACCAATGATTCTCATCATTGATGTTTCCATCTGTCTCTCCCTCTCCCTTCCTCTCTGAAATCAATAAAGATGAATTTTAAAATAAAAAACATATTTATGTAGACAATTTTTAATTGGAAGAATAGAGCTTAAAACATTTTATAAAATCTAGGGAATACTGATTGCACAATATATAAACAAACAAATACTGATATCTTCACTGTTCTTCCTTCTGAAATCATTGGTTTAGCAGCCTATTATTAAATAAAATGTATGACATTCCAATTGAATATTATATTTTTGAACCGCATCCAGCATGGCCAATGGTGAACCTGAGGAGGGGCGGTGAAGGATTAAAGAAAACAGACAAGAGAATATGGTTGGTGCCAAGTGGATCACTGTGCCTGGATGAGGACACAGTGACACTGCCTGTAAGCCGAATCTTTATTTTATAGTCAGATCCCACAAAGAAAAACAAGGGAGTGGTCAAGATATTTACAATGTTCTTGCGAGTTACAAATCTGCTTCTTTCCTGTTACTGCAATTCTCTGAACTCTATGAAGCTTTGTTATAGCAGCACTTGCTGTACCTCCCACAGTCCACATCCCTCAGTTACCTAGGACTACAAGGTCGGACTATAAGGTCAAACTTACATACAACCATAGCCTTTGGCTATAATTGTGTTGGGAGGGCTTTGCCTTCCAAGCTGGGACTTGTATGTGGCTTTGCCAGAAGAGGACTGTGCCCTCTTATCAGTCCAAGGCTTGATCCTGTCCAAATGCTGTATCTGCTCTTCCCACATTTTAATTTACATTGATAACTAAATATTAAATGTTAACTGTAGTTTACCACTTAATTTTTATCATATAATAGATAATAATTTATAGGGTTATAGAAATAAAATATTTTAATATCTGATTTGTGGATAGTTAAAAAGTGTTTGGCTTTGTGTTTGTCTTGCTAAACTGTAGCATATGTCTGGCTAGGACTGAGGCAGATGAATCCATTATATCTATCAATCCATTGCTTATCTGTAGGTTCTCATTGTGCCTGGGCTAAGACTACAATTTGAAAAACAGTGGCAAAATACACTTGATATGTCTTTAAGAGAAAGTACAACAGGACCTAGAATGATGAGGAAGCAGGAACCACATCAAGCTTCTACCTAGCAGATGGAAAAATTCAGTTTGATTTACATTATTCATTCTACCATATGATTTTCTTTTTTTTTTCCAATTCATGTTTGAATAACTAGAGAAGGAGAAGAAAGAGGCGAAAGAAGATTAAATTTATAAACATTTTTCACACGCCATCCCATCTGAGGGGTTTCTTACCTTAGCAATGATTCCACCACTAGTTTTGCCCTTCAGCACCTTCAGGTAGGTGCAAAGCAAGGATCTGAGTGTTTTAGCAGAAGTTATTTTCCATTGCGAGGGGACACAATGTTTGCAGAGAGGCCATGACATAACTGAGTAAAAGCAAATCAGTGTTCCTTCTATTAACATATACCTTGTCATTGTGGGAGGTGCTAAAGACCCATGAGCCATTTTATTTGGATTCATATGTGTTTTCCATGAAATTACACTCTCACACATTTGCAGGCCTGCATATCTCATAGCTAGAGCAAAATTACTTTGCTCAAGCAATTTGCATCTGTGAAAAATTTCTGAAAACTAGTTAACTCTTCAAAGTCTTTAAATGAGATGATGAATAGTTTGGGTAACTGCAACCCAAACCATTTACCACCTGCAACATGTGGCTGTGATTCACTTTTACTTCTTTGTGAAGGACCAAAAAGCAAAGCTATTCAACTGACAATTCATCAGTTGTTTTCCAGCCATATATCACTCTCTTCCTTTCCCCTCCCCTCCCTTCCCTCTTCCTCCTTCTTATTCTTCTTTCCTCCTCCTTCTTTACCTTCTCTTTTTCCTTCTATATCTCCTCCTCCTCCTCCTCCTCTTTTTCCTTCCTCTCTTCTCTCTCATCAAAAGCAATAGATAAAAATCTACCTCTCATTAAATGAAAATTTAAAAAGTCTTCATTTAATCAAAGTTTCACCTAAATTGATTCATAGAGATACGTCTACATTTTATATAGAAATTCTCAGAAATGGTGCCCCACCTAATTTTCAATTTTTGTCATTGCTAATAATAGCTACTCCAAAAATTCTCCAAAAGTTACTTGTAGCTATGGAAAGATAACTAAATAATCATTAGACAAGACTTATTAATAAAATAATATTCAGAAACATAGTTGGGGATAATTGTTTTGAATACTTTGGCTTCTATAAAATAAAATACCCCCAACTACATAAGTAAACACAATACATTTTAGCTGTGTAAAACAAATAAAATTCCAATATTAACAAATTGTATTTTGAAAGATAGCTGATTTATTGAGATAGTCTGAGGTAGGAAATGATTAAAAAACACAAAATTATTTATTACGATAGGCTAAAGGGGAAAATGCATTAAAAGACACAAAATTACTTTTGTTTTGGCATTGTTCCATAGTAATCACACCTTTCGTGTAAAAAAAACAAAAACAACAACAACAACATCTAATTCAGCAGAGCAGGGTTTTGTTCATAGAAGTTCAAGTATTATTAGAAACGGCTCTGGGACTGAGTGAGTCAATCTGGTATTACTAGTAAACTGTTTGATCAAAGCTCTTTTCTGTGATAATAGCCTGGCAGAGAGAGGTGAACTCCAGTTCAGGTAGAGGGAGGAGCTAGTGTTTCAGTAGGTCTGGGTTCTATCCTTAATCTCACTGGGAAGAATACAGACTAGTCATTACTCAGAAGAAGTAATGGGTTGAAAGCTGGGCCCAATTATGGCACATAGTAAATCAGTTTTCTTTTCTCTGAAAATTTTAGTTTCACTTTTTTTTCAAAAGTTCACATTATACAACTTGGCTTTTCAGAGAGATCTACCTTAGTACCTGTTTCCCCTAACCCAAAGAAATCTGACAAGGATTTTTCACTTTTAAGACAAAAAGTGAAAATAGTGTTTAGCGTTTGCTTTTCAGTGAGCATTTATAAAGGCAGCCCAGTGAGCGAGGAAAGAGGCACTGCTTTTACTGTAGGTGAGTGTAATTTTAAGTTTTATGTGTTATTTGGTATGATTTGGTAGGTTATTTGGGGGGTCGGAATGCTAAAAATGTTTCCATATAAATTAATGGTAATTGCTTTTTTGCTTTACACCATTTGGGCTTACAACAGGTTTCACGGGAATGCTATACTTTCAGACTGGGGAGGGGAGGCAGTAGCATGGAACTCCAGAGCACTCCTAGACATCTGAAGGATTTTTAGCTTGTGAGACATTGTAAGTGGGTCTCATGGGTGTCCCCCTCCATCTTCTCCTTGTTGACAGGCTGGGATTGCTTTCCAGGTTAACAAGAAAGCAGGACCAGCTCCCCTCTGTGATCTGAAACTCACTACAGTACATGGCACACTAGAATAAAGCACACGATTAGCAAGGTCCTTATACAGAGACAAATAAATCATCCCCACACTATAAACCACAAAAATGCATTGTTACATTTGCCTTAGTAGTTAACAGAATGAAAGCTGCATATCGATGTCAAGATGAGCTTGAAGTCACTTCATTTTAAAAGCAACTGTGTATAAATCTGCACATCTATGCATTAAAAAAAACAAAAACAAAAACAAAACAAAAAAAAACAGAAACACACACACACAGCTGTATACAGGTAACATTTATTTACATCCCCTTCACTTCCCTACATTTGAACATTCATTTCTTAAAGTGATCCTCTGAGAATTTCCAGTTTAATTGCTCTCTCCAGCATTGAGTGTTACAGTCTGGAGTGACAGGTGGGTAATAAGCTAATAAAACACATTCCCCAGCCCACAAGTGTAAAAGCTTTATACATAATGAAGTAACTGTTTTTATTTCATATTATGGCATTTGTTTGGAAAGGACAGTTTAAACCTCCTTATCACCAGAGACCTAACCTAAGGTGACATAACTTGAGTGATACTAATGGCAGGTCTCAAGGATCCGGGCAGGCATGGGGACTTACTGCTGCGGTCAGAGTCTTATTTAGCAAAGACTCACCTCACCTCACAAAAAAACAAGGGGATCCCTTTGTGGGAGGAGGGAAAATCATGTGTGGAAGAGCAGGAAGGGAAGGGACAGATTTCCAAATATTAGCCAGGTTGAATAATGTCTCATTTGCTCCTAATTATACCCCTCTCTCAAATTCAGGTTCCAGGGTTTTCTGAGGTTGATTGTCAAATGATTGATTGGAACATTAAGGATGAGTGTCTTTGACACTCCCTCGGAAAAGCTTCTTCAATACAGTTGTGCCCACCTTATCTCTTCAGCAGGTGTCTGAAGCCACTTCCGTCCTCCGTCCCCCGCCCCCCGCCCCATCTCATAAGCCATATTAATCCCTTTTTATGGGAGTGGGCTAATCAGGATCCACGATGTATAAAATGAGAATAAATTAAACGGTAGTGGTGAAGATGTATTCACTTTTAATTTTTATTTCCTTCATCTGCCATAGATCAGTTCTCAATGAGAAGGTGCAAGGAAACGGAATAGGAGGAAGGGAAGGGACAGAATCAGAGGCAGCCTAACAACTAGCCTGTGCAGCAGGCCCCTGCCTCTCCCAGCACACAGAAGACAGAGGGACCCACTGGGTTCCATCTCCACAGAGCCTCGTCACCCTGGTGGAGGTCTGGACTTGGGAATATTCCTGTTACTGTCCCAACAGCGTGTCAGCTGCGGTGATACACTGTGCCACCTTTCTTCTGGCCTCATCCAGTGTCCCTTTAGAAGTTTGAGGAGTGGATTCTATGTCATCAACGTTACCCAGCAAGACATGAGTTGCTAATGAGACAGGCTAGTAAGCCAGGACAAGTGGCATAGGGAAACTGAGACATAGTTAAACAATTGGCAGTCATCTACAACAAATGGATGCCAAGCCATGAGAAAGCCATCTAGTAAATCCTATCTTCCCATGAGGCTTGCACCCAGGGCAGCAATAGGCAGTGACAGTTTGTCCTTGGCAACTCCCCTGAACCTGTCCACAAGGCCTTCCTTTTCTCTAACTACTTAGCGAGCCAAAGCAGCCCAGCCTAGGCTCATTTTCCCACCTACTCCTTCTCTTGTTATCCTAGGCCTTTCCTTATTTCACTGTCCACAGTTTTAATAAATGTCCTCTAAAATTCACCTGGACTTGTATTGTGAAATTTTTCCAGCACAAAGTCAAGAACCTTCACACTACCAGTTGTCCCTAAGCAAGCCCCTCAGGGGCCAGGTACCCTATCCGGTAACACTAAGATAACACTAAGTTGTGGAACACTTTAACTAATATGGATGCAAGATGATTTTTTATTACACAGATGCCCTCACTTTAAAATAGGCTCACATTCTAATTACATTTACATGAAGTGCTTGGAAAAGCCGGCTTTGATGTTTGTTTGTTTGTTTGTTGTTGATTTTTTATTCACCCCTTTGCTATAGTGATTACAGATGTTTCCTAGGGTACCCAGGAAATGTCTACACTACCTTTCTCTTGAATCCCCCAAAGTGGCCATTTGTGAAGTTTATTACTAAAGGTATTTTATTATCAGAGAGAAATAAGCCACGCCTGAAAGTAAGTCCATTAATTGTCATAAGGATAAATGTTGGACATAAGGACATATGTTGCAGGAGGGTTATTTATAACTTGTAAGTTATAAACTGCTTTAAGAAGTATACATAATTTCCAGTTGTGTGTGTGTGTATTTACTGAAAAAGAATTCCAAGACAGTCTCATTTCTAGAGAGCACTGGTTAGTAAGATTGGGTCAGTAGCTGTCCCATTGATTGGCAGTTTAAAAAAATAACCATTTATTTTGCAAAGCAATCCCGAGAAGTCTCATTGCTAGACTGTACAATGCTGAGCTATTTTTAGAAATAAAAATCGTAACAGAGTGACTCAGTCAATATGTATCATCAGCTAGCATTAAGGGAGACTCAAGGGCAGGCACCCTGACAGCAAGCAAGGCCATGACATATTTGGCATATGCTAATTTCCTGCATATATCAGTCACAAATGCAATGCACATCCTTATAAAACCTTCATTATTTTACCATGATCATAGCCCTAACAAAACCAGTCAATAGAACCTATTGCAACAGCAGATTTTGGTGGGGTTTGATACATTAATATGGAAAACAAAGTCTACAACGATTTTTGAAATGCCAAGGATATTTACATTTGAAAACAGCTTGTCCTCTTGCTGCTTCCCACAACAGTTACTAATGGTAAGTGAATTCCAGGTCATCCAGAGTTTCTTGACTGACAGAGTAAAGGCTTCTGAGCCATTAGAATGTCAAAAAGAGTGTCTTTTCTCCCCTTTCCACACACAGTTTAGGACTTTGTCAGATTTCCCATAATTAACCTTGATATTTCATGTTTAATATCCTGGCCATTCTCAATCATGTTGGGTCACTAGTATTTGTCAGACAAGTGGTCAGAATGTATGTAAATTTTTTGAGGATACTGACAAAAACTTTTCAAAAATTACAGTGGAATGGGGAAAAATTGTTAGATTAATCCTAACATTTTTCTTTTTCCTCTTGTGAGTCATTTTTCAAGTTAAAAGGGGGTCTAATATTCCTAGTAACCAACATGATATGACGTCACTATTTTCAATTTTTCACTCCTATCATATTATGTGAGGAAAAAATTTTAAGAAACTGAAAATACTAGCTAAGACAATAGCAATGATTTTCTAAGATCTAGAACAAAATAAAACTTAGAAGATGTTACAGAGATGGAGGAAATTTCACTTATAAAATGTTGTAAGGGGATATCTCAAATGCCAACCTATTAAAAATGCCACTTATTTGTCCATCCATTTATTCAACCTTTAGCAAGCATTGATAAAGCCGCAAAAAATCATGCGTGGGAGGTCCATGGGTTGCAAGGTGCAGTTTTAGCAGATGTCAGCGTGTTATATCAGGGAAACTACTGCATTGTGTTATTTAACACCACTGAACTTCACCATCGCTCTTGATCATATGTCAGGTACAAGAGTAGCACACAGTGTCTCATAATAATAGCCACCAGTTACTGAGTGCTTTTTCCTGTTATCTTAGATGGAGTCTGCAGGCTTTCTGTGTATTGTATTATACACCTTACAGTTAACTGTTGAAACACCCCATTACCTAGATGACCCAATTGAAACTTTGGCAAGCTAAGTTGCTCACCTGATCCAGACAACACCCCTGTGGGCCATGATTAAATTTAGGCTGCCTTCTCTCACATTATCATGCTACAGTAGATGGGTCAACTTGCAGTTATTTTGCTAGGTGAGTAGCATGTGATTAAGACATGTGATTAAGCATATTTGGAGAACTGCATAGTAATTAGCCATATTTTATAACACTACTATTTGCTTAATGATTGCACGGTTTATGGAAGAGCAAAATAATTATATAAATTTTACAATACTTATAAAACAGGGGGGATGGAGAATATGATGAAATGTCCCTAGTCCCATAGATATTAGAATTATCAATAACACCAAAGTGATTTAACACTAATTTAGTCAGCATTCACTAAGCATGTAGGTTCCATTCCTATTAAAGGTAACTGATTAGAAATAAAACAATATATCAAGGACTACCAACGAGCTAATTACATGCAAGGAAAAATAAGACCCAATGGCTGGTCTCATGATAGAGCTTTTCTGCAGTGTGAGCTGGGATCAGTGCTGGCTGCCACAGGCCCGGGGCTCCTGTGGACTTGAGAATCTCCTGGCCAAGAATTCTACTTTAGGTGACTCTTTGTTCTCCCCTGACAGACAAGGTAACACTTTTACTTAAGATCTAAATATCTCTTTTTCCGTTTTAATCTTTTTTTTAAATATTTGGGCATTTCAACTCACTTTCCACTGACAGGTCCAAGTTAACTCCAAATTCATTCCAGTTCTTAATGGGTGAGGGAATTTTATTAACCACTCTACACCTCTGGATTCTAAGTATAGTTCATTTCAGTTTTTACAGTTATGTAAATTGTCTCCTCAGGGCTGCAAGCAGGAAGGCAAAGGATGGCACCAGGAATAGGACAAGCTCTTGTCATTGAACCACAGACAGTGGATGCAAAACAATAATGACCTTGCAGTGTGAGGGAGATGATACTGATCAATAGTGATTCTAGAGTGTGAGGCAGATGATGCTAACCAATGCTGACCCTGCATATGACACAGATAATACTTACTAATACTGAGCCCTCAGTGTGTCATAGGTGATATTAATTGATACTGGACCTTCAGGCTAATACAGATGAATCAAATGAGGCACTGAACAGGGTCTATGAGCCCACATTCTTAAGGTTTACCTGCTGAGACAAAGGAGGAGTACCTTAAGTGTGTTTCCAGCTAGTGGAAGAAGAGAAAAAAAGCCCTGGATAGTGGTGATGCAGGTGTGGTAGGCATGATATGAGTCCTCCTCAGAATTCAACCCTTTGCAGGACCTGAACATGCTTGAAGAGCCTCCTGCAGAAGCAGTTACTCCAGCTTGGTCCATTGCATTGCTCCTGTCTTCCTTCCCACCCATTAGTATTTGTTAGGCTCCCATTATGTGTAAGGTAGGCAGTGCTCAGGACCCCAAGATGGGGCTCCAGACCCACATAAAGAAACTTCTGCAAGAAATTGGGTGTGACAAATGCTTTAGAGTCAAAAACATTTCATCCTGGTAGGGCGGATGAGGCTGGAGGGAAGTTGATATTCAACTCCAGAAAACAATGTAGAGAGATGAAGATCTGAGCTTGATCATTTGTGGATAAAGGAGCTATCTTTGAGATACATTGGACACAAAGGAGCTCAAATTTAATGGCTTTTAGAAACATTAACTCTGGCTGCAGTGTCCAAGACAAAGCAGAAGACATAAAAAATGGACCCAATGGCCTTCAGGCTATGGGCCGAGCAACTCACACTGTAGGTCAGGCTGTGTCCCTGTACTTTTCCCCCTCTTTCTGTTGGATCTTCTGGCTCCATCTTCTTTTCTCATCTCAATTATCATCTCAGGAAGCTCATCTCCAGCTTGGATCTCTTATCCATGGTCTGTCCATTCATTTCTTCACTTTCCTGAATTGTTTTTCTTGGATATCCCACTTACTCTTAAGACCCAAGATGCTAATATGTATTAGTTCATTATAATTCTCTACCTAAAAAAAATAAAAATAAAAATCTTGTCTCTGTTGTTTCTGCTTTGCTTGAAGGGATCAGCATCCTCCCAGCTATGTGGTTGATGCCCAGTGCAGATTTCCTTTGGCCCATCTCTGCTTCCTGGGGCCAGCTGGTCACTATGCCCACTCTGCTAGTGAGTTTCATTGTTTAGTATCTCAATCAATTCATCCAAAAAAGGAGCCCAATTTTTGCATTCCTCATTCATGTATCCTGCAACTTTTCCCTCCTCATCCCTTCACAGAGCCCTCCTAAGCCCAAACACATCCTCAACCCCCTCCTCAAATGTTGCTTAGAGTGAGCTGACCCTGCTCAATGTCAGTCATCAGGTGACCTAACTCCTGTCAGCAGTTAGCAGGAGCCTTTGGTTTGGGGGTGATGGAATGCCGTACACATACAGCAGTGTGGTTTAGCTGCCTTTGGATTTGTGCAAGTTGTAAAGTGAAGGTGATCTCAGGGTGATATATTGCCCTTCTGCATCGGGAGTAGTGCCGACATTTGGTGGGCCTTGGAGAACAACCCCTGATCAGGGGCACCGCCACCACTGAGAAGCAGGTTTCCTTATCAGAACACGTTTAGCAAAACATTTTCATTTTTCTGTCTCTTAACCATCTGGACTTTTATCAAATTTGCTTTGTGAAGGTTCAGTAAGTAAATATAAGACCAGCCATTTGCAGCAAGCAGGTCATGCTACCTGTCAATGTTTGCCTTATTATTCATTGCAGTGTGTTTGTCATTTCCTTTGTGTGTTAGGGTTACAGCCTGCAATTTCCACCAATCATGTTCATTATTTAAATGAGACAAATGGGGTGTTGTCAAGGAGCATGATCTGAATGGAATTATTATTCTGGCCTAGTGTAAGTGGCATGACCTGTCTTGAGTTTCTAACTGCAAGAGGAAAGTGGCAGGCCGTCGAGGTGACTGCAGGCTCTCCATAAATCAGGCGTTTCAGACATTATGATAACTTTTATTAAAGAGCAAATGGATTTCTTGACATCAGGCTTTTATACATACCAGTCAGTAAATGTGAATGGAGCTGCTTTCCCCTAAAGAGATAAAACGGATGCAACTAATGTAAGTACAGAGTGAAAAGCAGCTCCATTCACTGAACATAGTCAAATTCCTTTATGCATGTGAAATGATTTGAAAATTCACAAACAACAAAGGTGTAGGTAATGCACCAGCAATTTATCTCTGCAAGGGACTATGTAGCCAGTAATTACTAACATATGGACTAAGTCAGTAATCCGTCCAAATTTTTACATAATACATCATTTTAATTTAAATTGTTATTGGAATATTTCCTATCACAAATATGCCACAGTAATTAGATGACAAAGATGTAATAAATGTTAATGATTCTACTCTGCTTCAAATAATGTCCTTTTGATCCCTAGGCTTGCCAAACTTCGATTAGCCAGGTGTTGTGTACTATGTTTTCTGTTACCTTCTTTCTTGATCTATTGTCTTTAATTATCATATTCATGCAAATGTGTGAAATAAAATGTGTCTAAAAATAATGTGTCACTTTAAAAATCTGCAATGATCTGTTTGCATGTTGGATTGTTTAATCATAAACTCTGAATGATTCAAGCAATACGAAAGTGGAGGTTGATGTAGTTCCTAAGAAACTAGAATTTCTACATGACATGAATATTTGATGTAGAACTAGCCTTCAAATGTTATACAATATCTACATAGAAAAATTAGTAAAATTTTGTAATTGCAGAAATAAACATAATTAAGTTATAACTTTATTCTTAAGTGGGGTAAAAGATATTTTCTGGATCATGAATGAGATGCTATTCCACATACATATTTCTCTCATGGTTTTGGTTTTAGTGAATATAAGAGTGAGACAAACTATGAAAGACTGATCCTCAATTATATTTTACAACAATTGAAGGACCTGGGAGGAAAATGGTATATGGAAAATCTATGGGAAAGGACAGAAGGGATGTCTCCTTGTCTGGGGTTGGAACTATCTTCTTGGGAGTCCTAAATTGAAAACCCACATGCCTCAGGGCTCTTCAGTGTTAACTGGAGGAAACCTAATGTCAGGAAAACCCAATTACAGCTTCTCTTTTCTTGAGAAGCTGTAATGGCCAAGAGTTGTGGTAAATTGTTTGGGGTTTGAGAAGACATAAAGTCACTTAGTGTTAGCAAGAATCCTAGACAAATGGGGCTCTAAGTCCCAATTTTATGACTGAGAACACTGAAACTTTGAAGAGGTTAAAGGGATTGTCCTGGTGTACAGCCAAGGAGTGACAAGAAGAAACTAATTCGGCTTTCCAATGCCGAGTCTGGTGGAATTTCTATTTGATTTGTCTTTGTGGCTAGATAACTTGTCTGTCATTCACATATACTCTATACAGGCATAGCAGCCTGCCTCTGCAAGAGTGCATCTGGAAGGTCTGTAAAGTGCCAAAGAACAGTTGGACATTTTGAATACATGGAACTTTGTTTGGAGAGGGTCCCTCTTGATTGAGCTTTGGGAATTAATTTTTTATTTCTTTAATATAGAGTGAGAAAACTATGGCCTATGGGATAAGACTAGTCTCCTTCCTGTTTTTGTAAATAAAGTATTATTGGAACACAGCCATACCCACTTCTTAATTAACTGACTATGGCTGTTTTCATAGCAGTAGAGTTGAATGGTTGTGACAGAGACTTCATGGTCTACAAAGCCAAAATATCATCTCTCTGGCTCTTTACAGACAGTTTTCCTATTCCTGTCTTATGTCACAGTTTGGATGGTGGCAATCTGGAGCAGGCATCAGGGACTCAACTACTCTACAGTTCCATCTCAGAAGTGGGCTCACCACGTGTTCCAGGAGGCATGGTAGTCATCAAATCAAGGGAAACTGGAAGCAAGAGGTAAGAAGACGCCAAGAAGATAAATATCACATGATCTCACTCATTTGTGGAATATAATGAACGGCATAGACTGGTGAACAAGAACAGATCCAGAGACTGAGAAGCATTGATCAGAACCTCAAACCTCAGGGAAGGAGGGGGCCGGTGGAAGTAAAGGGGAGAGATCGACCAAGGGACTTGTGTGCACGCATATGAGCCTAATCAATGGACACAGACAACAGGGGGGTGGGGTATGTGTGGGGGTAGGGGAGAATGGGGGAATAAGGACACATATGTAAAAAAAATATAATAAAAATAATAAAAATATAAAAATAAAAATAAAAGAATAGAAAAGAAATTGTGAGGTAACCAGAACCCCAAGAATGCCTGAAAATGTCTTTCTTGCCATGCTAGCAGTCATCAGCTGTTCGGTAATATTACCTGGGGAAAATGGGGAAGTATTTTGGACTTATGTTCCTGACCCTTCATGGGTAACAGCCCTTACATGGGCTGATCCCCGCCTAATGTAGTCACCAATAATACCAAACACCTTGGTCATCCAGGAGGACCATGGGTGGGACAAGGAAGTATAATTACACAGGGGTCGCCACCCAGCTTCCCTTTTGTATAACACAAAATCAAACCACTGCTCCTGTGTTTGTAAAATTAAAGAGAGGTTTCTGGCTTACGTGGACACCAAAGGAAGGGACTATCACTACTTGCTCCTGAGAGAGGTGCAGAAAATGTAACTAAGAGCTTGTCTATACAAAAAGAAATTGACAACCATTTTGAAATGGAATTGCCATGGCCTAGAGCAAATAATATCCTTACATGATATTATTCTACAATGTCATTATAATTTCTCCCAGATTTGTATTACCCCCATTACCTATAATAGTACCTTTCACCTTTGGGAATCAATAAAAAATCACATTTTTGGTGCTTGGAGACAAAGGTAACACATCTCTTGATATTTTAGAATTACAGCAGCATAATGTACAATTATCCCAAACAAACTTACAAACTAATTCTTTGAATGTCTGACAGCAATTTAAAAAGGACATGAAAGGATTTAATCCCTTCCACTGTGTAGAGGGCCCTGAGCATTCTATATTGGACCCTCTTGCCCTTTTGGCCAAAAGGGACCCTCTTCTCACAACCCAATTGCCCACAGCTGTTGCCTGTGCTTTCTATTCATGCTGAGGTTGAAGCCTCATGGTGGCTGGTACCATGGATCTGTCTCTCGCCCAGTGAGGTGAGCTGGGCCTCCCTGGAGAAGAAACCTGGGTTCCTTAAGATATGTGATGAATGCCGGGGCCCCGCCAGCAGGTGAGGGGATCCCATGGCAGGTGCTGGGTGTGGAGGCCACGGGGGCATAGGCTACCAAGGAGACAGAACTGAACCTCACATCATCCTAATATTTCCCTGTCAAAACAAGCCAAAAGAAAATCATTTGGGAAAAAAATGAAAAAAGGATCCCAAGCCAAATTTATAGAAAAGATTCCTTTATTAACTTTTGGTTGAGAATATGTTTGTATATTTTCAGAAAACAACTCCAAGACCATGTGGATTCCTGCAACAGAAAGGAATTGACAGAACTGCTCCACCCATGAAGACAGAAGAGAAACAGTCCAGAGATGGAAGACGCTGATGACGCCTTGCCATACTAGCAGTCAGCAGCTGAGCATCATTGCAGGTTGCCCAGGACCAAACCAGAGAGGGTCGGACCTGCATTACCACCATTTGTCCACCATCAAGAACTGAAATATCATTGCTGACATGTACACAAAAGAAACTGTTTGACATTGAAATTGGGACTCAAAAGAACTGTTGGCCCAGAAAGAAACTCACTACAGACGGATTCATTTGCCTCTCAGCATAACCATTATTGCTTGTCTCATTTTCAGTTCTTATAAGTCTATTTCTAGTATCACATGATCTCATTCATCTAGGGGAAATAATGAACAACATAAACTGATGAACAAAAACAGACCCGGAGACAGGGAAGCATTGATCAGAATGTTAAACCTCAGAGGGAAGGTAAGGGAGGGTGGGGGTAAGGGGGAGAGATCAACCAAAGGACTTGTATGCATGCATATAAGACTAACCAGTGGTCACAGACAACAGGGGGGTGTGCGGGGAGGGGTTTGGGATGGGAATGGGGGGATGAGGATAAATATTTGATATCTTAATCAATAAAGAAATTAATAAAAAAAGAAGACGCCAAGAATATATGCCATCTCTTATATAAGTTTCCCCCCACAAGCTGCCACACAACACTTACATTGCTTACCAAAGCTCAGTCATGTGGTCATATTCAGTTTTAAGGGAACTGAGACATTCCCTTACTCCAGGTGGCCTGACCCCAGTTAAAACTAGGGTTCCTTAGAGAGAAGCAATGATATGAGGCAGGGATGTGATTTAAGTTAACAAATCAAAGTTACCTTGAAGAAAAATTGAAGAATATTGTATGATATTATCTATTAAGACACCAATAGTTGTTGACTAGAGTCTTTATAAATAAATAAAAATTCTAGGCTTAGTAGAATAAACCACCAAATAAATATCCTCCCATTTCCTACCTCAAGTACTTTGGGAGTTATGTTCTAGTCACACCTTTAACACAGTTATAACGGATTACTCCTTTGCACATTTCCTTCCGATTTTTCTTGGAGAAAAATCTGTCACAGAAATACTTGAACATTGGAGCAAATTTCAGACTATAATTTATAAAACATTGCATATCATTTAGCTAGAAGATCATAGCTGTTCTTTTATAAATGTCATAGGAACCTTCCATTATACCAGGTATACTGCAAATGTACAGGAAGAAAATTTTAAAACATAAATTATGAGGACCCTTAAAATGTATAATATTTTATACAAGGTAATGCTTTACCAGGCTGTCATGATCTTTCATATACTAGTATATATGAATGTAATGTATTTTTAAGGTGTTGTTTTGTCTTCCCAACTGATTGGGACATCTCTAAAGAAAGTAAATACTTTAAAATTATATTTAGAAACCTGTGAAAAGAATTTGAGTCAACAGACTTTTGAGAATGGTTTTAGGCTGCTCTATTTGGGATAGGCAGTTTGTGTGAGTAGATTTGTTTACTTTCAACCTCTAATCTCTTCATGTTGATATTCAGATGTCCAGGATAACACTGCAAAAGCCTGCAGTCTGGTTGGGGAGGGAGGGCACCCTGGAAACATATAATGAACACCCTATAATACCCAATCCTCTTGCTCCTTCCCAGAAGTACCATTCTATTTGGTGTCCATGTAGACTTTACTGATTTGAACTGGTTGTCCAAGTTATTACCAGTATATTTGTTTGTTTTCCATAACAAAGCCAAATTCTCTGGGGGGTTATTATCTCCAACTCCCAGGTGCTTTGCTCTGTGGGCTTATTCCTATGTTAAGGTGGTGACCTACTTACTGACCTGAAAACCCCAAAAGATGGAAATCCTGTTATTTCCCCATGGGAAAGCCTGTGTCTGCAACTTGAATGAGTGAGGTCCTTCTGATTATCTAGTCCAGGAATCAAGAGCACTTGAGAAGAGAGACTGTAGTGACCCTGACCTTTGATTATCACCTTTGAAGGTCTAAGCAGATTAGAGTCCTGTGTACTCTGTCTTCCCAGCAACTCCAGATGCATAGACAGTGTCAGTCAGGCTCAGTCTGTCCCATGAATTGCCCTAAAAATGTGACCTCAGCTCTGTATTTCATTGAGTGCCCTGGCAAGGCCCAGGAAAGCAGGAACCAGGTGATTCAGAGCCTTACTTTTGGGCACTACAATCAGCATGAAACGATTTTCCTCTCACATGGAAGGCTTTTTTGGAGCCTCTTTTGAAGACCAAACAATGAAAGCTAATGTGTAACTGAGAGGGGCATCCCTCCAGGAGGCCATCTCATTTCTGCCCATCCCACAGTAGAGCATACACTGCTGCCCTAGGGGCCACACTTGGGCACTTCAAGGTTAAGGACTAAATGAAGATGACTTTAGACAAACTTCCTCTTTTTCCTGAGATCTTGAATTCTGCACTGGCTTTCTGTTCTCAATTGAAATAGCAAACTGTCAAATTGTGTATAAACTTCTCCAGAGGGAGGGCAGGGAGCTTCTGAATGCCTTTATTTACCATCATGTCCCTAAGAAGGGAAATCTCCATTCATTTCCTGGTCATGAGAGGCTTTAGGGAGGGGCCGGGCTGCCTTCATTGTTCCATCCTGGTTCTCATCCTCTCAGCAGCCTTTTCATAAAAGGCACTTGCACCCCACTGGCTTGTATTTCTTAATTGAAGTTGAATTTGTCTTCACACTTCTCTTCAGGGGGTCAGTGTTCAGGGTCCCCATAGCGACCCTCAAGTTTTCCTGCTGCCCAGAAACCAGGGAGCTTCTGGTTTTTTCCATGTCACTCCTCACCCCTTATTCTGTATTTCAGAACCAACTCTCTTTCCAACTCATGGAAATACACTCTTTAGCTTCATTTCAAATAACCAGGAGAATTGTTTATTTTAAATTTCATGATACTTTATCTTAAAGTTACGAAGCAGAGGCCTTCATCCCAGCATCTCTCTAGAATGTATTAAGAATGCTTCTGAGGATGCAAATACAAATCTGTGAAGAAAACAAAAGTATCACCAGGGAAGCGAATAAAAGTGGTGGAAATGAACCTTGGCTGCTGGGGATCTCCATTCTAAAGGCACAGCTGCAACACCAGCCTATTGCAGGAAGTGGGACATGGTGAGTTCTGGAGCCTGCTCAGTAAACATGGCAATAAAATGAGAGTTAAGTTTTTAATAAATCTCTATTCGTTCCCAAGCACTCCACCCTGCAAAGAGTGTAAATCAAAGAGGCCTGGATGCTTCAGAGTCCCAAGAAATGAGTAACAGAACCATGCCTTTGAGCCAGGAGGGGTCTTGAGTCATTGAGAAGAGCAAGGCTTGCAGGGCCAGGGCCCCACTGCTGGCCAGCCCTTCACCACCCTGGCCTGCACAGCAACGGGTCGACTCTGCTCCGGGAAATGGTGTCTGAGTTCGCAATGCTGTTTCAGAGCTGCAGCCAGCGTGATAAAGTGCTGCTCTTTCACCAGAAAGAATGTTTGCTTACTATTTCATCATCCCCTAGAGGCGCAGAGAAAGAAAATAAGCACATCAGTTGTCATTATGACAGGATAAAAATGGAGCCATCATATTTCAATAACACAATGCGATGAGCAGCCCATCGAGTGATGAGTTATGGACTCACTGGCTCGCACTCGACTCTAAGTTAATATTATCTCCCCAGGATAATTAGAGTGAAGTTCAATTACTGACCCTGAAATGCCATGTGGGCCACACCATGGGTTTTGACACAGCTTTTTACACATTTATCTTTTCACCTAACGCGCTAAATCTGCATCGCGGTGGTGATTAATCTTGTGGCGCCCGTCTAGCTTGTACTATTCTTCTCACATGGATTGGCTGGTCCCCGGAGTCCCCTTGAGCACAGTGTGAGTGGGTCTATTACACTGTGTTTTTCTGCCAATTTACGTTCATCTTTGTGTTAGGTTATTGTGGTCACTTCTGAAGTTGGGTCAAATGAGCACTACCCCAAAGGTCACTCGCTGCTGAATGTGGCCATGCCCACCTACCTGTGGACCCGCCAGGGCTCAGATCTTTTCTGTGCCTGAACTTTTGTAAGCTGTACCCACAAAACTCCCATTGAAAGCCAGGGGCCTCTTTATTTCCATGAGGTTGATGAGGCTCGTTAATCTTTAATGAACTTCCGGAGCAGTCCCCTAGCCTCCTTGAATGCTCATTGTCACTTCTTGCTTTTGCTGAAGCAAAAAGAACCCTACACCAGCCTGGCACTATTCAGGCATCCTCACTTGTGGGGGAAGAGGGAGAGAAGCTGGGAATAATAATTAACATAGTATTGTATCAGCAAAGCCAATGAAACAGAAGGTTATTAAGTCAAATAGACTTCCATTGGAAAGCCATGCATATATTATAAGTTGGGATTTGCAGGAGCTGAAGAAATAAGAACTTGGAGTCCTGTTATCTTAAACCTATCTTTTTTTATTTTATGTTACAAAATATCAAGACTTGATCCCTGAATTTTGGGGGGATATCAGGGTTTCCAACCCCTTGGGTGTGGAAGGATCTCAGATGCTGACCCTGCTATAGGTTGGATTTGGGGTAAAGAACCACATTAGTCCTGTAGGAGTTGTGGGTTCATATGACAGAGGAGGTTGCTAGGCCTTTCCTTTCCACAGTGACAGTGGCTACCTTTGGGGTGGGTGTTGGCAAGGACTGCAGAGGAGAGATTACAAAGAACAGTCTTCTCACAGCTGAGAGACCTGTGTTCTTCAGCTAGTCCCTCTTTGATGTGAAGGGCAAGACTGAGACAAATGACTGATTTTTTTTTCCTGTTTTTCTTACCTTGTTTATTTCATAGGAAGCAGTCATACCCATTGCACAAAAGCAGCCACCCCAACACCAAGCCTAGCTTTGCAAGCCAATGATGGACATGCCTTACCCAGACAGAATAGGGACTCTGAAAAGCCGCCAACTTGGCTCCTATGTATCGAGGCACGGCTCTAGTATGAATTCTGTACGCTAATGGGCAGCAAATATGCACAGGAAATTTAGTCATTGACCAAGAGACTCTAAGATTGCTTAAATCTGGTCACCATCTGGTCAGTAGAGCCCAAGTGTCTGGTAGCCAAGTGGTGATTCTCAAATTCATCTCCTAAAGTGTTCCTTTGTATCATGTTCAGACAGCAGAAGCGATCCTTTCACCTGAGAAACAAATGAGTTACGTGGAAGTGTTTGCATCTCACTCTGGAAGCAGAGTTAAAAGCAGAGCCATCTCTTAAAGCTCTGCCCTGGGATCCTTTTCTTTGCAAAATTACACTCGGTATCAAACTATTTGACGTGGATAAGATAAAAGACCTGAGTAAGCACATTGCAAGTCGCAGGTGAAATACTCTAAGTACTGATGACAGCAGTGACAGATGAGTGAAGGGAAAGAATCTTTCAAACTTAAAAAAATTGCCTCGTTGACTTGACAAAAGCACGGGAGAGTTTAAATATGCAAGAGAGAAGAGGCAGGATGTGTTTTTTAGCCTAAGGAGCCGCATGCCTAGAAATGAAATGGATGCCCCAGCTGCTCCTCCAGTGGCCCGCTTATTTCCATTTGTCTTCCAATCATCAGACGAAATGAGAGCTGCATGTGCGCCTTCTTCCTCTCAGAGCCAGGCCAGGCTCCACGTGGATCCTGTTACTTTGCACAATGGGAGCTACCTTTTACCTCCCTCTGCACAATTCCCAAGAATAGACACAATTGCGCATTTTCATTTTGAAATCTTTTGTCCAGGTGTTAGCCTGCTGCTGCTTTAACCAAAAATGCAAACTTTTCTTTTTTCTTCGTGCAGAACAACATCTGTTTTCATTCTAAAACTGTTCTTATATCCCATCCCCTAAGCCATCCCTGGGGTTCACTTCTGTGCACTTTGAGTTCCCGCTCAGCACATTTCCTTTCTGAATCAATAATATAATATTTATACTTTTTAACATGAAACAGAAAAGTTTTTTTTTTTCTCTCTCTCTCTTTTTCTTTGCTCATGAGTTGGTGTGGTTGATGCTGGCAGCCAGAAGGGTTGAGTGGTAGAACAGACTTCTGAGAATCAAAAATTTTTGGATGTCAAAGGGCCTCTTCACATGGGGACCCCGCAGAGCAATCTCCGTCTGGAGCTGACCCATAGTCCCAGGTGTTGGTCATATTTATACAACTGTGACTGCGTAGACTTGGTCTTGGCAGTGAACTTTGGACCATGAGTTCCTGTGATTCTCAGGCACCCAGTGTCCTCCAGTGGGGTGAGCTGTGGGGAGCCATGTTTGTGTGACATTTCCTGTGGAATTTGACCTAAAATAAGCAAAGAAAGGGCCACAGGGTGCTTACCTTATCCATCTATTACCTGTGGACCTTACAGAATCCAGAGAGTTAAAGAGGGAAAAAAAGAGCAGAAAGAAAAAATAACTAAGGAAAATGGAAACCAAGGTGTCCAATAGGGAGGAGGAAGCAAATGAAAACATTAGATACAGCAAAGAGAGGGCTCTTCTGGAGAAATGTATACCTACTTGGTTATTGTGCAAAGTGCAGGTGTTCTTTGAGGCCCAGAGGCTTCCTAATTGTGTACTTTCTAGCCTCAATTCCATTTTAATGTCGGCTCTCTTTCTATGTGGGAGGAGTCCTGTGTCCCAGTCATTTCCCCAGAGCACTAGGCAGTGGGGTGAAGAATGGGATTATGGCAGGTGGGGTGAATGTGCACATGCATTCACTGCTCCCCAAAATCCACTCCCTTCCTCCAAGCACAGGCTAGATAGAATGAAGCACACTCACCTCTCACCCTCCACATATGCCCAGGCCCCAGAGTTTAGCTGTGACCTTCGGCCTGGGTATTGACCATCCACATGTGGAAGAAAGCAGCACAAGCTCCTTCCTGGGCCAGCCCCAATTCTCCCATACAATTATTCCAGCTTGTTCTCCCTTCTGCCTCTTGGACACCCACAGTCAAGGTCACATGATGGAAATAGCCAATGCTACTAGCCTGGTCCCAGTGACTAGATGAACAACAGCTCCTTTGACACACAGCCATCAGATGGGAGAAATAAAGCCCCATAAAATTAAGCCTCATATCTGTGATTGCAACTAAAATTGCTTGAATTAAAAAAGGATGTCTGTACATCCTGCTGCCCAATGTCCTTCCTTTTAAAAGGGTCTGTCCCCAATGTGGAGCTCTTTGTCTTCAAAAAAAAACAAAGGTATCTTGAAAACTTCTATTAACAATTAATTTTAAGTTCATTGTGTCTCTGATACCAAGTAAGGTACTTGAGTAGACATAAAATAAAAACTAAAGTAATTATTGTCACAATTAACATACATTATACATCAACTCTCCACTAGATTTTGCTATAATACTAGTGTTTCTCTTTTTTTTCCTCTCATTTTTTAATAGAAACTTGCTTATTGAATCTTGTGTAAAACTGGACAAAATAGATTGTGTGTTAATTTTATGTTGAATATATTTGACTACAATATAAAGGGAAATCTAAAGCAAATAAGAAAGTTATTACCATCTATGGTATCTGGGTGGCCATAAAGGTCATATTATCTTCTCTACCTTGTAGCATGTTGGGGGGAATAAACAGAATTCACAAGTGATTAGAGTACAGGGGGAATCATGTATCCTTATATACTAGGGTAGTGGATAACCTCCAACCAAATGCTCTTCCTCCCTCTCACAGCTGGGACAACACCCCTTGAAGATCTTTACAGGACATTGGAGATCCCTGTGACTCTGTCTTGCATTTACTTGTTTCTCACATTTCTGTTCTTCAGGAACAGCGGTGTTAATAATTCACCTTTATTTTCTGTTATTGCCCTAGCCTGATGACCTGCAGGTGGAAGAAAAGGCTCTCAGAAATGTTTATGGCTGGTTAAGAAATGTATAAATTAACAATTCTATTTATATTACCTGAGCTGAAATTCCAGACTCAAAATTTATAGACATTTCTTCTTAAACACAGATGAATCAAAGGCTTTTCTGAGTCCATGTTTATGAATGTGCATTGTATTTTTTTTTTCAAGTGCAAAGTGACTACAAAGATATTAAGTTAGTTTCTGGATGCATTATCATCACAGTGTCAATTGGTTCAGGAATATTGAGGTGAAGCCTTCTTTTCCTTTCCTTGTATATGTGCACTCTTTGGGTGTCTTTTCCCAAGTTTCTCTTGCTTCATCTACATTGAGACACCCTGCTGATTTCCCCAGGATCATAGGCAGCTCCCAGGACAAGCTTTTGAATCTATACTCTACCCACTTTGATGCTGGGCAGAGTCTATCAGTCCTTGGGCTGGGTATAAGCAACAACAGTTGAATAATCTTTTGCAGTCCCTCAGCTCAGAGATCCCCAGGAGGCCAGTCTCCCTGGAACTGACTAGAAGCTGAGCAGTAGCTCTCAATGTTGCCCACTCTCTCTCCACATCCCTAGTTCATCTAGAGTTTCTCTCTCTTGCTGATTCCCATGGATTTCACAGTCCCATAGTCTTCACATGCTTCAAGACCAAGTTTAATTTTTCAGGTTGTGTTCCAGTGATTCATCGCTGCCTTATGCAACATGTTTTTTTCCTTGCTACTTCCAATGATGCAAACTCTATCTTCATTGGTGCTTGTGCAGCTTCACACTTTCAACATTCTCACATCTTTGGATACAATTATGAGTTTGGCTTTCATGGGAAGTGACTCACATGCAGGGTACTTCCTTAATATTTCTTCTCACATGACAAAATGAGCTTCCTGGGGCATGGGGAAAGCTTGATAGAATTGCTTATCTCTGGAATTGGAGGAAGACTGCAGAAGATGAAGAAACATTTTGCAAAAAAACAACCTGAATATTACAATTTTTATCTAACCATTACCTTCCTTATTATGAAGAACCTGGCCATGTTGAGACATATTATTTTATGCTTAAAGATTAAAATACACAAAACCTAAGAAAAGAGCCCACTAAATTTGTTAAAAAGAGATGCCTACTTCGAATACAGTTAAGACTTCCTTGAAACTTTATCTGAAATTTAGACATAAGTTCTTACAGGTTCATTATTTTTCTTTTCCAGAATTGCCTGTGCTCTTTCTTGTGGTCTGGATTAGATGCTGAATTACTGAAGGATTTAGATGGAGGCTGTTCCAGAATCCGGAAGTATTAGAAATCTCACCAAAAAAAAATATCCTTTGGTGCAATTCCCAGAAAGATTTTAGAGCCTGGAGAGGTTTATATAGTTGGCCAAGTTTGGAATAAACATCTCCAAAATGTTGGGCGTGTTTCCAAACTGAAATGAAATTTGAGGTCTACACATTTCACTAGTTATTAAGATAAAGAGAAATCCCCTGTTGAAATCGGGTTACACAATCGGTAGTTCTTGCTATTGTTGAAACAGATCTACCCGCAAATTTCATGCCTGTCTTCTTTTCTAAGTCCAGCTGCTAGAGCAGAAAAAAGAAAAAAAGAAAAAAAACACTTCCTCCTCCCCTTGACAATTTGTATGGTACTGTCACTACTGAGACTCCCGAAGTTTGATAATATCAATATGGAAAATATGATACTTGTTTGCAGTAGGCACGGGGCTCAGGTAGGAGGCTTGGGCTTTTCACATTAGAGTCTTTCTTGCAAGACTTAGAAATGGGGCAGGACATGTACAGTGTGCACATGGTTATACATCCTGATTTTAAACTCAAATGTATGGTAATCATGTGTGTTAACAGAAAAAGAGAGATTGCAATGAGTTATGGGTTGTCTTTCCTTAAGATAGGGAAGCACATAAAGTTCCCTTGCCTTCAATCTTCACCTTCAAAGGCCAGGTTCACAGCTGTGTGGTTTCTAACTTCTTCCAACCTGGGGTTAAAAGATCAGGACCAAATCACAAACATTAGCTAAAATAAAAAGTGAGATAAACAACATTTGCAGCTCATATTTAATATCACCACTGATTCAATATCACTATGGATTCTAAGAGTTGACAGAAAATTAATGGTCTTTCTAGCCCAACTCACCCACCTATGCACCAATTCATGGTGGCACTTTCTGAATAAGGGAGCTCTGGTGTGGGCTTGTTATCATAGTAGGGTATCCCATAGCCATGCCATTGTAGGAAAAAGATATTACATCAGCTCATATCAGTGGATGATGCTGAGAGTTCAAATCTTGGTGTTCAAGTTAAATACAGTGGGTCATTTTGTGATCACTTGGCCTTTGTACAAATAAAATGCTCTGAAGGGAATAGTCAGCTTCTCTGTTGAAGAGAAGTTCTTGACTCTGAGAGTCTTCCTTCCTCTCTGTCTCTGTCTCTCTCATTTTCACTTTCTCTTTACACCAGGGGTCAGAGCAGAGTTCCTATGCTCTTCAAATTATGGACATAATCAGTAGCAGGCCATGTAATGCTCATTTTACTTTATTTTATTCTCTGGCAACAAAATTTTTTCACCTAATATTTAATTGTATTCTGAAAATGAACAATTTAAGGTATCATAATCTAAGAAAACTGAAAAAAAAATTGCATCGATAAAGATCATGCAGTTACCATAAATTTTCACACTGAGAGATTCCAAATATAGAAAACATAAAACTCTGATGCAGGTAAGAGACACGTGAAATATTTCCTGATGTTTTAATTCAGTTCTTTATTTACTTAAAAAATAAAATTACTGATACAAAGATTCAAAAAGTATAAAATAGCCACTTTAAAGCAAGTCACCCAAAAACATTTGTGACAAAACCCCCTAATTTAAATATGAACTGCTATTAACTCATCAGGTGGTCAATATTAATAAAAAGGGCCATAAAATTCAGCTCTCAAAAGTTGACCAGGTAAAAGTCAACTGACTGGAAAAAAAGAAGAAGAAGAAAAGACACAGCTATTAGAACTGAGAATGCTAAGTATACATTTGAGAGCCTGATTGGGTAAACCAGGTGATGGGGATAGTATAGTATCAATCAGGTAGACACCTATTAAATGCTCCATGGGGGTACAAAGTCTGGTAAAGAAATTACCAATAGTTAAGTCAATCCCAATTTCATAATGTGAGACGTCTTTGCTTTCTCTTTTTTTTATTCATTTATTGGTGAGTTATTTTATGACCTGTAGGCTAAAATCTAGGCTAACCTGGTCTTCTCATTCATACTGCACCTATAAGCAGTACAGACACCAAGAACTGGCCTCTAGTTATTTCCTCTGTGGCCTTGAAGGCAGGGAGCTCTTCACGTATTGGGCATCTTCTACAACACAATTGAGTACTCAGCTCTCAAAAGGAGCTCCATCAAGAATTAACAGTGTTCTGTTAAGTGCTGAGAACACTTATGGAGAAATAACTCCCACCCAGAGTTAATGATGACAGCCCACCACTTATCCACCCACCTAGAGTGTACCAGTGCTTGTTGCAACTCAGTCAGGGGACAATTTGACCACAGAAGTCTGACATGCCTCTGGGTAATTCTCTTCTCCCATGTGTCAGAGGATGCCTTTTAAATTTCATTTTATTTGTGGATCTTTACTTCCCTAAAGATCTAAGAAATGGGAAGAATTAAGGTTACCAAAAATAGGATTTGCACCACTGACCATCAGTCAAAAACCACCAACAGTGAATTAGGTGAGTTAGTATGCTACTTGCTGCAGCAAGGGACTTTGGACACCACAAGACATGTGGAGTGTCTCAGATGAGGCTTATTAGGAAAGGTTAATATAAACCTTATAAGGTTTAAAGAAGTGGAGTCACTCATAGGGCATCTTGGCAAGGCACTAGGTGTTGCTGGAACATCACTGGTCTTACTTTAGAAAACCTAAGTATACACAGAACACTGGGGTTCACACACTGGTGTTAGGAAGGTTAGCTCAGGTGATCTGTAATAAGTGTTATATTGTTTTACTGCAGATTATCTGTTTTGCAAGTCATACTCAGCCTATTTTAGAAAGTTGTAGTTTATGTTTCAATTTCCAGTTCCTTCATTACAAACTTTTAGGAGTAGGGTCATTTTCTACTTTCTCACATCAGAGCTTTGTTTCTCAGTCTACATCTGAGTTGCTCGTATGTTGGAGTGCTCTCTGGGAGGGGTGGCCACAGAGGCCTTTCTCAATCCAGGCTTTTCTGTAACTCCTCTGCTCTCTAGCCCTTGTTTTCTCTCCAAGGCTGATAAGTCAAACTGACCATGCTAGCTGTTCTTGCAGGCAGGGTTACAGTTGTTTCTGTGGGCACATGGTTCTGACCTTTGCAATGATAGTCAGAACTGTTCTACAATGACTACAGTTCCAATGCTAACTTATCATTTTGAGTATCTTGTGAAAGAATTATTTTCTGCATTGATCACCAACATCACATCACTATTATAGTGACTCGATGATAAAAATGTTTGTTTCAATTTTCCCTGAAAGTTTAACATTATACTGTATGCATAATGTAAATTATGACTTAGAAAAATTGAGGTGTGGTATCTATGCCTATTCAGAATCTAATGTCAAATTTTCTAAACTCTAAACATATCATATCTGCATTGACTTTAGCTCTGTTAATCACACTAACCAATATGATGTTTGCCTATCAATTAAACCCATTTGAGTGATAATTTAGACCCTGGCTAGAGGATATCAGGATATCATTAGAAAATAAGAGTCTGCTACGATAAGTTAACAAAGTATGCTGTCATTTTTCTCAAAATCTTTATTTCAGAAAAAAAAAAGCAAAAGAAACTCATGTACAAGGAGGTGAGTCAGACCCCTTTTCCTCTCTACAAAGCAAACAGACCAGGCTTTGCCAGGTCTCCAATGTCACCCCTTAAATGAAGTCAGCTCTACAGCCATCTCCCTTTTGGAACCAATACCATGGTCACTCAGGTACATCTTTTTTAAAGTAACATTTATTCTGGATTTTCTCAACTCTTTATAACCAAGAACTTCCCATGTTAATCTTGCCAACAATTGTTGAGTTTGTAACACAATGTGACTTTTAAGAATGGTCCATGAAGAGAAAGGATACCCAGACTCAGGGAAAGGATTGACTAGAGATGTCAAGGGAAATGGACCCTACCAGCCATTTATTTATTAACTGATTCCCCCACAAGACAATGTGGCTTTGCTCATATCCACCCAAGACTTCTTGGCTTTTAATGACGATTTAGCTTGTTCTGGGTAATGAATACCTCTCTGGACAAGTGCCTGCAATCAAAGGATGTACTGAGCCATTTCTACCAGGAGAGTTGGAATAGGTGTGAAATGTTCAGGGGAAAGAAGACTTCCTTCCTTTGGAAATACCAGGAATGAACACCGTGAGCAATCATCAATTACGAAGACTTCCAGGATTGATCTCAATCAATTATCAAGCCATCTTCACCAAGTGACTGGTATTGTCATATTTCAGAAAATTGAATTCAGCTTTATGAAACATATGTTTAAAATCTGTACACTTTCAATAATTATGCTATAACATCCCTGTTTTTATGCAAAGCTAACTAGATATTGTCATATTAAAATAGCAAATCCAATTCATTTCTTATGAAACACATGTTTAAAAAAAATAAAAGGAACACTTTAATTATTTCAGGAGTGTTCAGGCCAGCTCGCCAGCCGACTGGATATTGCATTTGTTTAAAACTCAATCATGCAAAATGAAGACTCGATTTGAAAAATTTTAATAAAGATAACCAGCCTATCATGATATCATTTGAATGCTAATCGGCATCCCCATTCAGCAGAGAGAGAGCAGTGTCAACTTCGCTGGAGGCTCTTTATTCTGCAATAAAAACATTTACATTCTAATGATTTTATTAAAGCACTGGAGCTGTCAGCAGCCCCAGATGACTCCCTGGCAAACTGTATCAGTTATCAACTCATATTGCCTTTATCAAAACCACCCAGTGGTGAGCCCAATGCCACAATGAGATGTCTGCTGCTCACAGAGCTGGTATTTAATCATTTCTTCTCCCGTATTGTTCTGCTTACAGAGCATAAATAAGAGCTTCAAATAACCCCAGAGTGATCCTGACAATGAAACAAAGTAGGGACCCTATTTATCTTTCTCACATTCTTCAGGAACCATTTTCTCCCACAGCAGCCCCACCTTTTATTTTGTTGTTGTCTCTGGCACTTATTAGTATTATTTTTTAATTCACTGCCCCTATCATCATTCAACAGCTCTGAATTTCTCCTTCATCCTGAACAGCAGACCTCAGGAGACAGCCAGGCATTGAGGTGACCCTGTTGGTGGCGGGAAGTGATAGGATGGCCTGTGGGGACTTCAGGAGTGGGGGCACTGCAGGGCTGAGGGGACAGGGACCTTGGCAGGAGGGGGGCTATTTTTTGTATCTTTGTCTTACAACAGTGACCTTCAAGTGGGAAAGAGGAAGAGGAGTGAAGGATCCTGGGCTCATAGCCGGTGTCTTCTCACACACACACACACAAAAGGCCACTGACAGCACGTGCCTGCTGCGAAGGACATTCTCTCTATTCCTCCTTTGTTGCTCCTCTATTTAAGTCAGCAGCACATGATTTTGAGTATTAATCAATAGTGAAATAATGTTTGGATTCATTAGGAAGTATCCTTCTCTCCCTTTTAAAATTTAAAAATAAAAGAAAGGGATTCAGAATAAAAGCAAGAAGCCCTTCCCAGGAAAATGTGAAGCTGGAGATCTTTGTAAGAGATTCACAGAAACATCTCCTGGTTGTGTCATAATTTGGAAATGAATAATTTAGGTTCAATGGAAGTTTACCCCCATTGTGTAACTTTATTTAATGTGCTAGGCGTTTGGATAGAAATCTGCCTAAAATATACCATGTGCTTCCCTCCAAACAATCAATTCTGGAGAACAGGGTCTGGTGGGTGATTCTAGGTCGTCCCTGCCCAGGCATCTTATAGACACACAACAATGTTTGTTTAAAAAAATTAAAATACACACACACACACACACACACACTGCTTGGATGTTAAATTTAATTTAAACTTGCCTGTTAGTTCTGATTTATCTTCTGGAAATAGCCTGTGTAACTCCGTGATGGGGTAAAACCCAGATGGAGTTGGCACTGAGTTTCCTAGGCATCTTTTCTCCTAACCACGTAGCCCTTTCTCTTCCTAATGAGCTGTTTTATATTTGCCAATAGCTGAAGATTCCTTTAATACCCCTATCTAGAAGTGCACAAAATGGAGCCAAAAGTTGTGCATGACACATCTCAGAACCTCCTGCAGGTAAAGGCATTTCCACCTGGACTTTAGAGAGCTCACCTTTCTGCCCCCAGCCTCCTGCAGCCTTAGTCATCTTTGCTGTGCCAGGTAGCCACCTGGTTGTCACCCAGACCCTGTGTGGAAGTGTCAGTTCTCTTCTCTAGGTGACTAATACCTCTACCAGCCAGGGCTGCACCCAACAGGCTGTCAATGAAGGTTCTTGTGTTCCAGCTTGCCTAGAGGTCTCACCAACTTACACCTCTGACTCTTTGGAATGGAGGAAGAAGCCATTCAGACAGAACCACTGGGCTTTCAGCAGCAATAGGACACACCCAGGAGACAGAAGTCTAGGGACCTAATTTCTTCCTTTACTGGCCAAACATACACTTAATAGGAAGTGTACTAGTAGATAGTGTGCCAGTACTTAAAAGCAATTACATCAGTAAGTCCAAATGCAGGGCAGTAAAAACACCAGTATAAGAGGGCCGACCATTTGATATTTTCCAATAAGACAATAATAATGACAATCAATTTTTATTTATTTTTTTAATTTAAATTCTTTATTGTTTAAAGTATTACATATGTCTCCTTTTCCCCCCATTGACCTCTTCCTGGCCACTCGCACCTGTCCTTACCCCGCAACTGTCTGTGTCCATTGGTTATGCTTATATGCATGCATACAAGTCCTTTGGTTGATTTCTTACACCACTCCCTTCACCCTCCCCTGCTTTCCCTTTGAGGTTTGACAGTTTGTTTGATACTTCTGTGTCTCTGGATCAATTTTTGTTCATAAGTTTATGTTGTTCATTATATTCCACAAATGAGTGAGATCATGTGATATTTCTCTTTCTCCAACTGGCTTATTTCACTTCGTATAATGCTCTCCAGGTCCATCCATGCTGTTGTGAATGGTAAGAGTTCTTTCTTTTTTATAGCAGTGTAGTATTCCATTGTGTAGATGTACCACAGTTTTTTAATCCACTCATCTGCTGATGGGCACTTAGGCTGTTTCTAAATCTTAGCTATTGTAAATTGTGCTGCTATGAACATAGGGGTGCATATGTCTTTTCTGATTGGTGTATCTGATTTTTGGGGATATATTCCTAGAAGTGGGATTACTGGGTCAAATGGGAGATCCATCCTTAATGTTTTGAAGAAACTCCATACTGTATTCCACAGTAACTGCACCAGTCATCATTCCCACCAGCAGTACACGAGGGTTCTTTTTCAATTTTTAAATATATACAAAGGTTTTACAGATACTTCTGCTTATAATCTCATCTCTGTGTCAGGATTGCTAGATAAGGTAAAAAAGAAAAGAAAAGACCGTCAAAGGCAGTTTGTTGGCTGCACCATGGAAAACAATTGCATCTTTTCTTCACCAAGATATTTAAAATCAGCATGGCTCCTCAAGGCTGTCAATGCAGAGATGGATTTGGCATGGGAATCCCTGTTTGGTGTGAAGATGCTCCTGGGAGTCCACATGCAGATGGTGGCAGCTGGCTGTCACCTTGAGCACCCCTTGTTAGATGACCGTGATCATTCCTTGCTTTGCCTCTCTAGGCTCCCTGGACTTTGAAACACAGATGATAAAACTCAGGGAGTTTTATATTCAAGCAAGTTGACAATAAGGAATGTAAAGATTATTTGATGACTCTAGTCTTAATAGAAAAAAATGAATTATTTTTGTGGAACTGATTCCTTCTGGCGCCCAAATCTCAACCCACCCTGTACCTCTGGGGACACTTCCTTTCTCTTTCTCTTCATGTGTAAGAATACCTTTCCATCTCCCCCATGAGGGAATAGACAGTGTGCATGGTAGCCACATAGAATCCTGCTGGGTCCCAATCTCTCTTCCATTCCCATGAATGCTGATGGAAAGTCTGCCAGAGACCAAGGGGCACTGACGGTTAAGGAATTTCAATCTGGTGTTATCTCGGTGGGGGCTGCACACAGACCTGCTCCCCTGGCTTCCGAATGCCATTGAATGGGAGATCTGTTGGCTTCCGATAGGGAAAGCCACCTGAATGTGTGGGTTTCTATTGTGGGGGTTTCCCCAAAGCCCAGCCTTGTGGGGTTCAAAGGCCAGCCTTGACAGAATGCTGTTGGCTAAAGGGCAGCACCTCTCAGTGAATGAAGGACCACTTTCTCAGGGGCAGGGCTAAATTTTTACCTGTAAAGCCTGTTCATCAGTTATCTTGGGAAGAGTGTTTCCTTTATTTTTTTTCTTATGGGTAAAACAGGAATCTATCCTCCCCTGGGAGACAACACAGTGGAATATAGCTTGGTGCACACAGAGAAACATCCCTGCTTGACAGGGGGCTGATTGGCAATTTGAAAGCTTTCCTGCCCTAGTTTAGATTTGTGATCAATTATACAAGTCAGATGGCCAGGATTGCTAAATAAACTTCAACCACTGGACCTGGAGCATCAATTCACACACACCAAAAATAAAAAATAAAAATAAATGCCTGGTGGTCTCTCAAAGCAAGCCCTCCTAGTGTTTGGAAAACAGTTTATTTTTTATGGTCACCCACTATTTGGGCATCTTTTTTCAAATGTCACATCTTCATAGTTTAACTTTCAGTCTGGCCTTTTATTACTTTAAAAAATATTGCTTTGCATATGTCAAGACAAAAGATAAATATCTATGCCTAGTCAATTTGTTATTTATATATTTCTTTCAAGAAGTCAAATATCAGATCACACTGAAAATAGATTTGCAAGCTTGTGCTGAAAAAGTATTTGAATATTATAGCATTATGCATTTGTGTGTCTTTGTTCAAAGGTTTAAAAATGTATAGACTGAGACTGATTCTTCCCTGACAGAAGGTGGGATGAAAGAAGGTAGTAGGGCTGGTTCTGGCTTCAGATATCTTTAATACTAGAGGGCATGGTGCTTTTGTAATCAACTCAAATGTGCATCAACATGTCAAATTATTGTTTTCAAAGAAATATACCTTGTAATTTTAAAAAAAAATAGTAAAAATGAGTCTAGATATGTATTACAATGGAAATCTCCAGTGACACCAAATTCAACAAGTACTGAAGATCAACTTTGAGTCTGCGGTCATCTTGGTATGACACTATCTATTGTTTATCTGATCTATATGTCTATTTACCTTTTCTTATCAAAGCCCCATCACCTGCCCTCTTCAAACACCCAATCACATATGAAATCTCCAGCACTACCTTGCATGCCTTTGTATATAGAGTGAGGATAAATCTCAATCCATGGACTCCAGTGAGAAGAAAACAGACTTTAGCCACAAACCCCTCTAATTTCTATCCTGAATCTTTTTTTTTGCCTGGGGTTTCAGAAACAGAAATATGTGTCAAATAACACCACCCTCACTTTGTGTCTGTTTGGGGACTGGGATCACATAGACCAAGTGTTTGGAGGTAATCTTGTTCTCAGTCATCTGCTTCCTAGAATGTTGTTTGGGGAGAAACACCTGTCTGTGCAGGTTGCTATCATGTGCACACTCCTGCCAATCTCCTCTCCAGCTGACTCTCTATGGCCGGGTCCTGGTGATGGGGCTTTGGTCAGAAAAATAGATGCTATGATTGTGTTCCTTATGGAGAGGATGAACATATTGTGTGGTCCCCAGAAAAGCTCCATCAGCAATTCCAACCTGAGCTTCTGGACCTGGAATGGACAAGAACTCCTCTGGGTTAAAGATCCAGACTTCTCCTTCTCAGCAGTGACTCCCATCCCTCCCACCCACCCCTCCCCATGCCTCTCCTGCTCCCAGAGGACCAACTGTCCTTCATCCCGCTGCTGCCTGGGCCAGCATTTCCAGCACTCTACATACTTCCCACCTCTTTGAATTTAGAGCTACCATTGAAGATTCACATAGGAAAACAGAAGTGAGGAACAGATACTGTCTCCTCAAGTTTTGCTTTGCCTGCCAGCCTCTTCCCAGCTCATGTGTCAATGCTGAAATCATTGGTTTTTCCAATCTAACATTAATGACAATATGTTGCCTTTGATCTGTCAAATAAATATGATGTTAATAAAAATAATAACAAAAAAAAAGCAACCCAGTTTGTTGCCATTCATTGGGAAAGGTAGGTATTCACATACTGGTCTCTACCACAAGTCTAAACTCTGTCTGACCTGTTGCCTCACCTGATGGCTGCAGGCCCGCCTGACCCCTCTGATCTAGCATGTAGGCAAGCACAGAGCCTGGCAGGTCTGCTTTGGGTCCATCCCTCCCTACCTGCTATTCAAATGAAGACATTGGCACAGAGGAACACATTTTTATAATGTGAAGTAAATGTCAAAATGAAAAAAAAAACATTTATGCACATGAATAATAGAGAGGAAGCTTCAAAACCAGCATAAATCATTATTTTGGCAGGTAATTTTTTATATCTTTGTGTGGTATCTTTTTTCTATTGATAAATTTATCAGTATAAAATATAGACTATTTTTATGAAATGAATACATATGAATTTAAAACAAGGTACAATTATGGAACCACAGCATTACAGAAGCAATTCCGGGAGTGAGTTTGAAATGGCATTTCTTCTTTCGATTTACAGGAGTTTATTACTTTGGCACACACACATACAGAATTACTTTAGGGCTTATATACTCTGAATGCCTTAAGCTGGATGATAATTTCATGTGGACAAAAAGAAAGCAATTGCAGATGTTTTGAAGCAGACACTTGGTGTTTCTCAGGTCAGAGAATCATCCAGAAAAATGTGTGTCTGTTCCCAAAATGAAGCAACAGCAGCACCAAGGAGCTCCTGGGAGCAGCCCAGTTGGGACAGTGTGCACTGCCCCTATTGCCTTCCCTTTATTTCTTAAAATACTTTCTCTTACACATCTCCCAGCAAAGAAATTTTAAAACTTCCTCTACTTGAAAAGCACAGAAACTCTATTTTGCAATGACTTTGATAATTTTCCTTCTGCATTACTGTGACCAGCCCATGTGAGCATGTGTATGTACATGCATGTTGTGTATGCAAATGTGTGCAGGGTGTGCACACACATGTGAGTCACTGTGTATAGCATGCACATACCTGTGTGTGCACACATATGTGAGCTGTATCCACAACTGTGTGTCCACATATATGAGGTGTGTGTGCCCACAGTTGGTGCATGTGTGTGTTACATGTGTGAGTGCCTGCCTCCAATCTTACTGGGCTCTTCTATAGAGCTACCAGAGAAATCTTTCTAGAAAGTAACCATAATGACATCAAGCCCAGTTTGGTCCCCTATCACTACCAGCTTGAGTCCATGCTCCCTGTCCTGGCAAACACAGCCATTTGGCACTCCTTGCCCGTTATCAGCAGCCTTCACCACTGCTGACTTGCAGAGCAGCTTCTGGCCAGTGGACCTGGAAGTTAAAGATGTGTAACCTTTAGAGCCCCTTCCATGGGCTTTTTCAGGACAAAATGTATATTCGTCTTAAAGAATCTACAAGCACCATGTCTCACAGTGTCGGCATCACAATCCGGCCTCAGTGAGTTACTTTCTTTCTGGACTCTGCCCTGTTCTTTCTCCTCTTTTCCCCCAGCTCATTTCTCCAGAGACGTGCTTTCACCCGCTGCTCTGAGTGAGCTCTCTGCAGCTATGCAGGGGACCCACCTTCCCTGATGACCGTCCTGCAACAATGCCCGTTACATTACTTCATGGCATATCCTGCTACAGGTTGGGTGAGGATTATACAATTGTAATGGCATCTCTCCTCCACCCCCATTCTGTATTCTCAATTGATACACTATTGTCAATTAAGACATGGTAATTAGATGAATCAATACCAAGTGAAAAGGCATTTTGATGTGAACTAGTCTGATTAAAATCACAGTGTTTGGGGCCTGAGTCAAGTTTCAGGCAGGGAAGAGATACTAGTAAATAGCACCAGTACTCCAGTCGACTGACTTTCGGCGTTAGGGCAGAAGGACCAGAGTCCTGCTGTCTCAAGGTGTGCCTCATTCCGGCTTCTTTTCTGGAAGCAGATTTATGTAAACTGTGGTTTAGAGCACAGCTTCTGGAACTGACTACTGAATGAAGCTTCACCCAGCCCTCAATGGGAGGGTGCCCCGTCTCTCCCAGTTTCAGTGTCGCCATCTGCACTGCCATATTGCCAGCCTCATAAAGGGAAATGAGCCGTCAGCATACCACAGCATGTCACATTCCTGGAGCAAGAGACTGGCCCAGAATGAGACCTCACTAAAGGACTTGCTAGTATACTTAGAAGCTCTTTTGACCTTTGCCTATGGAAGGGCATGAGGAATGCAACCAGGTGAAGGCCCAAGTCAAGGTGAAAATGACAAAATCCTGGATGAAATCAACCAGAGAGCCTGTAGGAGGGGACAGGAGGAAGGCCCAGTTCAGTATGCTGCAAGGGACATCATAATATTAGTGCTTTATCTCTCTTTCTCTCTCTCTCTTTCTCTCGTTCATAGATATCTTTTGCCCACCTCGCTCACGTGTGATGAGCATAAATGTATTCCTGACTGATCTGAGGTGTCATAATTAGACAGTTATAGGTTTTTCACTTTTATATGAAATGTCACAGCTGTTTCTAGTTCTGTGGTAGACTCAGAGAAAAGGAAATAGGTGTTTAATTCAATTAGAGCCAAACACCACGAGGATCCTCAAACAAGGCTCTTTGTGGCTGAACTGATGTAACTACAGTGAATGCTCTCTGAGCAGGGCGCCCAGCTCCACCGAAGGAAAAAGGGCAGCCCGGGTCCCTGGATGATTTACAGTGTAAGGACCCAGGCTGCACACCGGGTAATGGATGGGGACCTGTGGATGGTAGAAAATGCCAAGCCGAGCCGGCAGGTCACACAGCTCCAAGTCAGAACAATAGACGGCTAATTCATTTAGCAGATGGGATACCCAGGGACCACACATGACAGCTTAAAAGACCGAGAAATGCCCGGTGGTCCAGTGGGAACAGGAGTCTGCAGGAGAAATCGGTGTGCCTGTGCCCTTCCTGGCTGGGGGAAGGCGATTTGCATTCCTGGGAAGGCAGGCTAGACAGAGCAAATTAGCTAATGGAACAGGGAGAAGCAAATCTTGTGGAATTTAATAAAGGAAAAAAAAGATCTTTGATCAACACTTTTGTGAAACTCCCAGTGAACATATCTAGGCCACGGGAACCCTCCTCTGTTTTCAGTTCTGTTTCTGGTGATACTTAAGATATAGGATGTGTTTAATTGGCCAAAAAGCATTTCTTGGGGTATTTTCCACTTGCTCAGCAGCTATGGCCTAGTGTCTAGTACCATTATCATGACTAAAGTTACGAGGGATGGTGGTCTTTAGGGTCAGTAGGTATCAGTTTCTAGGACACAGAATACATAGAAAACTTGAGACACCACTGCTCCTTGTATTAATGTCCTCTCTCACTTTCTACCTTCTTTATACATCCATGCTTTTGTTTTTGTTTATCTAATTTGCTGCCACCTATCCTGTGAAAAAGATTTGACATGACAGCTACAAACACAATTCACTTAATCAATATTTTGAATGCTAAATAAAGGATTGTTACTGTGTTATTTATCACTCTTGGCAGTATATTATTTAATGACTAGAGGCCCAGTGCATGACATTTGTGCACTGGGGGTGGGAGGGTGTCTCAGCTCAGCCTGTGCTCTTTTGCAGTATGGGAGCCCTCGGGGAATGTCTGATTGACGGCTTAGCGGGGAGTGGGCCTAAGCTGCCAGTCAGACATCCTTAGCGCTGCCGCAAAGGCGGGAGAGGCTCCCGCCACCACCACTGCACTCACCAGCTGTGAGCCCAGCTTCTGGCTGAGCATCTTCCCCCTGGTGGTCAGTGTGTGTCATAGCAACCGGTTGTTCCACCGTTTGGTCGATTTGCATGTTACCCTTTTATTATATAGGATGATCTCTCCCCTCAGGTTCCCCATCCTCCATCCTCTGACTATAATGTTTTGCACTCCCAGCAGATCTGATAAGGACGCCTAAGGTCAAGCTGACTGCTGGAAGACCTCCAGGCTTCTGGATGTATTCCTCCACCCCTTCATTGCCATTCCTTGCTTCACCATCCTTCTTTATAACCTGATTCTAGGGCAACTTCATAGAAGCACCCCCTTGCAGTTCTCTCTTCTCTCTATTTGTGTGGCAGCCCTGATCCTGAGGTAACACAAATTGGCATTTATCTGCAGGCCCATTTGTCCTATGAGCACAGCACAGGAGTAAGGAGTCAGGAATGCATACCCTTAGTCAGGTGGCTGGACCAATGAGCAGTCTTTCCTTGCAGCTTGGAGACGTCACTATTTGGGGAGGTTTCACTCTCTTTTATTCAAAACATTAATGCTATTTGTTTTTACATTTTTTTCTTCTTTTCTAAGAAACTTGATTATTTAATTGTCTTGTGTTTTACAGAAATTTATAGATCAAGCTAATATTGGATGGCAGATTGCAGATGGTAACAGCAACTCCTTTTCTTTCTGAGGATTCATGGAGGTCCAGTTTTGAATTGATCATTCTGATCAAGTACACATTTTCATTTGTTCTTGGCTTCAGATTGAATAGCACAACACTTATTCAAAATATTTAGGTAACAAAAGACTTAATATGAGATTTAGCCTCTTAACAAATTTTAAGGATATAATACAGTATTTATTACCTACTAGGTACCCGGTTCACAAAATTCATGCATGGGTAGGGTCCCTAGGTCTGGCTGGTGATCAGGGCTGATCAGGGCCTTCTGGATGCTGGCCGGGGCCTTCCTTCATTCTGCACCACCCCCTGGTGGTCAGCACACGTTACAGCAAACGATCAAACTCCTGGTCTCCCAGTCGAACTCCTGAGGGAACTCTTCACATACTAGCCTTTTGTATATATAGATTGGCATTATGCTTAGAACAGATCTTTAATAGAATTTATTGATCCTATGTAACTGAAACCTTAGACCTGGTGAGCAACACCTCCCATTTCCCCTCCCCAGCCCTTGGCAACCACTATTCTTGTCTCTGCTTCTCAGTTTCACTATTCTAGATTCTGAATATAAGTGGAATTATGTATTATTTGTCCTCTTGTGATTGGCTTATCTTACTTAGCAAATGTCCTCTAGGTCCATCCATGTTGTTACACGTGTCAGGACTTCCTTCTTGTTTAAGGTTGAATAATATTTCATCGTATATGCACATCATATTTTCTTCATCTATTTATTCATGGATGGACATTTTGGTTGTTTCTGTATTATGAATAATGCTGCAGTGAACATGGGAGTGCATACATTTCTTTAAGAGCCTGATTTGAATTATTTTGGATAAACATCCAGAAGCGGGACATGGTTTATATCCCACTAGATATGCTGGATCATATAGTAATTCTATTTTTAATTTTGGGGGAACCTCAATACTGTTTTCCAGAGTGACTGTACCACTTTACATTCTCATCAATAGTACATAAAGGTTCCCTTTTCTCCACATTCATCCAACTCTTATTATCTTTTGTGGGGGTGGTCAATAATAACCATTTTAACAGGTGTAAAATGATATATCACTGGGTTTTGACCTCTATTTCACAGGTTATTACTGATGTTGAGCACCTTTTCATATACTTTTGGCCATTTGTATGTATTCTTTGAAGAAATGTCTATTCAAGTCCTTTGTCCATTTTGTAATCAGATTACTTTTTTCTATTGAGTTATAGACATTTATTATACAGGGTGAGACAAAAGCAGATTAACCATTGTTTTTATGGAAAATAATATTAGAGAAATATGCTAATTAACTGGGATGCCATAACAGGTTGACCAGACAGGAGGAGGTTGCGCTCGCAGAATCAGGGGTGGGGCGGCAGGGGCCTCCTCATGCCTGCACTGGGGGAGGGCCTTATCAGCAGCATCCACAGCTGCTACAAGGGCCAGGTTAGCAAGGCAGGTCTGGACCAGCAGCGGCTGCGGCTGCTGCGGGGCCTGGGGAGCGAGGCAGGGCCGGACTAGTGACTTGAGGGTGGACAGTGCGGTGTGATTTTGAATCATGCACTGGGCTCCTAGTTAATAAATAATAATACAAGAATACTCTGTGTTTTATGTATTTTGGAAATTAACCCAAGGCAAGTCTTCAGGAACAGAATGTTTATGAGATGAGACTTCCCCTTCTTGTGTGACTCCTGCAGTCCTGATGGCTGTCTATATTCTCAAACTAGATGGACTAAGAGGTTTTGTTGATCACCTCTGCTCAACAATGATTAGAAGACACAAAATTTATGCTGATTGAACATTTAAACAAAATGTTGTGCTACTTGACCAAGCATAGTTAGAGTTTTTATATCTGGGGAAAGTGTCTACATGTCTAAAGAAGGGAAATCTACCAAGGAAAATAGATGCTCCCAGGGAAAGGCAATATTATTTTTACTCTTGGGCAATGCTAGTGAATCAGAAGAAACTAGGAAAATCCTATTGTAACATTAATATACTAGAGGCCCAGTGCATGAAATTCCCCTCAGTCCAGCCTGCACCCTCTCCAATCCAGGACCCTTTGGGGGTTGTCCAACTGCAGTTGGACATCTCTCTCACAATTCGGACTGCTGGCTCCTAACTGCTCACCTGCCTGCCAGCCTGATTGCCCCCAACTGCCCCCCACTGCCGGCCTGGTCACCCCACACAGCCTGCTGTTCAGTCATTAGGTCATCCCTCACTAACCCTACTGCCTGCCTGGTCGCCCCATGCAGCCTGCTGTTCAGTAGTCTGTCCAGTTGTTTTGGTCATGACGGCCCCTGGATTTTTATATATTAGGATAATTAAACCACATTTCTCTCTACTTATAATTTGAGACTCCAGAACAACCTAAAAGGCATATCCTGTCATCTTAGTAATGGCCAGAAGTCACGATGCATTCCCAGGTATTATTTAACTAGAGTATGATTTAAAAAATACTGTTAGCCCAAGACACATTATCTTCTTAACACACTATGTGTGCAAGCACTAAAAGAGAATGGTTTTGTCTATTTCTGTGATTTAGAATTATATTTCTAAAAACATTAAGACAGTCTTAATTTTTGTGAAAAATGCTAACTTGTTGAAATAGTAATATGTGAATAATTCCCTGAGCTATTTGACTGTTTTTTTCCTGCCCATTGAACTTGACCCCACCATCCATGGGAAGCATTATAAATTTTTAAAATTCCCTATGAGTTGGACATTTTAATGAACCAGGCACAGCAGTGTCCTGTCAGTGGCTGGCGTGTGGGAGCCAGCCAGGGGAAATTTATCTCACTGGCACAATATGCAGCTCTGCTTTGCACCAGGGCCTGGACTAATTTCACTCTGCAGTTTCCTGAATTAACAAGGCTTGTCTTCCAACTTTCCCACGTGGAGGCACTCTGTTTCAGTTTTACTTGATGACTGGCCTCTACACTTCCCCAGTATGCCAAGATTTAATCCACCTGCAGCTTTGGTGACCAAGTTCTGCCTCCTGACCTTTGTTATGGTTGTTTCATCTTTCATGTGTGTTTCCCTACTTCTATTGAACTGGTCAGCATGTGCCCCTCTTTATTTCGTTGGAAAATAGAATATATATTTGACACGCAAATTCTTTGTCATGCAAGCTGTAATGCACTTGTAGCCAGAGAGGACAGCAATTCTATCTGTCAAGACCTAAATACTAATAGGTCATTGGCTAGTACTTGGGACAAGCACATACTTTCACCCACAGATGCCACCATTCTATGGGAATATGACATATCTCTTTAGCCATTAAATCAGCTCTAGTTGAATTTGCCAAAACTCAGAATGAAAGGAAGTAAAATATTTAAGCTGCATCATATAATTACATTCTGGATTCCATGGAGGTTGGCACTTACCTCTCTGGGAGTACAGTTCTTTAAGAAAAACTGGGGAATGGAAGAGAAACAAAGAGTAGAAAGAAGCAAAAGGAAAAGAGATGGGAGAAGGAGAATTTACATACTGAGCATTAGTCTAGAAATTGCTCTCCCATCACGTGGCTCAGTCCTTGCTCTCTGTTCATATGCTTCTTATCAGATCTCACATTTCACACCCCTCCTCCATGGTCACCACACAATGCTGCTGATAAAAGGGTAGCAAATTTCTTCTATTAGTGACTGACGGCACTTTGAGTGAAATTAAGTTGTACCATGATATTGTTATATATACAAGGTGCAAATAACCTAGTTTGAATAATCACAGCCTGTGTCCTTTTAAATGATTTTTCTCCCCATTTAAAGGAAAGCCTTTGATGTGATAATATTAATTCCCTCAGTGGTGGAAGAAGAGGGAAAAAAGCTCAGAGAAACGGAAATTAAATGAGTAATGCAATGTCAGTCAATCTTTTAAGCCAAGGCCTTATTAACTGCTAATCATTTTGTCATTTTGTCGCTCAAAGTAATAAATTTGATAGGAAAGGACGGGGATGTCTTATGTTTACTTTTATTAGCTTTAAACAGAAACAGTTGTGGAGATATTACATTATCAAGATGTGTGGCATTTAAGTGGTTTCTGTTAAGCGTATCACCATTTTTCTTCCTCACCAGTGTTTGATTGCCTTATTTTGAATAATTTGACTGTCTGAAAAAGAAATTCTATCCAGACATTGCCAGTTCTCTCCTTGGTGTTTTATCAGGATTATACCAGCATTTTATTACATCCGATTTGTCAGAGGTGGCTGCTGATTGTGAGGGAGATAATAGTGATTCGTGAAAGGGACACACAGGGCTTTTTCGTGCCATCACTTTCAAAACCATCAATTTTGGGATCTCACCTACAGAACCACCTGGACACTCCCCATCACCTATGGGGTGTCCTTAAAAAAAGAAACAGACTGTGTCTAATTAGAAGCCATTCATCCAATGTTGCTGACTTGGTTAACACAAAAAGATGAGACAATGGGACACCTGTCCATCTGACTCCAAATCAGAGTACATAGCTCCCCATCCTTTCTCTCTGATGTTGATCACACCCTGCCAAAACAAGCCCTGTGGAGGCCACCAGGCAAAAATGAACCAAGGGTTAAACAGTGGTGATCAAGAGTCTGTACTATAGACATGCACCATCCAGCTTTTAGGCAGAGGCCATATAAACCTCACAGAGAATGAAAAGAAAAACAGTATTCTCATGAAACATATTTTATTTTGTTTTTAATTTATATTCCAACCACCTGCATGTGGCTGGCTATATAACCAGAGTCTGATTCATGTTGAAGAGGTTTGTCTTCTTGATTCAAAGATTATGTTGGCTGCATTGTTTCTGAGTTGGTACTTGAAACTAAATCCTCACACCACATCATGATGTCCAAAACTTGTGTCCCTGTCTTGTGTCGAGGAGGCCAAGATCCATGACCACTTGCATGCTAACATATAAACCCCTAAGCATTGGGGTTGGAACTCCCTTGCATATGGTGACCCCTTTAGTAAATGAGTGCATGAGAGGCCATGGCTCTCATGGAGGACATGAGGTATCCTGAGGGCATATCTCAATCTCTGAGGTGTGTGTGACTGTGTGTGTCACTGAAGAACAATCCTTTGATCTTCCAGAGATGCGGACAGTTCCCTTAAAAATGGACTTGTCTCTGTCCCTGAGAACTCTGCCCAGAGGTATGATCTTCTTATGGAAAGAAGAATAAGGTTACAAAATACATGTCATTGAACAGAGGAACACAATGATGCCTTTTCCTCTTATCTGTGAATTCAGAGTGGACCATGGCCTATCAAGCTGTCATTGAGAGAAAAATGTTTGATTAATAAGGACCAATTCCATAACTTGCCTACTTTGGTTTTCAGCTGAGTTTTCATAAGAGTTAAGCCACTCGGACAACACAGCCACTTTAGCATGGATTCTATTTATCTATTTCTGCCATGGGTGAGTATTGACTAGTTACATGGCTAGTCAATGGCTTTATGTAAATTAAGTTAATGACAAGTTTCTCTTGTGTTTACTTGTTAATTGATTGGTTATTGATTCATTGATCAGTAGCAACTCTAGTCCTGATATGTGTCTCTGCCCTTTGGTAATGGAGACAGGTTCAGACTCCCAAACTAGAATTCCCTCCATATTGAACACAAAGCCACAGAGAAGTCACCCCAGTCAGGATTGCCTCAAGAAGTTGAATTTTGGAAAAAGTACCCATTACTTCTTCTAACAAATGGCCTCCTCCACAGGGGAGCTAAATTGCAGGCAGCACTCACACACATCTGTGCAGAATCACTACTGAGTCCCTGTTTTTTCTAGAACCTACAGCTGGTCTCTTAGCAGCACTTTTAGTACTCAAGTGGTCTGAAATAACTCATCATCCAATTAACCCACTCCAAATTACAGTTTATATTTAATAAAAGAAATCATAAGAAAGGGAATCATCCAACCTAAACACAAATTGTATACACACCTTAATTATGGCAAGTAACAAAATGCATAAAGGAGATATATATTTTTTTTTCCTATGGCAAACATTACTCAGTCTGGAATTATTTACAAAACTGTATTAGAAAATTGCATTTAAATTATATGTTTCTTATGAAGACCTCTACCTAATATGTGCATTTATGCATACACACATGTAAATTAGAGCTATTAATTCTGAATTAATATAAGATTAAATACATTTTATTTATGGAACATGCAAATAGCAATTATTACCATTATTCACATTTTACATGGTGGAATTCCTGGGTTCTGAGGAATAATGATTTGCCCAAGTCCACGTTCCATGTCTATGGCAGAACTGAAAATGAGAACAGGGTTCAGGTTTCACTGTCCAGGGCTTCAGCTACTCTAGACTCTAGAGACCTCCCTAATCAGGTAAGTTTGGCTGACTGACTCACATTCTGGGAGTTAATCTTGCTCCATAACTGTTGTAGATTTGACAAAGAATAAAAATTTATGTGTCTTTCTGTGTTCTCCTGAACTACCCAGGACTAGTGGATGCCTCATATAAGAGGGTCATCCTATCAACTCCTAACTTACAGAGATGACTTGTTCTTAAGGATCAATAGACATTTCTTTCTTCTGCGAATGTTTCCTCTTTCCAGATGCTCAGCAAGTGGAATTTTGAAGGCAATGGGAATCATGCTATGTACGGAAAGCCTCTTCCTCCTCTAGCTTTGACCCATAATGAGCCATTTCTAAACTTAAAGTCTGAACTTGAGTCTGAAGTGTGATTAGAGAGCAGTTGACACTTTAAGCAGTTTAACCCCCAAATATGTTGTGCTCTTTACAGGCCCCTCCTTCTGGGTTGGGGGTGTCTATGGTCAGTGGGTTAATGAAGAAGGGATGGAGGCATCCCTCTTGGGGGTGTGTCTGTATTCATCACCAGGCCTGTGCTGTACATATCCACGCTGTGTCAAGGCACTCCATTAACTTCTAAGGTCATTACCAGCTGAGTTGAGGAAGAAGAGCTGGGGAGAAGCAAAGAGGTTTTCAGATGTTGGGGTCTTCAATCCCCATGATTTATTGGAGTAATATGGCATAGAGAACTATCACAGAGACATAGCATATTTATCAAAATCATCCTCCTGCCTCACTTCTGAGCCTAACATATCACGATTTATATATTCATGCTGGGAGCAATGGAGTAATAAAGAGACATGAGTTGACCGAATGGGTCCCAAATCTTCATTTTCAAATAGTCAACCAATTCCTCCTGCTGATAGATTTCAGGTAAGTGAGTATTCAAACATGCATGCCAAGTCCAGGCACATGGTACCCTGAGCTGGCAATGGCTTTAGACTGAATTTTCATCTGTTGGGTTTATATCATTTTATAGATTGCAAACAGTGGCCTGTCTTGCCGAGTTGGGTGCTAATAAACACCTATGTGTATAAAAAGAATATGCTTTTCCTTAGGAAAACAACTTTCTCCTTTTGGTATACCATGCAGGTAGAGTTTACCCTCCAATTCTAAGTCTACATGGAGATGTGCTCTGATGTATATATGGATTTTCAAGTAGAGACCAGCAAGTCAACTAATAGCATGCTATGGAATAAGAAAGACATGGAGAGAATGCCCAGAAGCCCTCTATTTTGCTATCAAATAAAAGTAAACTTTAGTTCATGTTTGAATTAACAGAAAAATATGTAACAATTTTTTATACTTCTAACCTCAGATTCATTTTCATTTAATTCCTCAATGAAGAAGAAAAGGTAAAATATGAATATAGTGTCACGTACCCATTCCCTCTTTACCAGTCTGTGAATGGACATGGAGACAGATCAGGTTCTTATAATATTTTTACAATAAAGGCCACTTAGGCATTTGGGAATAATCTTGATGAGGTACTTAAATGCACACATTTAATGCAGTGTAATGCCACAGGAGCTAATCATAAATTTCTACTGCTGTCCCTCCTCTAAAGTGATAAGATTTAATTAATAATCAGAACTATATTCTTATTAATATCTTCTAAGTTACTGTGACTTTGCTATAAACTATTATTTAAAAAAAATTCTACCACCTTGTCCTATTTGGAGGGTTCTGAACTCCCTTGCCCAAACAATAGTGGCACTTCATAGTGGCTGCAAAAGTCCCAGCTCTCACCCCTCATAGCTCTGACTTTGTTAAAACTCTGATATGGAAATAAGAGAGAAAGCAGGGCATGGTGACCTTGGAGCTGCACTGCTGATTTCTCCCCAGCTTTCTCAGAAAGAGCATCTTTCCCTACAATTAAAGGGTCAAGGGGAAGAGAACTACCTCTATCACTATAGCATCTGCTTATTTATTTTTTCTGAGTGAGGATTAGAAATGGGTTATTTACCATCATCTGCTCCTTCTGGCTTGCAGAATCTATTGAAGGAAAGAATAGGTTTTCAGACATTACGATGGGTGAGTTTTTATATTGATCTTTGAAGGTCCATTAGCTAGATGCTGGAGACTGCTGACATCACAGACGTGTGTCTCTTTAAAGCACATCTCAGAGTAAACCACTTGGGGACCCTGGCTATAGACTTGAAATGGCTGGACGCACTGCCAGAGGACAGAGGGCTTTCTGTCCCCACTCACTTCTCTTCCTTTCCTTCTCTCATTTCCCCTTCTGTGCTCATAATTTCTCCCATTTCCCCTCTATTCCAACCTCATTCCTTGTAACTTTTTTTTACACCTTGTTAAATTTTAAATCCTCTTTCTCTTAAGATGCATGAATGATTCTCACTTGGATGTGCAGGTGCAACTTTAAATCTCCCATGAATAGCAAAGATTGATAAATCTTCTTCTTGATGATACATTTGACTGGCTCATTAGGAAAACCATTATCACGTAATAATAACAGAAATAAAATATTTTGCAAGTCATATTGTAGGCTTACTTTATAATTTGTTTATTTTCCTAGATTAGAAAATCTAAAAAAAATCTATCTTTTAAAAAGAAGTGAGAGAGAATTCTAGTCATTGACCAACACTTGAAGGGATAAAAAAAAAATGGAGACAATATCAAGTGTTTATTGAAGAGGTGTATGTCTGAGATCATCCTGATCACTTTAGATTCTCATATCTGTTTGGGAACACAACACCAGGAAGGATTGGCGGAACTCAGGTCCCGATGGAGTGACTGTCCACTGAGTCCTGCTCACCTCTGTCCACCAGCAGGCTTTGCCCTGTCTCTACACCTGAAAAATAATTTGTATCAGCGGTGGCCTCTTTAATTAAGATCTCTTCCAGGTCTTGCTCATCGATTCATGCCATTTACTTATTGACCACACAACTTGTGCTGAGAAGGTACATTTTATTCAGAGGCCACATCTGAGGGCAGATTTTTGGATTGCAGGAAACAGCCTTCAGGAGACCAGTGGGCGAAGAGCTTTGGAGTCAAATTGTAATTAGTATATTTTCATTTAGCAGCACTTTCCTGGTAAATGCATTGGAAACTTGAGGAAACAACCTAACATGTTGATTTTCAAATAGTTGTGTAGGCCTACAGTGAATAACAACTTATGAAACCCAGTTTAGAATTAGCTAACCAGATCATAGAGTATAAGGCAGCAATTATAATTTTAAAGAGCAATGCTAACCCTTTCACTTGACTGAGACAACAAATATATACAACAGTATTTGTTGGATTTATTTTTTCATTTTAATTAAAATAGATCTTTGCTTCTTATAAAAACCCAAAGAAATTTTAAATTATAAAAACGTGTAAAAATTAAATCATACAAGCTAAGTGAACAGAGTCAAATAATTATCTGATCTCTTGAATGAGGAAACATTCTCTAAGGGATAAAACCAGTAATATGTCTCAGAGAATGAAAAAATTATATTTAAAGCACCTATATGGTAACAAAATTAAAAAGAAAAAACTAACTATGGAGTCATCTCTGTAATAAATATGAACATAAGACACATCTTTGTTATTCTAGAGCTTTTAGGTATCACAACATAAACCCACAACATAAAATGGGCAAAATAAAATAAATATATATTACAGAAAAGAAAGTTAAAATTGTAATAACCATAAAAATAGTCCAATTCACTAGTAATATAGCTAGTAAAAAAATAAAATATATTTCAACATATCAAGTTAATAAAGTATGAACATCATAATATTCAATACTGAAAGAGTTTGGTAATTTAGCCTCTTTTAGAAATTGTTAGTATAAATAAAAACTGGGTACACTATTTCATAAAAAAACAATTTAGTATAATGTATCAAAAGTTTTATACATATTAAAATGTTTAGATATTAAGTGGAATCAGTAAATCCACTTACAGAAATCCATATCCAATGGAAATAATCAATAAAGTATTTATATGCAATGATTTTATTGTAGAAATCTTTCTAATACAATGTAAATGTACAAAATATAAGACAACAACTACATCAATATGGTACAGTTGAAATAGTAGACATTACATTAGTATTTTCCAAGAAATTTTAATAACCAGGTATAATTGGGGAAACACAGTAGGTTTTTCAATAGTGAAGAAACAGTAAGTGTCAGGTTTGAAAAATATTTTCCATAGTGAAAACATTGTTTTTAAACGGGAACATTTTTTAAAATCTCCTAAAGGGACATTTAACATTAAATAAAAAGCTTTTGAATAAATGTAAGAAAAACATTGCCTATTGAAATCCTGTTTTTATGTTTTGTTATGTTTTTGAAGATATGATTACAATTTATTTCCTTATCTAGCACGTATGTTAAAGGCAATACTTTTATTAGGGTATCTGGAGAGAAGAAAACTATACAGGCAAGATAAAGAAAACAGTAAGAGTTAAAATTATTGAATATTGGTTTTGTGCCAGACACTGTACTAGATTCTTTTTTTTAGTTTATTTTTTATTGTTAACAGTATTACATATGCCCCTTATTAGATCATTTACAGTACAAATGCCCCAGTTTGATGTTGAAGATACCCAACAGATCAGCCCCAATTCTTTATCCAGTTGGACTCCCCTGCTATATCTGCCTCCAAAGTGTTTCAATGTGACCTGTAATTTCATTTTCACAGGATCCTTGGGAGTTGAAATTGTTTTTAATTCACTTATGTTCAGCAATGAGATAATTTAAAAAAAAAATCAAAGAAACAGGTAAAAACAGAGGTTCTGTGAGTAAAGGAACAAAATTTCTGCCCAGTGCCTGCAAAAGATATAAGTCAGGGCGAAATGCCTAAGAACACCACTGCTCTGAGACCATGCTTTTATTACAGTGGAGACCTTGCAGAAGCCCTGGGGGACATTGTTGTGTTCACAGGAGAGAGAGAGGGAGAAATATTGAATATTCAGCAGAGTAGAATCGTGTGTTTTGAATTAGATAGATACCCCTCTTCTCCTTTTCCATTTCATAATTATGTCTCTAATATCAGCATCTACCTGAGCACCTCTAGCATAGGATAGGAACTTTGTTTTATTCAATAGTGCAGAGAATGTACTCAAAACTACTTGGGCTGTGTAGATAGAAGATTTTACATTGGTAGAAATATCAGGATCTAGGACACCCATTATAATTTTGTAGAAACTTGTATGGCATCATATTCATTGAAGCTACCAACGGTAGTTTCTTACAAATTGGACACTCTAAAAAATCTTTAACTTTTCTTCCTGGAGACATGACATATCCTGTATATAGCCTGAAACATGTTCCATGTATACTAGTAAACCACCATAAGAGCCAGGGACCCCACCCAACAGTGAAGCCACATCTGTCCCATGGAGGGGCATGATTCCATTGACCCAAAGGGGCAGTCTTATCATTGTTGTTCAGTGATGTAAGTGTAATTGTAAAGAATACCTGCCTGAGCAACAAATACTTCCTCAAATTCATCTTCTCAATCATCTGAACATCATCTGCTGATCTTCCATCCTGAAGCTTGTGCTCACACTGCTCCCAGCATCTGAGAGCTGCCTCCAAGGTGAGCCTGTGTGCAGATGTCATTGTCTCAGGGCTCAGTTTCAAATCTGCATTTACATCCAAATCCAGTGTTCTTCAATACATTTTCCTTTTGTATTTAATTTTATTTAATTAATGTTCTTGCTATACATGACCTCAACTAATAAATTATTAATATCTCTAGACTTTACATAACTTAAACTAATATACTCTGCCAAGAAATTTTGTTTTTATTTCTACAATTCTTCTCTCTACCTCCAACCTTTCTCTGCTCCTGGTCTCTCTCTCAGAATGACTATTGTTCTTATGACAGATGCCCCTTGAATTGGTTTAGTATCATAAAATGCAGCCACTTGAAAAGGAGTTCTATCTTTTCCACTTAGCAATAAGGCTGCTTATCTCCTTTGGGTTTGCTGCATGTTGGCACTGAGGCAATAGTTTTGCATCAGTAGCTCATATGAAGGGCCTCCTCTCTGTGACTCATGCACCACGAAATTCCCATTTGTGCTTATTTTAAATGAGTGAAGTCAGATAAAACCTTCCCAAACAATTACTCAAAAATAATATTCTCCCTTTGCAGAAACAGGGAGCACCACTGTCAGCAAGCCAGTTATAAAAAGATGCAAAAATAATGTAAAGAAAAAAGGAAAAATAAAAGCAAATTTCAAGAACACCAATGAAAACAGGAGTCATGCAACACCAACAGAAAGGACTGACCTTTAAAAAGTGCATAAACAATTTAGAAAACCAGGCATCTACAAGTGAATGGAAAATAAGCCCGAGAGATCTGGATAGCTCAATCTTTCCTTTGAGGCATGTGGCTTTTTCTAACAGGAAGCTCCAATGATCTGTTTCATCATACATTCAATCAAAAAATTATAGACAATTGGTTATGTCAAAATTAGAACCCGTTTAGCTTTTAAATTCTGACATAAAATAAACTCTAATCATTTTCAACTTTGTTTACATGAAACACTTTTTTATTACTATTGCTAGTGGCCCAGTGCATGAAATTCATGCATGGGGGGGTGCCCCTCAGCCCAGCCTGCACCCTCTCCAATCTGGGAATCCTTGGGGGATGTCCGACTGCCAGTTTAAACTGGTAGTCGGACATCCCTCTTGCAATTCAGCACTACTGGCTCCTAACTGATCATCTGCCTGCCTGCCTGCCTGATCACCCCTAACCAATCTGCATGCCGGGCTTCTCACCCCCAACTGCCGCCCCCCCCCCCCCAGCCCGATTGCACCCAATGGCCCCCCCTGCTGGCTTGCTCACCCCCAACTGCCTCCCCTTCTGTCCTGCTTGTCCCCAACTGCCCCCCCAGAAGGTCTCCTGGTCTAATTAGCATATTACCCTTTTATTAGTATAGATAAGAAGATTGATGGAGTTTTAAGATGTTAATTAAGAATTGCCCAGGCAGGTATTTTCTAAAATCTATGGGTTTGAGATATATATATATATAAAATCACCATTTTGTATATCTTAAAAACATACAATTTTATTTAAAATTTTAAGTAAATAAAAAGTAAAGTCAATGTATTTGGATAGTATATATTAAAAACTAAAAAAGATGGATTATTTCAAAATCCTAATATATAAAACCCAGGGTCCATAACATCACAACGACTGGAGGCTCAACCAACTGGAAGTCAGCGCTGGGTTGCCATGGCGAGCCAGCACTGACTGACTTGACTGCGGGAACCGGGACCCAGTACTGATTGCCCAGGGGGCTGTGGATCAGGCCCAGAAAGAGACCTGGGGAGAGAGAAGCAGGGGCTGATCCATAGCCTCCATGGCAGCAGCCACACCTCTCTCTCTCTGGCCTCTGCTGGGGCTGCTGATCAGCCCTGCCTCTCTGATCAGACCCATTGATAGGCCCAGAGACACTGACTGGCATAGAAACTGACCAATCAGAACCAAATCTGGGTGAACTGCAAAGGCAGAATATAAGGTGGGGGATGAGTAGGAGTTTTAAGGGCAACAACTGTTTGGTGTAAGGTGTGAGAAAGTGGTTCAATTTTTTAATGACGGGTTTGGCAGTATAGTGCATATGGCTGGCTATCAGTCCAAATATAGGGATTATGTATTTTTGTCTGCCAAGAGCATCTCCTCCTGATAAAAAAGGCTTCCCCCATGCCCCATTTAAGCAATCCTATCCTATATAATCTATCTATACTACTAAAAGGGTAATATGCTAATTAGATTGGCTCCACCAGCCATCTTCTGGACATCTGACTTCCTTCCGGACAAAGCCATGGTGGTGGGGGCTGAGGCAGAGGCCATTAGGGGCAATCAGGCCAGCAGGGAAGGGCAGTTGGGGGCAAGATCAGGCCAGCAGGGGAGTGAAGTTGGGGACAAGATCAGGCCAGCAGGGTGGGGCAGTTGGGGGCAACCAGGCCAGTGGGCGAGTGCAATTAGGGGCAAGATCAGGCCTACAGGGAAGGGCAGATGGGAGTGAGATCAGGTTGGCAAGGGAGGGTAGTTAGGGGTGATCAGGCAGACAGAGGCAGTTGAGGACGAGATCAGGCTGGCAAGGGAGGGCAGTTAGGAGCAATGAGGGCAGGAAGGCAAAGGCAGTTAGGGGCTATAGGGCAGGCAGGCAGAGAGGTTAAGGGCAATCAGGCAGGTAGGCAGAGGAAGTTAAGGCAGTCAAGCAGGCAGGCAGGTGAGTGGTTAGGAGCCAGTGGTCCCAGATTGAGAAAGGGATATAAACCACCAGTCAGTCACCCCCCAAGGGATCCCGATTGGAGAGGGTGGAGGCTGGGCTGGGAGAACACTCTCCCCCCACCCCCATACACGAATTTTGTGCACCGGGCCACTAGTGATTATATAACTCTAATAGGTTTAATAAAATATAGTTAAAAGTATTTTTTTAATAAATATAAAGACTTAAGATACAAGTTATATCTGTCCAAACTAACAATCCAAATATATAATATTTTGTTTTGGAAACATTCAAATAACTTTTTCTAGGACTTTTTGTACCCACCAGATCCAAGGAAAATCAGAAAACAGATCATGAGATTGCTTATTAAAATAGCCACTAGCCCTGGCCAGTGTGGCTCAGTTGGTTGGGTGTCATCCTGTGCATCAAAAGGTTGCCAGTTGGATTCCCAGTCAGGGTACATGCCTGGGTTGTGGGTATGATCACTAATGGGTGTGTTTAAGAAGCCACTGATCAATGTTCTGCTCTCACCTCTCTCTCTCTCTCTCTCCCTCTCCCTTCTTCTCTCTCTAAAAATCAATAAAATAGTTAAAAAATAATAGCCACCATTTGCTGACCATGCCTAGGGCAGGGTTACTAACTGTTACCCCATGTGGTCATTAGCTTTAACCTTCACAGCACACTTACATAGGACAGACATTACTCACATTTTTTATCTGAGATAACAAATTTAGAGACATTTCCTACTTATTCAGATCCAGAGGGCTCAGCATAAGTCTCCATGAATCCATGTCCTGTGTCCTTAAAGACCAGGATGCACAGGTCCTCCTGTGGAGTCTTTTCCTTCACCTCCTCTCAAGGGATAACTTTGAGGTGGCTTTATGGTGGAGACAATGATAGAGAGATACACACAATTTTGTGTGTGCTTGCTTATTTTACATACTACTTAAAACTCTTCCACAAAATTAGTCTACTTCTATAGAAACAATTAGTGTGTATTAAAATAACTGTGAGCAAATATTTTTCTGAATTTATCTTTATTGTTGAAAGTATTACAGATGTCCCCCTTTTTTTCCCAACTGACCTCCTCCAGTCCAATCCCACCCCCTCCCAGGCCTTCCCTGAACCATTGTCTGTCCATGGGCTATGTGTATCTATATATATAAAAGGCTAATATGCTAAGTGTCTGACTGTCTGACCAGTCGCTTTGATGTGCACTGACCACCAGGGAGCAGATGCTCAACTCAGGAGTAGCCATGACACGCACTGGCCATTTACAGAAAAATGGCACCGCGGACCTGGAGCCCACGAAGCAACACTTGGCTTCCTCCAAGTAGGACACAGGCCCCACCACCACCATAAAGCAACACCCCACCAAATCGCAGCCAACACTGCCAAGACCTCGTGGCGCAAAATGCGGCCCACAGCCCAGACCAGCCTGGAAACGGTGGCTGTGGGTGCCAGCTAAGGATGTCATGTAGCAACACCTGGCTTCCTCTCCCTAGTGATTAACCTCCTTGGAGTTTCTTCAGCCCAGGAACACAACTTGCTCTATAGCCAGGTGCAAACATTTTACACTTTAACCAAATGTCTGTGATTTTCACGTGCCTCATCTCATTTATTCCTCACAAAAGTCCTGGAGTAGGTAGATAGGGGACTCGGTAGAATCCTATTTTCTTTTCATGAGCTGGAAAATGGAAATTTAGAAAGTTTAGAAACTTGACCCAACTGAAAAGAAGTAAGAAATGGTGGAACTTGAAAATGACTTCAGGTTTTCTCACTGTGCAGAGTATAGTCAAACACTGCTACAGTTAAATATTTCACCCTTTGTTCTCCCTGCATGATCTACAATAATAATGTGATTCGTGTTGATATTTACTGCTGTGTTGCTGACAATTACCTGAAAGAGAAGCTGGAGTGCTTCACTGGGCTGAAAAAAGTTTAGCTAAATCAGAAAGCAGGTCTAATTAAGCAAATTTATCCTATATAATAAAAGGCTAATATGCAAATCGACTGAACGGCAGAATGACGAGTTGCTATGATGTGCACTGATTACCAGGGGGCAGACGCTCAATGCAGGAGCTGCCCCCTGGTGGTCAGTGTGCTCCCACAGGAGAAGCACCACTCAGCCAGAAGCCCAGAGCCAGGCTCAAGGCTTGCAAGTGCAGTGGCGATGGTGGGAGCCTCTCCCAACTCCACAGCAGTGCTAAGGATGTCCGACTGATGGCTTAGGCCCTGGGGGAATGGGCCTAAGCCATCAGTCAGACATCCCCCAAGGGCTCCCAGGCTGCAAGAGGGTGCAGGCTGTGCTGAGGGACACCCCCCGAGCGCACAAATTTCGTGCACCGTGCCACTAGTCTACATATATATAAAGTGCTCGCTGCCACCAATCGCATGCATGTGTTTCCATCTGTCATTGTCTGTCTTGAATTTAGTTGACATTTCTGTTATAGAGAAAGGGCAAATAGCTATACTAAAATATTTCTTCCAATTAATTTCCTTTCAATGTGCACAAATTTGTACACCAGGCCTCTAGTATTCATATAACTTTATTGGCTAATCTCTCCCTCTCCCCTTCCCTCTGAAATATGTCAGTCTGTTGCATATTTCAATGTCTCTGGATCTATTTTGTTTGTCAGTTAGATTCCACATATGAGTGAGATCATGTGATACTTGTCTTTCTCTGACTGGCTTATTTTGCTTAGCATAATACTCTCCAGGTCCCTCCATGCTGTTTCAAAGGGTAAGAAATCTTTCTTTTTTACAGATGCATAGTATTCCATTGTCTAAATGTTCCACATCTTTTTTTCCACTCATCTACTGATGAGCACTTGGTTTGTTTCCAGATATTAGCTATTGTAAATAGTGCTGTTATGAACATAGGTGTACATATATTCATTCTCATTAGTGTTTTCAGATTCTTAGGATATATTTCTGCAAGTGGGATCACTGGGTCAAATGGCAGGAAACTCAATACTGTTTCCCATAGTGGCTGCACCAATTTGCATTCCCACAAATTTGTTGATGTTAACCATTCTGACAGGATTGAGGTGATACTTCATTGTCATTTTAATTTGCATCTCTCTGATTATTAGTAACTATAAAGTTATAGATATTAAAAAATAAGATAACCCAAATAAAGAATGTAAGACATCCATGTTAACTTCTTGCTTAGTGAGTACTAGACATTTTTTGCTTCAACTTATTGAAACTTTCTAAAATTATTTTATTATATATTGATGTTTGTTTAAGAAGCAAAATCAGTGGCAAAATTTAATATAAATATCAATTATTCTAGAAACCCTTTGTACCAGTACATATTGTTAAGCCAAAAGCAAATAGTAGAATATAAGTGTAAGCCAAATGAATTATTGTTTAGTCTTTGCTAAATAGGTTAACCAGCCATACGAGCTAATATTTTATAAATAGCATCAACGTGGCAAATTCTAGGCTTTAACATTTTAAATGCCATTTAAGGAATTTATAAATGAATGCAACTCAGCCTTCCATGATATATAATTACTAGAGGCCTGATGCATGAAATTTGGAACCCCTCACTCCTAACCACCTGCCTGCTCTCTCTTTACCACCCACCTTCTCGCTCCTAACCACCCATCTGCTCACTCCTAACTGCCCACATGCTTGCTCCTTCCCACCTGCCTGCTTGTTCCTTACCACCTGCATGCTCGCTCCTTACCACTTGGCTCGCTGCTCCTTAGCACTGAGGCGGAAGGCTGGAGAGGCTCCCGCCACTAATGCTGTGCTCACCAGCTGTGAACCTCGCTTCTGGCTGAGCGGCCCTCCCACTATGGGAGCACACTGACCACCAATGGGAAGCTCCTGCATTGAGCAACTGCCCCCTCGTGGTCTGTGCATGTCATAGCGACCAGTCATTCTGGTCATTCTGGTTGTTCCCCTGGGGAGCAGGCCTAAGCCGCAGTCTGGCCTCCCTCTGCGGGGGGGTGACCAGACTGATCAGGGGAAGGTCTCCTTCTGTGGGAGGCGATCAGGCTGACCACCCCGCTACTGTAGCCACTGCCAGCCACTGCAGCCACCAAGGTGTTTTCATCAACACGGACTCCAGTCCCTTCACCATGAAAAAATGACAACTTTCTTTAGGCATTTTCAAGATGTGTATTTCATAGGATACGACATTTCTATCTTTCTTTTTGTTTTATCCTCACCTGAAGATATGTTTCCATTGATTTTTAGGGAGTGTGGAAGAGAGAGGGAAAGACAGAGAGAAACATCAGTGTGAGAGGGACACTTTGATTGGTTGCCTCCTGCATGAGCTCTGACCTAGGCCCTGGCCAAGGAAGAGCCTGCAACCTAGATACATGCCCTTGATCAGAATTGAACCCAGACCCTGCGGTCTGCAGGCCGAGGCTCTATCCACTGAGCCAAACCGGCTAGGACAGGATATGACATTTCTTAGCCCTCCAGCAGCGGACCTTTGTTTTTTTTCCCTCCAGGAGTGTGATGGAAAAACCCTAGATCACCTTTTTGGATTCTTATTACCCAAGTTTTCAAGAACATTACCAGTGGTGTACAGGGAGCTTAGCCAATGAGTGGTCAGAAAATGTGTTTCCTCTGCAGCTCACGTGCAGAGGCAAGACTGCTGGAAAGCCAAGGCTGGCACATCCCCCTGTCTCCAGGCCTGCTCAAGCCTCTGCCATGGCTTGGGCAGGGCCCCCCGCCCCAGGTCCGCTCAGGCCCTGCTCTAGCCTCTGCTGCCCCACCCCTGGCAGCTCAGTGCTGAGGTCTGTAAGCTAGGAGTGGCCAGGGGCATTCTAAGACCCTGGCAGCTCAGGGCCAACATGTGGGCCTACAGGCTCAGAGCGACCTTGGTCCCGAATATGTTCCTGGGACCCAGGCCACTGGGCACTTTTATATGCAAATTAACCCACCATCTTTGTTGGGTTAATTTACATACCCACTCCTGATTGGCTGGTGGGCATTGTGGAGTCAATTTGCATCTTTCTTTTTTATTAGTGTAGATGAGGTTGCTCCCTTAATTCATCAGTGTCATTATAGAAACTATGTTGGATGGTTTGAATAAATGAGTGTTTAGTATATTATACAATTATGAAATCTACAATCTAGCTTTTAAATCCTTAAAGTGAGAAAGACCACAAAAAAATAAAAAAATTTAGAATGTATCAAAACATTTTGAAATTCAAGATTTAGGGAAAACCCAACCATGAGAGATGTTAATTGGTTTGCTCTTAGCAAATAGAGATATCTTTTTTGAGATAAACATTTTAAATGGCCAGTAAATCAAATACTTAAGGCTCTGTTAACTTCTAAGAGATCTTATAAATAAACATTCTAGTAACCTATCCTTAAATGAATTAAAAACACATGGTCAAATTGTCCTTAAAACTTCACATAACTTTTTTTTAAGAAAAATATATTCAGCAAAACATATTTTAAATTTGACAGACTCATCCTAACACAAACTATGTAATTTTGAAAAATTCAAATGATAACTAATTTTTAACACTCAGCATCCAAAGCTTCCAGAAATGTTCTTATGAATCCATGATGACCATGAGATGACATTAGATAATTTTCTGAAATATGCCTTAGCATCTCTTGTATCAATTGACATATACTGTATATTTATATATAGTATGTCTATTTCTCAAATTTCTCAGGGACAATTTGTGAGAGAAGACATTAATGGCAATTATTTTTCTCTGACATAGATTTTTTAAATAATAATTTAACAGATGATGGAATATATCATCCTAAGAGATTAAATAGTTTGCAGATTAATCTTTCCAGGGTAATTGCTAAGTATTTAATATTGCAAAATACTAGATAAAACATTATGAAATTATAAATTTAAATATATATATATATATACTCTGGGAGTTTAAAACTGAGTGGTAGGGACCTAGGAAAAATACCAAAACTCCGGATTCACCTAAAGCATTTTAGCTAGTATATATTACATCTTTCCCTCACATCTATAACTTGTCTCTTATTTTCAGAACTGTTGTTAATGGAATGTACCAGGTACACATCCTGAGCATCCTTTACTGACATGGCTTAACTCCTCATTAGCACAAGGAGAGAGAGGGAAGGCCAGCATAGTTATGAATTTTTAATAATATTGCTGCAAAGCAAATTTCAATTATCACACCCAGCTCTGATGTTCACTTAGCATATTTAAATTTTATTGGCTTGCTCTCCCTCTCTCAAGCTTCTTAATTCTAGTAATTTGACATAATGTGAAAGGTTTCATATGTCGTTATTAATGACATATACTTAGTAATTTAGTTGATTTATAGACAAGAATACATTAAGAGTATTAGCTGTATTAACAAACATATAATTTATGTATAATTTCTTTTCTAGAAAACCCAGAATCACTTCTCCTCACTTCTATCTCACCAAAGAAAAGAAAGGAGCACAAAGACCAGGATGCAATTAGCTGGATTTCTTCTCTGTATAAGAAATAGACAAAAACAGTACCATTCTTTGGTGTAACCAACCACTAGAACATCCATGAGGAATGAAACAGAATTAAAACCCCCTAAAAAAACTATTTTTGGCTCCTGAGAAGTCATTAGCCCAAGCAAGCAGAACAGATGTTCATTCTCAAATTTGTCTTTGAAATTCCATAAATTTTGGGAGATGTTTCTTTCCCTATTTGTGTACAATAGTCCACTTCTCCTCTCCCATATGAATGTCCTTTTTACTTCTACTTATTGATGTAGGATGTTTCTTTCAGAACTGTAGATAAAAGTTATAGCTGGATATTTTGCAGTGAACATAGATGATGGTGATAGGATTGCCGTGTGCCTGGAGTGCATGCACAATCAATAGAAGGAGATACATTTGGTATACCAGTGGTTGGCAAACACATTAGTCAACAGAGCAGCAAACTGCAGCTTGCGAGCCACAGTTTGCCGACCACTGTGGTATCCCAACTGCTTGCTCTGCCCTTTCATTTGGCTACATGGTATATAGATAGCCTGAATTTATGGACAACAAAACTATTTTCTGGGGGGATAGGTGACTTCTTTAAGTACATTTTTTCTCCTAAAATGAAACAAACATACAATTTGGATTGTTTAACTACTATTCAAGTCATCTAATACAATTTAAGAAATAAATTTAATGCTTAACATGTTTAATCTGTGGGATTGACAGCACCTGTATTATTAATTTAATCAATTTTTCATAAATGTAGAGGTTAGGATAGGCAGGCTTAGATTCTAAGTTATCCAACAGCAGAATGGTATCCTATTTAAACTACTATCTACACACACTTAAAAGCTTGAAAGTAATAATGTAAATGTTACATGTTGATTAAAATAACTCATTTTATTTTATTTTTTTTTCTTAATTAAATCTTTATTGTTCAGATTATTACAGGTGTTCCACTTTTTTTCCCCCCATAGCTCCCCTCCACCTGATTCCCCACCCCACCCCATGCCCTTACCCCCCGCCACTGTCTTCATCCATAGGAGTAAGATTTTTGTCCAATCTCTTCCCGTTGCATCAATTAAAATTAAGAAGTGGAGAACTGAGAAGGTGTGGTCAACAAAGGAAAATATCCTGAATGTTCTTCTTTGTTCATTGAGCATTATTTACAGTCTCCAGCCTAGGATATGGAAGCAACCAAGGTATTCTTCAATAGATGAATCGATGAAGAAGATGTGATATCTATAATTATAAAAGCCTAATATGCTAATTAGACCAGACATCCTTCAGGATGTCCTTCTTTCTGAACGAAGCTACAGTGGGTGCGGGCTGAGGCAGAGGCCTGCAGCTGCTATGGCGGGTGGGGACTGAGGCACAGACAGCTGCCGCAGTGGACAGGGTCTGAGCCCCTTGCATGAAATTCATGAATTGGGCCTCTAGTGTATATACTGAGTGGCCAGATTATTATGAAATCTGAATGCATAATAATCTGGCCACTCAGTGTATCCTATCTAATAAAAGTGTAATATGCAAATTAACCATCACTCCACCACACCCATAAGCCACGCCCACCAGCCAATCAGGAGCAAGTATGCAAATTAACCCAACCAAGATGGCTATGGCCACAGAGAGCAGGAAGCTTGGGTTTCTCCTGCAATGGTGGAAGCCAAGCTTTCCGCACACCCTGGCGGGCCCAGGCCTCCACTCAAGTCTACAAAGTTTCAATTATAGAAGATAAATAAATCCCAACAAAAATGGCAGCAGCCATGGAGCTGGAGAGAGCAGGAGGCTTGAGTTGCCCCCAGCAATGGAGGAAGTCAAGCTTCCTCAGCCCTGGCCTGCCTTGGCCTTCGCTTAAGGCTACAAAGTTTCAATTATAGAAGATAAATAAATCCCAGATTTCAGGGCCTCCACTTGGGTTGCCAGGGGGTGTGGCCAGCCTGCAAACCACCACAGGCTCCTTATTCAGGCCACCCCATGCTCCAAAGGAACCCCCACCCTGATCTGGGACACCCTTCAGGGCAAACCATCTGCCCCCCCCTGTGCACCAGGCCTCTATCCTATCTAATAAAAGAATAATATGAAAATTGACCATAACTCCAACACACAAGATGGCTACCCCTGTGTGGGCAAAGATCCTGCCCCCATGTGGACACAAGATGGCTGTCACAAGATGGCCAGCAGGGGAGGACAGTTGGGAGGGACCAGGCCTGCAGGGGAGGGCAGTTAGGGACAATCAGGCTGGCAGGGGAGCAGTTAGCCATCAATCAGGCTGCCAGGGGAGTGGTTAGGAGGTGATCAGGCTGGCAGGCAGAAGTGGTTAGCGGCAATCAGGAAGGCAGGCAGGCAAGCAGTTGGGAGCCAGCAATCCTGGATTGTGAGAGGGATGTCCGACTGCCTGTTTAGGCCCGATCTTATGGGCAGTCAGACATCCCTTGAAGGGTCCCATATTGTAGAGGGTGCAGGCTGGGCTGAGGGACAACCCCCTCCCTGTGCACGAATTTTGTGCACTGGGCCTCTAGTATACTACATAATAAAAGGCTAATATGCAAATTGTCCCCTCGACCAGGAGTTTGATCAGCAGGCAGGCTGGCCAACCGCCCATGTCCCCTCCCCCTTCCCAGGCTGGCTGGACCCCACCCATGCACAAATTCATGCACCATGCACCAGGCCTCCAATATATATATATATATATATATATATATATATATATATATATATATATATATATATGCACACACACACACACACATACAGTGAGTGGCCAGATTATTATCTGCAATATAAAATAAGAAAATCTTGCCATTTGCAACAACATGGAAAAAACTAGAGGATATTATGTTAAGTGAAATAAGTCAGACAAAGACAAATACTATATGGTTTCACTTATATGTGAAATCTAAACAAAAAAGCACACAATACAAATAAGAAAAAAAAACAAAACAGAAATAGACTCATAAACACAGAAAACAAACTAATGATTGCCAAAGGGCAGAGAGGTGAGGAATGGGTGAACAACATGAATGGAAATAAGAGGCACAAACTTCCAGTTATAAAATAAATAAGCCACAGGATATAATGTACAGCATAGGGAATATTCTCAATAATAATAACTGTTCTGTGACAGATGGTTACATATTCTGGTGATCACATTGTAAGGTATATACATGTAGAATCACCATGTTATACACCTGAAACTAATATACCATTATATGTCAACTACACTTTAATAAAAAAAAGTCTTCAAATTTTTTTAAAGGATGGTGTTTTATGTTCACTCATAAAAAGACCATCGATTGTGCTCTACCCCATCTGTTTTCACTCTCCCTTAGCATGAAGTATTTCCATAGGCAATCTTTGTAGTGAAGATCTGTTGGTGGCATAACCTCTTAGCTATTGCTTATGTGAAAAACTTTTCTTTTCCTTCTACTTGTGAATGAGATTTTGACGGGATTTGTTTTTCTTTCAGCACTTTTAACATTTATTGTATAATTCTTTTGATGACAATTCAGCCATTTTAGTTTTATTGTACCCCTGAAGATAATGTCTTTTCTTTCCTCTCGCTAAGCTTTAGATGGTCACTTTGTCTTTGGCACACAGGTGTAGTTTGAATATTTTGTGTCCAAGCTCAGTTTCATTTGTATTTATCCCTTCTAGGGTTCATATGTTTCTTGGTTGTCCTAGTTGATATTTTCTTCCAAATTTGGGAAATTTTTGGTCATTGATTTTTAATCTGTTTTTGTTCTAATTTCTGTCTTGTCTCCCCCTGGATATAAAATTACTCATGTTATGGAAATACTAGAGGCCTGGTGCATGAATTCATGCACAGGTGAGTTCCCTCAGCCTGGCCAGGGATTGGGGCTGATCTGGGCCATCTCACCCAGTCCCTATTGGGGCAATCAGGGCTGGCTAGCTGGGGGAGAGGGGCCAATCAGGGTTGGTCAGCCGGGGGGAGGGACTGCAGGAGGTTGGCCCACCCAGGAGATTGGCTGTCGGAGCACACTGACCACCAGGGGGCAGCTCCTGCATTGAGCATCTTTCCCCTGGTGGTTAGTGCACATCATAGCGACTGGTCAGCCAGTCATTTGGTTGTAATGGTTGCTTACGCTTAATATATATATATATAGATAGATATTTTCCACATGTAACTGAGGATCTGTTTATTCCTTTTCAATATTTTTCTCTAGTCTCAAATTAGAAAAACTATATTAACTTATATTCAAATTCATGACTCTTATGTAGACTCCAAAGTCCTGTTAAGCCCACCTAATGACCTATTATGTATTTTGGAAAACTGGTAAAAATATAAATGCCCTGTGGTAAAGAGTAGCTATAAAGAAAGTCTATTCAAACATGAGAATAATAAAACTACATTAAATTCTAAATAAAAAAAATATTTGAAATAGGCGCATCTAACATTAAGTTTAAAATGCAAGGTATAAATCTGTTCATATATTATAAGAATGCCAATAAATATGTAGAAACATAAATTCCTATGATACCTTATCAATAATACCCACCTCAGAGAATCACGGTTTATGTTAAATGAGATAATGGAGGCAGAGAATTTAATACACAAGATGTCTCAAGTACTCTTTAAGCATTAGCTCTTTTTATTATTAAAGAAACAAATTGAAAAGAAAATGATATTCAAAATTATTAAACTCAAAAGTAAAATTAGTATTTTTCAAATTTATAACAAAAGGAGTCATTTTATAATCAATTTAAGTTTTAAGGTAAAATTATAAATAAGGTTATACAAAACAACAAGAAAGCCCATTGCATGGGAGAACATATTTGCCAATGTCATCACCGATAAGGGTTTACTCTCCAACATTTACAGGGAACTGGTACAACTTAACAAAAGGAAGATAAACAACCCCCCCCAAAAATGGGCAATGGACCTACATAGATACTTTTCAAAAGAGGACATAAGGAAGGCCAAGAGACAAATGAAAACATGCTCAAAGTCACTAATCATCCAAGAGATGCAAATCAAAATGATAATGCATTACCATCTCACCCCTGTCAGAATGGCTATCACCAGCAAATCAACAAATGGCAAGTGCTGGTGAGGATGCGGAGAAAAAGGAACCCCTGTGCACTGCTGGTGGGAATGCAGACTGGTGCAGCCACTGTGGAGAACAATATGGAGTTTCCTCAAAAAACTAAAAATGGAACTCCCATTTGACCCAGTGATCCCACTTCTAGGAATATATCCCAATAAACTAGAAACACCAATCAGAAAGGATATAAGCACCCCTATGTTCATAGCGGCACAATTCACCATAGCTAAGATTTGGAAACAGCCTAAGTGCCCATCAGCAGATGAGTGGATTAAAAAACAGTAGAACATCTACACAATGGAATACTATACTGTGGTAAAAAAAAAAAAAAAAAAAAAAGGAATTCTTACCATTTGCAACAGCCTGGATGGAACTGAAGAGCATTATGCTAAGCGAAATAAGCCAGTCAGAGAAAGATAAATATCATATAATCTCACTCATTTGTGGAATATAATGAACAACATAAACTTATGAACAAAAATAAATGCAGAGACAGAGAAGCATTGATCAGACCGTCAAACCTCAGAGGGAAGGTAGGGGAGGGTGGGGGTAAGGGGAAAAGATCAACCAAAGGACTTGTATGTATGCATATAAGCCTAACCAATGGACACAGACACCAGGGGGTGAGGGCATGAATGGGGGTTTGGGAGCAATGGGGGTATAAGGACACATATGTAATACCTTAATCAATAAAGAAAAAAAGGTAAAGTTTATTAATACAAAAGGAATATAATTTTTTTATTGTGTTCATTAGCAAATACACAGAGCTTCCAGCAAGTTTTATTTTTTTAAGAAATTGTTTTTAACATATATTACCTAGAAATACAAATACTAAATTGTTCAAATAAAAAAACATATTTCTGTGACTACACAACACTGTGTAAAAGAATATATTGCTCTCCAAAACATTTGCTTCTTTTTTTTGACATACATCTAATAAAGAGGGAATATGCTAATTGACTTCCACGCCCTCAAACATAGCAGTGCATACAACCACAAGATGGCGGTGCCCAGTCCCCTCAGCCTCACTGGGGCAGCAGGCGCATGTCACAGAGTCCCCCAGTTCCCTCAGCCCCCCAGCCACCCAGGGCTGGCCTGAGGTGCAGGTAAGCCTTGGATGTCGGTTGACCAGCCCCCCAGGGCCGGCCCAAGGGATGACCAAATGGCTGAAAAAGCAGGCTCCTTGGGATGACCAGCCTGGAAAGGGAGGCCATGAAGGGTGACCAGGCTGGCAGGAGGGGCAGTTGGGGGTGATCAGGCCAGCAGGGGGGCAGTTAGGGACAACCAGGGCAGCAGGGGGGCAGTTGGGGGCGATTAGGCTGGCAGAAAGGGGGCAGTTAGGGGCAACCAGGCAGGCAGGCAGGTGAGCGATTAGGAGCCAGCAGTCCAGGACTGTGAGAGGGATGCCGGTCTAGACCAGCAGTTGGACATCCCCCGAGGAGTCCCGGATTGGAGAGGGTGCAGGCTGGGCTGAGGGCCCTGCCCCAAGCATGAATTTCATGCACTGGGCATCTAGTTCTGATATAATTGAGAAGTATCTCCTCCTAAATCATTGAATTGAATATCTTGAAGGCTTCATTACAAACTGAATCCACTGTTGTTTTAAATGTTCTGAGTTACAGTTCTCTCATTTTGTTCTATTACTGAGCAAATAATATAGAACAGGTTTACATTTTCATCTTTAGTATTATCAGAGTTAAAATATTAGCATAAGCATTAGACTATCTCATTAGAGAAAATTGTACCCATCAAGCTCAAAAAGCTTTTTCTTTGCATTTAGCAACTATATAATTTTGAAACCAGTGCAGGAAATTTCTCAACCCTAAGATTCTAACCATTTTAACCAATTTTCTTAAAGGCTTGGTGGCACTTACAGTCTGGTGGCTCCAGGAACCAGCAAAGTGGCTCACATTCATCATCATCATCATCATCATTATTCAAAATTATGAATGAAAGAACAGGTGTCACTGCACCCCACTAAGAATGTGCCTCTTCTTCCACTTCCTCCTAGAGATTCAGAAGGCCTCACATGCAACCTAACCTTTATTTAGAGAACACACCACTTATCCTTTGAGAAACACCCTATTACCAGTCTCTGAGTTACTTAAGACAGTCCAGTTATGTATTTCTTTCACCTCAAAACAGAAGGTTGGTGCCTGACACCAGCTTATTGGATGCCACTGTGCATGTCCCCATCTACTTTTGGTGCATGAAGACAGGTAAGGATCAAAATGCCTACCACACTGTACCTGCACGACAGCATCTATTCTGCTGTGGACACAGAACAAAGTGATTGTTCTCTGAGCCAACGTGTTTGCTCACTTACGGTTAAGTACTGACCTCTGAAGCATTGCAATGCTTTCCCTCAGCCTCCCCTAGTTTTTCTGAGCGTTCATGGCAGTGCTTCTCAACTGGGGGCCATTTTGCCCCACTGGGAACACCTGGCAAAGTCTGGCAACATTTTTGATAGTAATGACTGAGATGGGATAAAGGGTGAGAGGCCAGTGATGCTACTAAATATATTGCAGTGCACAAGACAGCGCCCCACAACAGTGCTGGTCCAAAATGGCCGTAGTGCTGAGATTGAGAAACCTAGATGTGCACAAATGCAAAGCACTAATAGAACCATTTTGTCTTGACAAACCGAGAGCATGCAAATAGTTCTCACACAACCCTTCAAATTTGCAGTTCCAAGGAAATACAGCTACAGTGAAAGAGCAATTATTATGTGCATTCTATGAAGTTTTCTTTAATACCATCACCACACACACACACACACAAGAACTTACCATATTTTTGCACCATTTAACAACATTTTATATTTGCATACATATTCTTCTTTTTCTCTTTCCCCTAGCTCCATAGCTTTTCCCTAGGTTTGCAAATCTGACAATTCATTTTTAATTTTTTTTTATCTCTCTGTCAAGGATGTATTTTTTAAAAACGGTTTCACAGCATGACATTTTCCAAAGTTTCTCTAGGTCAGTTTGGCCACTACCAGATACATGTCATTTGCTATTTTACCAAGTACTAATGATTTATACTTGAACATGTAAGTTATTCTTTTTTTTTTTACAATTTTTTTTCTTTTTTGATTAAGGCATTACATATGTCTCATCTGCTGATGGGCACTTAGACTGTTTCCAAATCTTAGCTACGGTAAATCGTGCTGCTATAAACATAGGCGTGCATATATCCTTTCTGATTGTTGTTTCTTGCGATATTCCTAGAAGTGGGATCACTGGGTCAAAGGGGAGTTCCATTTTTAGTTTTTTGAGGACATTCCATACTGTTTTCCAAAGTGGCTGCACCCATCTGTATTCCCACCAGCATTGCATGGGGGTTCCTTTTTCTCCGCATCCTCTCCAGCACTTGTCATTTGTTGATTTGTTGATGCTAGCCATTTTGACAGATGTGTGACAGTATTCTTTATACAGGGCTAATCTGTACATTATTTCAAGGACAATGTTTGTGATTAATAAATGAGAATCAGTTCCTCCAAATTTATAATGGTTAATACATATTATTTGGATCATATTACTAAAATTGTTGTAATTTCACCTACCAGTAAAATTTCCTGGGAGGATAATCACTTTCCTTTATAGTAGATTCTAGTTCTTTTAAAAGAATCAGAATATTCCTAGACAAATTCATCATAATCTATAAGATCTGTTCCTTAAAACTTTAAAATACATTTTGTTACCTTTTAAGATTCTTCATTTTCACTTGTCAAACACCCACTCCATCATTTCTCTCTTGCAACTTTTCCTATGGATTTTAGAAAGTTGTTCAATCCTCAGTGGTTTTCTCTTCTCACCTTGAAAACTCAGCAGGGTAAAACTCATTCTCAAGAAGCAATCAGTGACCCCAATTCACATTTATCCTCTTCATGTGTGCAGGTGTGTCCCTGCTGTTTGGTTTACACAGCCAAAACCTCCTCATGCTTCTCAGTGGCATCCCTCACCTTTATCTGTCTCCCAAGCAGAGTCTCTCCTGTCTTCCTGATAGAACCCTCCTTTCATACCAACACTGCCTCCAAGACTTGTACTGCAGCATCACTTTCATTTCCACTCATCTTTTTTCTTTACAGATTGGGGTGACCATTTTTGAGATAAATTTTTAGCATCCTTACTCCTTTTTCAAGGTTCTCTGCCAGAACATTTCAATTCTTATTTCTTTCTGCAGCTCAGCTAACTGGCTTGTTCAATGAATGATTTCTCCCTCAATGCCCTGATTTCCTAGCCTTTGCACATGCTTACATTTTTAAGTAACCTCTTTTGATGGGTAAACTGTGGTAAAAGCTAGATGACCAGAGAACAGGCATTCATTACCTTCATGCATCTTATACCTTCCCCAAGCACATGTGAGATTGGCTTAAAGTACCTGGGTTAGGGATATAGCAGGTAGGAAGTGTTTTATCTTGGTTCTCCATGACACAGAACACAGGTACTTTTAACGCTTCCCAGTCCCTCCCTGGCACTGCCCTAGATCATAAAAGATAATGCAGATGTATATATCTTATTGAAAATAAGTTTCACCATTGCAGGTATAAGTACAAAGAGAATCAGGCAATTTTTTCCCACCTCAATAAGCAAAATAAAACTTTCTTCAAAATGCTAAGGAGCAGAGAGAAACTGAGCAGATACCTGGGTCTGGTTCTGGATGACTGTGATCATTCAGGCTCTTGAAAGCAATGAGAGGATGGTCTATGTCTTAAGAACCCTACCTGTAGCTGAAAAAAAAAAAATAACCAAAACCAAAACAAACAAACAAACCTGTGTGAGACACACATTCCTTGCAGGAGCACAGAGCTCTAATGTCCACTTCTCCACCTCTTTGGACATTCAGTCTTCTTGGGAGAATTTCTAACCTGCTATTCTTCAATCTATCTGATTTGCCACCTGTGAAGTTCCAGAAGTATTGCGGTCTCTCACTGGAAAATTATAATGGATAGACAAGAGAGAAAAAAAGAAAACAGAATTATTTTAAGTGGAAAGAGGTGGAGATTCTTTAAAACTAGTGGTGCACTGGGCTGAAGGGGCGAGGTTGGGGGTGTAAGTCCCTGTGGGTCTTGAATCAAGCCTGCTCTGGTCAGATTGGGATGGCTCACAGATCCAGGGGCTGGTAATCTGATCATCATCTTTCTCGTTTTCATGCTGTGTTTTCTTCAGAGCCTCTTCTCCTGGTTCCAGCCTGTGACAGTGTGATAAGACACTAGAAATTTAGTCATCATGGCTGCAGCAAAGACGCTCAGTAAAGGGATTATGCTATTCCATAACCCTTACATTAGCCACGGACCCAGGCGGCCCTGCTGTGATTACAGAACTCAACGTCACTATGGTTTTTTCCCCCCTTTGCCTGCTGGCTGATATTTTTTTGCCTGTTTTATTTATATATGCACTTTAAAAATAAAAAAATAAAGCTTTCAGAGATAATCCAGAAATAGACATGCTCACAATCAGCCCCCTCAATCTCAGTGCACAGCTCTCTAAGTTGTGCACCCATGGGTCCACTTCTCACCAACGTGGGCTAGATCACTATCAAGGGTGTTATTAAGAGAGCCCATCTGTGGTCTGCCTTTATTAGGAAATGCAGGCAGTGTAAGCTGAACAAATCAACATGGAACACAGAGAGAGCTCCAAAGAGAGCAGCAATTTAGGAAAAACAGAATGAGTTGTAGAGGCAAAGCAGACACAGAAGATTTTTCTTTTCTTTTGCAGAAGCCATTTCTAAACTTTGACAGCACATTTCACGTGGGCAGCTCAGAAGAGTGAAGCTGGACAAAACATGAAATGCCTCCAACATGACCTCTCTTTATGGAGTATTTGCTTTGCTAATCTTTCAACTGAAATGTTTTGTTCACTGAGCTCCCATTTTTTAAATTTTATTAGTTAAAAGCAAATAAAAATATAATTAATTACAATTTGTTAAAGCAAATACATTTCATTGTGTTTCTTTGGGACCATTAAAATTAGGTGGGAAAAACTAGAATCTGTTTATATGTAGAGGAAATGTGATATAACATACAGGGAGAGTAGAAGGTAAAGTATACATGTCATTATATTTGCCAGAAGGATGCTGTAATTTTTAAGTGGTTGCAAATAGAACCAAGAATGTAAAATAAATAAGCATATAATAGTCTTAAAAATCAATGGAAATCCACGTTGCATGAAAATCTCAATTTAGAGTCATGTGTAAGAAGAGATTAAATGCCAAGTCTTCTATTTAAGGATGCCAATCTTGGGTACCACATATCATCTGTAAAAAAGATATCTTCCTCAGTAGTTACGGAGAGAATTTTATTAAGTGACATAATACAGGTCAAGCACTGATAACATAGTAGATGCTTCCAAATGCCAGGATAACCAAAATGCCATCATGACTATCCAGTTATAAAGTAGACAGGATCCAGAATAATGGGATTCTGGCCCTAAACTATTAACCTTATAATTTCTCTGCTTGCCACCTGTCCTTTTTAGGTCCTGGTTGCTGTACTTGTCCACTTAACAATAAGACAGATGGAGAGCACCAGCAGCTGTACCTGTGGGTCACTGTTGTACCAAGCCTGTCCTCCAGTCCGTGTTATGGATGAGCATCTTGTCTGCCTGCTGGGCACAAAGATGGGTGCAAAACCTTGGAAACATTTTCTCATGGTAGAATCTATGTCTACCATGCTGACCATTATATGTCTAGATATATAACTCAGAATCCACAGAGAGCAGATGGGAGCTAAAACAACAGACTGGCAAATCATGAGTCTGTATATGATGGGAGGAGCCCTGAATGTGGGTGATGGAGAGTGTGCAAAGGGAAGGCAGAGGGTATGTGTGAGGACAGACATGGCGATGGAAGACAGGAAGCCCCCAAACACCAAAGACATGGTGTGCAGAGGGGCCAGAATTGTGAGCACATGGGGAGCATGGAGGTTGAGCAGTTCAGAAAGAAGAGGACAAGGAAAGGCAGGGAATGGTGGTGGGGTAGTTACTGAGATGAGAACTAAAATGTGACCTTTAAATTTGAGAAAGAGAAAGAAAAAAATACTCTCAGCTTGAGCCATTCCAGTTGAGTGGTGGCCTCAGTGGAGCTCAGGAATGAACTGAGCTGAGGAGCTGAGGGAGCTGAAACAGGGACCCTGAATGCATCCTGGAAGAGGCTTAAATAGGGAGGGGTGACAAGGGAGCAGTTGGCCAGTAGGTAGTATCGGAGACGAGGGGTAGATTTTTTAGAATAGAGGGCATTTTGGTGTACTCTGAGACTGAGAGAAAGAAGCCATTTCGCTCGTGTGTGTGTGTATGTGTGTGTGTGTGTGTGTGTGTGTGTGTGTGTGATCCAGTCTCATAGGTAATTATGATTTTTTTTTTTTACATTTTAAGTGCTTTAAATTGACCACCCTTTTCTGCCCAGAACATTTTAATTTTAACAAACTTCTGACTTTTCTCAGACATTTTCCTCCTTTCATAAACATTGGCATTTTTTTTCTTCCTTAAGGCAAAAACTCAAATGACAAAGCAAAACACAAGCCTTCCAAATGCAGTGAATGGGTAAATTTATCAATGTATGCTCAGTTTATGTGAAGTATTAAGTTGAACCTTAATTGGTGTGTTTGGTTTATTTTTCTTGGTTTATTTGCCTCCATTCAAGGGAAATTTATCACAGAACAAAGAATGAGATCTCTAAAGCTTTATGCAGTTGAATGTATTTCTTGGTGAAAACCACAATCTGATCAAATTGGGAATTCACTCTGTTTAGGATCTGGATTGAAATTTGAGAAGTTACATTTAAGGTCTCTTTCTGTTTTTGTGTCTTCTTTTTAAGCAAATGATACTTTTTTTTAAATCCTAAACTTTCAAGCTGTCACAATAGGGATGTTAGGAAGAATATAGAAGCAGCCCTAGAAAACACACTGTTTTCTTCCTGATATTAGAAAAGATGAGAAAGGTTTCATGCATTGTTGGTTGGGTTCTAGACTATGGTTACTCTAGTAAGAAAGAATAAGAATGGATCTCAACTAACTTTCTGTTAGTATATCGTAGGCAAGGGTTGGTGCATGGACTGCATGGTTACTAATTAAAATTAATCATAAAAATATGTCCATTGCCCAAAAACACTGACGGTAAGCATGCCCATTTTAATTTCGTGTGACATACAGTGGAATCTGAAGTCTAAATTAAATCCTTAGCATTTAACAATATTGTGATGAAATTTTTAATCCCAGTATTAAGGTTTTAAGAAAAGAGATGTTTTTTTTTTTCTTTCTGAAGGAATAAGATGTTTAGTCTTAGCCTAGTAAAATATTGATAAGGTTCTGATTTGCAATGATTTTCTGTCTTTGCTGATTTTCTCAGTCTGTAGTCAGTTCACATTTCCCTGTTATTTGCACACATCCAAAGTCAGATGAAATTAGGCCAGAGCTATTTCACTGGTGCCCACAGTGACAGTGATGTCCCCAGATATAGGAATTTGCCATTACATTGCTTCTTTATTTGGTCCACCATAAATATTTCATTCAGCTCCAAACGAGGCAGCTACTCCATGATGATGCATATACGGTGGGATTGTTCGCAGTTCATTCAGATCATACTAACTTTTAAACTGTCTGTAAAATATGAATTTTGGGCATTTAGATGACAGAATTTTTAAAAATCTGTATCTGTGATTAATTTCATAAAATGAACATTAGGTAAACCTATATGAAATTGCTATTATTTGACCAATGCTGACATAAAGGCAAATTTTTATAGTCCAACATAAATAATATTTCTTAAGATTCATGTAAGTATAAAAGTGATAAGTAAGGATTTCTAAAATAATTTATAGTTTTAATGGAACAGATAAGAATACACAACTTATTGGAAAGATTTTAATTGATATATTTTGTTCTGAGGACATTTTATGCATTTGATGTTGAAACTGTGCTTTTTAACTGAAAAGGCACTGTAGAGGATAGTGACCCAAATGAAAGCATTATATGCACTCTTAAAAACCATAACACCAAGAAATTATATGATTCTCAATTTTAAAATAGGTTTTAATTCTGGCTAAAAATGTTAATGGCATTAAATAAAATGTGCGGTTTTTTATTTTTATTGAATTTATTGGGGTGACATTGGTTAATACAATTATATAAGTTTCAATTATACAATTCTCTAACCATCATCTGCGTATTGTATTGTGTCTTCACCACCACAAGTCAAGTCTCCTTCCATCACCATATATCCCTTCTACCCCTTCTTCTACTTTTCCCTTCCCCTCTGGCAGTCACAATACTGTTGTCTGTGTGTGTTTGTTTGTTTGTTTGTTTCTGACTTTGTTTGTGCTTCACTGGTTTCACCCAGCCCTCCAACTCCCCTCTCCTCTGACAGCTGTCAGTATGTTCTCTGTACCTATGAGTCTGTTTCTATTTTGTTTGTTAGTTTATTTTGTTCACTAGATTCCACATATTTAGTGACTACATAAATTTTTATTGTTTTAGAAACTTTACCAAATACTAATACAAATATTTATACTTTTAATAATCACACCCAACAGTTATTAAGCACAAAATGAGATGTGTGCCAATGTCATAGTATTTATTTGTTATGCAACACCGGCAATGTAGCAAATTCTCTTTTTATCACCATTTTATGGCTAAAAATCAAAATATATCATGGCATGTCAAAATTAAGAAACTTGTCGAAATCACACAGCTATTTAATGCTCTATGAAAAATTTGGGGAATTAAACTGTTTGTGTGTGTGTGTGTATGTGTGTGTGTGTGTGTGTGTGTGTGTATTTAACTTCAGGTATTTTTAAAGTATTTATTTTGCTATAATAAGTGCAGAGGGTTCTAACTTGCATCATATTTGTAAATTCCCAAGGTTATCTTCACATTTGGAAACATCCATTAACCTAGAGAAAAATACTATAAGACAGTGGAGAAGAAAGAGAGACTTGGAAAAGAATCTTGTTGTGTATACGGTTATCCTATATAATAAAGAGCTAATATGCTAATTAGACTGAACAGCTGAATGACCTTCTGGACGACCTTCCTGATGAAGCTGGGGCTGCAAGGCTGCGAGGGCCAGCTGAGGCTGCGAGGGGCTGCGAGGGCTGGCCAAGACTGCAAGGGGCTGGGAGGGTCAGCCGAGGCTGCAAGGGCTGAGCCCCTTGCACGAATTTTGTGCACCAGGCCTCTAGTGCATAAATAAGAGACAGAAGGAAGCAGAGTCCAATGTCATGGATATTTGATGTATTGTGTTCCCTAAGTCATGAAAGAGGGTCAGGCCAGACCCAGGTCCCAGTGCTAACACTGGCAGGCTGGGAGACTCGTGCCTCCTGGACTGTTCAGAGCCCCTCAGGTAAGTGTATACTGTATCGAGGTAATCACATGCTATTGCATCATGCAGCAGTTGGGTCTTGGTTCAGCAGAGAAAAAGAAAAAACGTGAATTAATGGGAGAAGGAAGAAGCCAGTGGACGAGGGACCTCTCTGGCCACCCAACTCCCCAGGTAGAAGTGAGTGAATGGGGAACTAGTCTAGCTGGTCAACACATAGCTATGACCCCCAAGCATCTTGATTTTTTAATAAGCATGTGTCAGTTCTCTTATGCCTTCATGGCAATTTGGCCATATAGTCTTAAGCAAAGGCCATTAATTACTGCATTTGCTATGTTTCCTTTAAGTCAAGCACAACATTACAGAGGAAACTGGGCTCTGATACTCCAGAGGTACAGACACATGGACTCCACATGACAGGACAGGATGATAATCATGATTCCATGATTGCACTTCCATTGTGTTACTTCATCCTGAGGGAGGAATTTCTCTCAGGAGGGATTCACGAAGCCACCCATGTGTCAGTGTTGGGACCTGGAACCAGCTATTCCTGCTGTGGTCACAATAGAAACCCCCTGGATACTACTGGGTGGTATCTTTGACCTCATGATGTTCCATCTGAGTAACATGAGGTTGGGGTTTGCCTTCTGATTCTGATAATCTGTTTCCATCACTTGGAGAGAAGGCACTCCCACAGCCACAGCTGCTTGCTTTCTGTTTCTGTCCTCATCTCTTTCCTGTTCCCCATTGAGCCCTGCTAGTCCTCCTTCATGGAGTCACACTGCTGCTCACTGGGCCCTACTGCACCTCCCACCATGACAGAGGGAGCGAAGGGACAGGGAGTCACTGATCCCAGAGTGAGATGCCTCATCTAGCATCCCCTCAGCCAAGGCCAAGAGCAGGCTAGAATCCAAGTCAATCCAAGAAGCATGAGAAACTACACAGAGGAAACACTGACCCAGGAGTTACCACAACTTGCACAAAGAGCTCAGAAACAGAGTAGAGACTACAAATGGTGTCTCACCCAAACAGTGATGTCAGGGAGTTTTTCTCTCATCCTAGGGATGGACAGGTGGTGGGGGCAGCACGGAGAGGGGGGTGCTTCTTTAGAGAATAGGAGTTAATGTTTTTTAAATACTCAGGTAATCTTAAATTATTCATCTACCAAATTTCATTAAACTATATTTTCTTGTTTCCTATTCTTTTAGGCGAGCAATCATTATGTACTTTCATTATTTCATTGTTTTTGCTCGTTATTTTTATTATCTATTTTATTTTTGTTGCATGTTTTATTCTATTTATATTGTTTTATCTTAAAAAGTGTTGCATGTGTTATAGTGCATCACCTGAAAGGGTGCATATGGTAAAGCCACATCCCTGCCTGGATTGCAGGCCCCCTGAGGACAGCTTCTTCTGTTTGATTTGCATCTCTGACCTTTAATGTTCCATAGCTGCTTTGACAATTCATAGTAAAATATGAAACTGTAACAATTTTGAAGAGGTGACAGGCAAAGCTATCAATCACATGCTGAACTAATAGAGGGGAGATCAAATTTCAAAAATTACACTTATGGTTTTTATCATCTGTTTAATGATCTGGAAGATGTGAAGGACAGTGACCAATAATTCCCCATTTGTTTATTTGTTTGACATTTAAATCACATGGTGCAAAAGCAAATGAAATGCAATAGACCCAAGGCTGCATATCTCCTGCACAAAATCTGGTCTACCAGTAAGTTTGTAGCCATCGGAACAGGTAACGGGATCCGATTTTTCATACAAGGCCCCTGCATTTCCATAATCGCTCCTCCGTGCCCGGCACTTACCTGCTTTGTTTTCCATTGCCATTTTATAATAGCATACCTAAGCCCCATAAATATTCAGCTTAGCCTTCTAAAATGAAACTATAAATTTCAATTTGGAGAAAATAAGCCCTCATTTGGGTTCATAAGTTCTAAATAACACATTACCATTGGCTACATCAAGTTTGCATTTCTAATGTTATTTTATGCATTTGACAATAGGTGTTCCAGTCTGCTCAGGAGAGGAGAGCAAGTGCATGTGAAATGTAAGTCTGCTTAAAATGTAGGAATTGATTAGAGCTGTCAATCAGCACTGACAAGAGAGGTAAATTATTTCTGAAGATATCTGAAACTACTGTGTATGCTCCATTGTCTGCAGGTTCTGAAGTTTCAGAATCTGATCTCCAAAACCTCTTCAAAATATTGTCTCCACATTTTAAGGGCCTGGAAAACAAAGAACAATTTTAAATGTGCTATGAAAATAGTTCACTGCCAGGCTCCAAGATGAGGGAGAGTATTGAGAGCAGAGTTAGATGCCCAGAGCAAAGGCCACGCTAGACAGTCCACCGTGGTTCCACCAGCATCCACACCATTGACACCATTCCTTCCCAGGTAGCCAGGTAACGTACAGCCACACCACTATAAAGGCAGGAGCAACTGGTCTCCAGACTCATTTGGACTCATCTTTTGTTTTTGTATCAGGTGTGATTGTGAGATTGTTTCCAATAATGGTTTGATCCTTTACTGAACTATAAAACACAGAAAATTTAATAAAAAGATATCATATATAATCTTGAAAAAATTACCACTCAGACCTAAATCATGGTAAATACTCTATCATCATATTTCTCTCTTCCTCTTAAAAGAGCCACCCTACATAGCAAAACAAGTAATAATATAATATTTAAAAGCAAATCAGCACATTCATATGTACATATGGTTTGTGATAAAGTGATTTTTAGGGCAAGATCTCCATGTTGTCTGACATGGTTTTCAATATCATTAGCGTTTGCTGCGAAGCCACCATGAAGCATCAGTTGATTGGTTAAAAACCCTGTTATTGTATATGTACATTCTTGTCATGTATGATAGTGGAGATGTCCCCATTTTGAGGCGCACAACAAGCTGCACATTCAAAATTCTAGGAACTCCTCTTTTCATAAGCACCAGCTGCAGGCACTTACTTGACTTACCAGCAAGTACAATTTCAGAAGAGTTGGGCATTATGATCAATGAATGGGGTGCATTAACTTCAACATGACTCCATTCTTACCTCTTCAGTGCCTGTTGCTTTTGCCATGTGTCATGATTTCCCTTATTAATAAGTGGTACTGTATCTATTTCCCCTCCCTTTAAATCAAGCTGACCTCATGACTTGCTTTGGCCAATAGAAAGTGGAGGATGTGATGTTGTGCTAGTTCTAAGCCTCAAACAGCTATGAGCGCTTGCTCTCTTCCTTGGAGCCACATTGCAGTGACATAAGAGCAAGCTCAGACTAACCTGCTGGAGATGAGGGGCACCTAGAGAGAAGCCCTCCATTCCAGCCCTCTGAGTGAAGACCACCTGGACTGGCCAACTCTCAGCCAGCCCATAGACAATAATACAGCCGTGAGTCAGGTCAACCAACCCATAGGCATCTGAATAATAATAATAAATGCTTATATTAAAGTCCTTGAGTTTGTGGATGTTTGTTATACCAGAGATAACCAGTACTCTATCTTTAGTATCACGATTACCATTTATTAAGACCATATAGTGTATAGGATATTTTTAATACATTCATAGTTTTAATTAATTTCTATTAAAACCCTTAAAGAAACATGACACCATACCCACTTTAAAAGAGATTGAGTTTCAGAAATGTTGTCAGTGTTTGAACCTAGATTTGCGTATTTTAAAGTTTTGACAATCCAGTTTCCTCTTTCTACCATGTAGTTCTACCCCTCTAATAATTGAAATACATATATCTCATTACTTTAACCAAAATGTCATGTGATAATATGACTCTGTCTGAACATCAGATCCCATTCTGCATCTCATCTGTCCACCAGAGTGAGAGGAGGCCTTCAGTATTGTTTCTCCTCTTGGCTCCAGGTGGCTCGTATCTTCTTTCTCCTCCTAATTAGAGCAAATAGATGCAGACATCAAGTTAGCAGCTTAAAACTGTGCTGTCTCTTCTCCCAGCCCTCCAGGAGACTGGCTGCCTAATGTGATTCAGGTTGTCCAGATTGGCCTTAAACTTCTCACGGAACGTAAAATTCTTTCCATGTTCTCTGTTAGGGGCCATCATGCTGTATATGAGGACACTGGGCCAGGAGAAGTGACATCACTTCATGACTTTCCATAGCTAATAAGTCAATGCTCTGGGATGACAACCCACTTTGATGGGTTCCCAACCATGCCTTTCACCCCTTTCACCCCTCCCCCTATCACATTAGGAACTTTCCTTAATAAAATGTGGAACAGGTGTCTCTGAATGTGTTTCAAAGAGCAGGTGGTAGATCTCTGTCTTTGTCAGACTGGGCAAAATTGTCTCATGCTTAATTCTTAGATAAAAGTGTCTACTTAGGCTATATTGTCCTTGGAAATTTCAAGATAAAACAGAAAGTTGCATATCACATGATTTCACTCATATGTGGAATCTAATGAACAAAATAGATCCAGAGACATAGAAGCATGGAACAGACTGGCCACTCTCAGCAGGTGGGTGGTAGGTAGGGAGAGATTAACCAGGGAATTTATATGCATATATGAATAACCCATGGGCATAGACAATGGTGTGGTAAAGGCCTGGGTGCGGGGTAGAAGGGGTCAGTGGGGGGAAAAACAGGGGACATCTGTAATACTTTCAACAATAAAGATAAATTAAAAAGAACTTGTTTTAAAAAATAATTTCCAAAAACACAAATATGTCTTACGATAAAAAATTAATTTTCTTTCTCAGAAATCTCTATGGGAGAATACTGCAGTTTTGTCTTTAAAACTCTGTAATTTGAAATAATCATATGATTCTCTTGTTTTCCGTTTTCTCTTAGTATGCCTGTTTATTTATATACAGGAAGGAAAGATATGAATGTTAGAGCCCTTGTTTTATCACTTTTTAAAATAAAAAAAAAAGCTTGCACAGAAAAACATGAATATAAGTACAAGGCATCTAGTATGAAAATAAAGCAATGTTTTCTACAATTCATGTCTCGGTGTTATAGGGGGAGAGTTTTTTTTTTTTCACTAGCAGAGACCTATATTATCATATTCTCTCAGGAGCAGCTCTAATGGTCTGAATCCAGAATTTATTTTCAAGGAGAGGAACAAATTGGCTTAATATGCAACCATTTGTTGCCAAATGAATTGACAAAATATTTAGGTATGCAAGGATCACACATCCTTTCGTTGAGGAAAACCATAATTTATTTTAAAACTGCTGCATTGTACCTGTTAGACTAGCGAGAACTAGAAAGATCTAGTGGCCAGCAGATTTCTTTCCTTGTAACATATTGCAGTGGGCAGAGGAGGTGGGATTTGGTCCTCTACACTCTCCAGTCCTGCTCTTCATCCTCCTCTGTCAGGAGATAGGGCCCTTATTCCCACGTTCCACTTCCACCCTCACCTTCACGCTGGCCTTTATTAAACTTAATAGATTGCTCATTTTTGCTAAGATGCCACAATCCTACCCCAGAGATATTTGCATTTTGAGAGCTGTCAGAATTTTAAGCAAAGACGTGCTGTTCAGATGGCAGGCCAAAGCCGAGTGGTGGAGGAGGGAATGTTCTGATCTGTGGGCACCCTGGTGTCTCCAGGCACAGGGGCCTCCTCCGCAGATGGGTGAGCCTGGCAGATGGATGCACCTGCCAAAAATGATGCTTGCTTTGGTTTTATAGCTTTTGCCACCAACGTTGAATGGAGTTCTTAAAACAGAATCTCTACATAAATTTCTTTTGCCATTAAGTTGTCTGATTTTCAGTTTCTTCCATCTTTGCTCAAATGTCATTGAATTTTAAAGTATGCTAAAGGTGTAAAAAGGACAGAGAAGGATTTACTCCAAACCCCTCACTTACAGATGAGGAGACAAAGGTGTCATGATGTCAGGGTACTTGTCCAAGCTCACAGGGCTGAGGGTTAATGCAGAGCAACATGAGGGCCCAGGCCTCCCTGCACAAAGCATTGCCCTCTTATTGGCCCCAGCTCCAGCACTGCAACAGTCCAGGCTCAATGTTGAGAATGTTCTGAATCCTGTGTACCTCATTGGTGCTTTTGTTCTGCAAAAGCGGAGACAGTGTTAGGTTGCTCAGAAGAAGGCCAACAGAGAGCTTGAAAAATTGAACCAGAACTTATAAAAAACATGAAAAATACATTTATCCTATCTAATAAAAGAGTAATATGCAAATTGACCATCACTCCAACACACAAAATGGCTACCCCGTGTGGACACAAGATGGCCACCACAAGATGGCCAGCAGGGGAGGGCAGTTGGAGGGACCAGGGGAGGGAAGTTGGGAAGGACCAGGCTTACAAGGGCAATCAGGAAGGCAGGCAGGCGAGCAGTTGGGAGCCATTTAGGCCCAATCCTACTGGGATCGGGCCTAAATGAGAAGTTGGACATCTCTCGAGGGGTCCCAGATTGGAGAGGGTGCAGGCTGGGCTGAGGGACACATCCCCCATGCACGAATTTCATGCTCCAGACCTCTAGTGTATAATAAAGAACAAAGGTGATGGTGGGAATCGTGCTTGATGTTGGACCCTTTATTAAAGATCCTCGAAGCCCTGATAATTTTATATCCATGATCTGACACAGAACAAAACTGCAGCTCAGGCCAGAGAAAAATTCCACTCTGACTCGTGCCCTTCCAAGTTGTCTCATGAAGACAAAGATGGACATTTAAACAAGAACACAAGTCAGTGGGGGGCGGAAAAGAGAGATATGTGCTACTATTTGTAATACTTTAAACAATGAAATTTTAAAAAGTATGCACTAAAAAAAAAAGAACACAAGTTTCATACAGATATGCATAAAAATGTTGAGAACTTTTATAATTCATAACCTTATTATCTTCAAAGGTGTGATGGTATTTGCAAAAAATGAGAGAAATGCATAGTAAAATAAGTAAAATTTAAAAATCACTTTAAAATATAGAAAGATAAAATTATTATTAAAAATATCTGTTGCTCTTTAGTTACAATGAATTTCATTCTACATTTACTGACAATAATGGAAAAGAAGGAAATATATTTATGGCTTCCCACTGCTTGATAGAGGGAGCACATGCTTGCTCATCAAGGGAGATTTTTTTAAATTTTAATTCTTAAAGAAAATTGTCATTTGATTCCTTAGATAAAGGCCCTAAACAATATAATGGCTAATGTCTTCACTCATGGTTTTCCGGAAGATTTATTCATTCTTTCTCTGCATGGGCTCTTGCCTCACCTGCAAGGGCAGATCTTCCCTTCTCCCTCTGAAACCCTTACAAGACCTCTCTGGCTAGACTTCATATGTGCAATGGTGGAGAAAGTGTTTGGCAGCAACATGCCTTGCATAACCTCTCTTACACCTCCCTTTGCACCCTATGATGGTGAATTTAATTTGTCAACTTGACCAGGTCATGCATACCCAGGGATTAATTGATTGATTGGTTTTTGTTTGTTTGTTTGTTTGTTTGTTTATATTTATTTATTGATTTCAGAGAGGAAGGGAGAGGGAGAGAAAGATAGAAACATCAATGATGAGAAAGAATCATTGAATGGCTGCCTCCTGCATGCCCCCTACTGGGGGCCAAGCTCACAACCAGTGCATGTGCCTTGGCCAGGAATTGAACCATGATGTCCTGGTTCATAGGATGATACTCAACTACTGAGCCATGCCGGTGGGACCATACCCAGGGGTTTAGCTAATCATTATTCTGGGTGTGTCTGTAAGAGTGATTTGGGATGAGACTAAGTCAAGCAGATTGTCCTTTTTGATGATGTGGGTAGAACACATCCAATCCATTGAAGGTCTGAATGGAACAAGACAAACCTGGGATTTGCCAACTCCATCATCATTACAGCCAGTTCCTCATCATAAATCTCTTTCTATATGTGGATATACCACCTATTGGTTCTCTTTCTCTACAGAACCCAAATACATACCCTTTCCAGGCTCTCTGGAAGGGGCACCAAGGAGACTCAGCTCAACATCTATCCACAAGTCTTTCTCCCAGAGACCAGATCAGAAGTGGAGGCTTGTCTCCACAGAGAAAGGGACAGGGCTAACACAGGAAAAATTACAAACACAGGGAGTCTCCCTCTTATTTTCTGTCTTGTATGACCATCTCCTACCTCTTCATCTTATTTTTGCTCCCTGGTGTTCCCTCTCCATCTTTTAAATAGAAGTTTAAATAAACCTACTTTCATTACAGGGTGTGGGTTTATTCTTTCTATGAACATTAGTAACTCTTGGCCATAGCTACCACAGAGCTCCCACACAATTCTCAATAGGGCTATACTATAAAAAGTTTGAATTCTGGCCCTTCATAGAGCATGTTTGCAAAAAAAGCGTTCCTCCATCACGGTGCCCAGAAACACCGTGGGCAAGCCCCAGGAGGCATTTCTCTCTTCCAGGAACCCTAGTATAGCAGGACTGTGGAGATGCCTCTGGGCAAGGGTAGAAACAAAGGGAAACTATGAAAAATAGGTCAATTGGATTGTCCCCAGGCAACTACAGCTTTTATGTTTTTTGGCTCTGACTATATGGTTGAAAATGTCTGAATTGAACCTGACACATCTTTTCAAATTGTTATGATTTGGTCTTGATTCTACAGAAAAGGTCAAGCACCAGGAGAAATATCTGAAAGAGTGGAGCCTAGCCAGGCTCTATGCCAATGAAGAAGCCATGGACAAAAAGGGGCAGTCACTGTCATCTTGTTCCATGCCGTGCGATTATCATCTTGCTCCTTTGAACTCTCTCCAGCATGGCTTTATGTCTCAGCTTCAAGTAGGTGTTTTGCTGTGGCCATGAACACAGCACTGTACTAGAGTTTTTCAAGTGTGTGGGTTGTGCAAATAACTGTTGCCTACAAACTTTCTCTGAATGATGAGCTGACTATGCAACCTACTCCAAGCTGTACTAGTCTAGCTCAGGGACCCATGAAAACTTTGCATGCTTTCTTGAACTCACACTTTTAATTAATATATTCTGCCCACTTCAGACATCCTCTGTTTTTGATTAAGCAGTTTGATTATGCATAGAGACTAACTCATTGAGGATGAATAAGTGAGCACAAAACCAAGGAAAGGGAGGAAGTTGATAGCATACAACTATAATGGATGTGTAGGCATAGCTTCCTCTTCCACAGAAAGACTCGATAGATGGGAGACATTGTCATCTGCAAACTGAAAACCAGGAAGGACGATGGTGGTTTAACAGTGTGATGAGCATGGATGGCATTAACCTATCTGTGTGCAATATTAACGTATAATTCACAAACCATTGAGTTCTGGCTGGAGACATTCTTATGTTGAGTCACCAGATCTTTTCCCTAGAAACTTGGGAATCCATGCTTGTGGCTTAGGAGAAGACTTGGTCACCTGGAAGTCCTTCACATAGAGGTGGTGGCAGAAGTTGAGAAAGGATAAGATCCCAAGGGACACCATGGGAAAAGAGGAGAAGAGAATTGAACCCAGGATTAACTTGGATGGGAAGGAAGAAGATGTTGCAAGGATAAAGAAAGGTGCCTCAGAGTCAGGAGGTGTGAGGATGGAAGGGATCCTTTCACAGGGCTGCCCTCCCACTATAAACTATTGTGTAGAAATAAAAAAGTACCCTTTGGTGAACACTCTTAATTTGAAAACATAGCAGGAGGTTGGGCAGTCTATTTCAAAAGGTTGGACTAGGAGACGAGGAGGGACATAGATTTTCAACCTGGGTATTCTCTAGGCAAGTGGTTTGGTGAAGGAGGAAGACAGAAGCTAACATCAGGGGTACTCACTGGGGGGTACTTCCAAATGCCTAGCCACTAAAGAATGCCAAGAAATGCATGATACTGTCCCAGAGGTTGCAGATGAAAGGAGCCATGCTGTAGAGAGTGTGACATGTAGTCAGGGGAAGTGGAAACTGAGTGGCTCAGGGGAGGAGGGAAGGTCACCAGGGCATGGGCAAGTGGATTTGGCTGTAGCTGTAACAAAGTCAGATATTCCTCCAAGAAATCAGCAATTATGGATGCAGCAATTCCGGTTTCTCCTGCTAAACTCTCTGAGGACTGTGACTTCAGAGGCCCATCAGGGGACTATAATAGAACACAGATTCAAATAAAAATGAAATGAAAAACAAACAAAACAAAAAACACAAAAAAATAAAGCTCTGGACCAGGTTTGAGTCTAAGAACATCCCAAATACATTTTCTTGTCTGATAGTCAATAGACCACATCTGGAAAGTAGAGAAAAAATTTGTGTATCCATGTCTTTTGTTCATGGTGTCTTGCAAAGACAATGGGAAAACATGAGGATATGTCTAAATAGAGAGAGAGAGAGATTTCAGGTTTAAGGGTTTTAGAAGCAAAGCAATTCCAGATAATGCCCAAGCTGATTGAAGGAAAGGTGTGCTGAACATTCACTCATGACTAGTGATATAGATGTGTGCTGACAGCAGGTCAAAGCTGATGCTGTGAGGACTACAGAGACGGGGAGATATCACTGAGTCCTTTCTTAAAAGGATGTAAATTTCCATGAAGAAACCCAGGTAGCAAAGCGAATTCTTAGTGCTGTGACACACCTGACCTCCAAGAATGGAGGAGTCAGCCATGAAGGGAGGGATAGGAGGCAGTTTGATGAGTTAGATGGGATTCTTCATGAGAATCAAATCTCAGTTGCCCAGGAGGCCCTCAGGTATGAATGACAGAGAAATTACTTTGATATTTTCTGGGGTGCACATAAGAGTAGCATGAATAGGACAGGGAGTGAAAAGTACCTGTTAGGTGGGTGTGAAGGATGGGCCTCAGGGTGGGTCTTCACCTTGGACCTAAAACCAACCCAGGTCTTGATCCTGGTTGACTTGAAAAACATTTACTTTAAAAACTCACTCTTTAAAAATTTAAATAAACCATAAAGCAAAGTAAAAATGTACCTCTGCCTAAACTTAACAAATAATACATGTAGTCAATGAGGTTATAAAAATAGACTAGCAAATGCAGACTCTTTGACTTTCAACAGTGTGGCAGTCATCACACAAAATGACCCTGAATTAGATACAGCAAGAGGTGGTGGTAAAACATATGCTCTCACACGTAGCAGGGAAATGATGCCTAAACATAGGACAGACATGCATTTTGGCCTTGCTCTCTGTTTTCATGTTGTGCAGTGGTCAGTTTTTTAATTAGTGGTCCACTGCCTTAATATCACCGGGGCAGAAATAATTGCTTCATTGTCGAAGAACCTGTTAAGACAGCCACATGGGAAAGTGCCAGAGACAGATCATTCTGGGACTTCTTTATAGACTGCTTTGTAAATAAATCATACTTTTTAATTGCTCTGTCAGAAAGATCCTTCCTTGAGCAAAAGGTGACGGGGGCTGAATGTGGGAACGCCACAGGACATCTGTTTGGTCTGGCCAAGGGCTCCGTGCACTTGTTCTCAATACCCAGAGCGACCTCTCGGATTCCATGGACATAGTAACAATTAAAAGCGCACAATGGCGCGACCATGTTCGCTGTGACAGAGGCAGGTTGGCTGCTTCCCATAACAGCCTCCCGGGCGAGTGGAACAAAGGGCCTCGGCCCATCTGCACGGATGCTCTGAATGCCGCCTGTTCCAAAGGCTGCGCTCCTCCTCCAGCGCCCCAGGAAGCCCCCCGCACAGACAGAACTCGGAGGTCTGGAGGAGCCCTCCAACATTACTATGATAATGAATTCTGGATGCCTCTGACACACGCAACAAAAGGATGGGTTCTTGGGGTAGCAGCTTAGCAGGCAGACAGTGCTGCTGACTTAATGTGGACAGAAGTGACCGGCCTGGGCATCTCCAAGTGGGTCCTGTTGCTTGAACGTTTTCCTCTGGGAATGGTAAACAAGTAGGAAACCCTGTGGTTGTGTGTGGATCATGGAGAAGTCCAGCGACTGACCCCACATCTGAAATTGGCCTCATCATTGCACTTTACTCACTCCTATAGTCTCCTCCCAGGGGTCCATGACTCAGGAAGGACATTTGATACCTTCAGATACATATGTCTCTGTCAGGGGGAAAGAATGGCATCCACAGTGGCTCTGGAGGACAAGGGCCAGCAAGACCAGCATCCTAACGGTGAAAGTTTCCTTCTCTTTTAATTAACCACAAACTGTGTTTCTGATTACAATCACTTAGATTGCCAACTTCCCTCAAAGAAAAGGCCTGAAGTTCCAGAAGGTGCCAAAACAAAGCTCCAAATGGGGTACTTGAAGAACCCACTCTTCAGTTGGGTGACACATCCAGAATCACTTGGTGATGCCTAAGTTTTCTTGATTAATCTCAAATTTTACAATTGAACTAAGCCTTAGATAAATTACAGAGGTGAAAACATTGGCAACACCAATAACAAAGAACAGTAACAACAACAAAACAGGCCTTTGAGGCAAGGGGAGGGAAAGGAATTGAACCCAGTGTCACGTCAAGTCCCTGAACGCGGTGGCACCAGTCCGCAGCCGTTAACAGCTATTATATAAACATAATGGAATGCGCCCGGTGTTCTGACTGATGGAAAAAGCCTGGTCATTAGCCACTGGGGGATGCCCCATGCCCACACCGCTCTCCAGCTGCCATCCAAGTGTGTTTCCATAAAACTCAGTGCGGTTAACAAGGAGTTTGATGGAGTGTTAACGATCTTCAGCTTCAGGTCGAGCTGTTAACCAACAAAGTCGTCATTAACTGCTGGTAATGACTGCATTTCTGGGGATTACTGCTTAATTATGAACTTGATGGCCACAGTCCTGCCGCCTGAAGTGGGGAATAGTTTTCCATCATAGTGCTCTCCCCGCAACCTTCATTTCTCCATGCTGTGCCTCTGCTATTGGAAAGGACAGAAGATGTCGGAGAGTGGTCACGGTGCTTCCTGGAGCCACTGTGTACAAGCTCAATGGTCTCAAGGCTCCAGTGGACCAGGGTTCTCTGCAGACAGAAAGCACAGAGGAGCTTTTAGTCATAAATGATTTCTTTTAGGGACTTTTGATTTATTATCAACCAAAAGAAAGCCGGTCCACTAGGGTGATTCTGCAGCTCCACTACCTGGAATGACTGAGATTTCAGGAAATGGTCCCCTCTCCAACATACACACATACTCTTATGTCTAGGTAATGACTCAAGCTGTGTCACTTCTGATATCTAAACCTCTCCTGTCCTTCATCGCATGTCACTGAGGGGGAAAGTGGATGTGGGCTTTCAAATCCAGCCACCACTGATGACAGGCATGGACCCATATCCGGGGCCATTCCTAAACCCACAGCAATGATTGTCCCCAAAAAATATTGCCTTCATTTCACTTCTTATTTTAAATTAAATAAAAAAATCCATAATGTAAGGGACCTTAGTCCATTTCTCAGTATCTACCTTTTCATTTACTCACATCACTGGGCTGCAGCTTTCTTTAGAGCAATGTTTTTTGAATGGCTTTTAAGCTTAGGAAAGTTTTATTTAATATCTGTGGCCATCATGCATTACAGGAAATAAAGGCTGCTTTTAGTGTATATTCATGATGTGAAATTGGGGGAGGGGTTTATATGTGCTTCTGTGGATATTATCCTCAATTCAAAACACTTCCCTACTCTCATTAGCCTCATCATTTACATGCACCTAACAGGCTTACCCCATGGCAGCTTCTCCTATTTGCTGAATGATACGATTGTATTTCTGTGTATGTCTATATACGAATATTTCACATTGGGAAGGTACCTTTCTCTTTGGCCACTGTGAGCAAATGGTTTCATGTGCCTCTCCTGGAGACAGGGTTGTGTCCAGGGAGGGTTTGGTGTTTGTCACAGAAGAAACACAGAGAAACGTTCCTCTGAAAAGATAACTATTGTTGCAAAAGAGGTTCTTACAACCAAAGTCAGTTCAGCAAATCAAGCTGTTGTCTGAAGAGGGGATGACCCCAAGTCCTTCATCAGTCACCCCACCCCCCCACTACCCATTGAGGCCCAAGCCTGGTAGAGCCTCAGATCTGGGTCCCAGGCAAGAGGAGGGTGGTGAACTCATCCCCTAGGCCCACAGAACTGTGGAAAGAAAGAGAAGATGTGAACTTGAAAGTGAGAGGTTTCCCAGATTCCTCTCTTAGGACTTTGGCTCAAAGGGGAAATCATAAGCCTTAAGTAAAGGGGACCTCAGAGTGAAAAGGAAGCCCCTCCCTTCCTCTGGAGACTCGGTGAGGACAGTGCTCCAGGCTGCCTAATCACCTAGCATTGCTATCTCTAGGAAATGAAAGGATGCCCCTAGCTGAGAGCCGCTGACGTTTCCTGGGCTATGCAGGGTGTGGACAGGACCTGTAGCCAAAAAGCTCCCTGGGGACTAAGAAAGAGGGGGTGCAAGTGCAGGGTAAGGAGAAGCCAGGAGGGAGGGCAGACTGTTGCCCTTGCTAATCCCAATGGTTCACAGCAGCCTATGGAAGGTACCTCACAGATATGTGACCAAGGAGGCAGTGACCTGGGCTCTCCCACCCAGGAGACAGAGAGACCTGGTCAGGAGTTACAGCCCAGAGCTGAATTGCAGAAGGATGAGCAGGTGTCATGAACCAGGGCTGAGCCGGGACCAGAGGTTGGGGTTCCTTATGTTTCTGGGGATGGAAATTCACCCACTATCCCAAAAAAGCCATGTCTGATGGGGAACAGTGGGTGGGCTGGCTCCCCAGGGCCTGAGCTCTGTAGTGAAGGATTTGTTGACACCATCCAATCAGCCTGACCTGAAAAAATAGTACCCACTGTTTAGTTGACCCTGCTCCTGCCAATCAGCAGGTGGGGCCAGGGAGAAATGAACAACAAAAGACAGTCATTATATTTTTGGCACATTCGATTGAATTGTGCATCAAAATGTGCCTTTCTGATCCCTGATGTGTGGGGTACGTGTGTCTTTGTAAACCTCTTTCACGTTGCTTTTCAAACCTGTATTTGCTCTCCTTTTGGAATATGAAAGGCATAACTAACATTTTCTCCTGTCTCCACCCCTTATTTGTAAGAAGCTGCTAACATGGATTTAGGGGAAACTATTTTGCAGACATAGTTCTTCGTGCCAGAATTAAATGAAAGCAATATTAAAAATGCCTTTGAATGTGTTCCACAAATTTGAAAGAATATTTATAACTGTGCTCAGGAATGCACACTACTCGAGCCTCCCTGTGATTCATTTGGTGAAGAAGGGCCTTTAGGAGTCCAGCACTTCCACCCATACCCAGCTCACCACCTGCCACCTCAGGAAGGACTCCAAACAAACTGGGTTTCTGATCATTAGTACTAGAAATCTGTGCTGTGAACTTAAATTCTTATCCTTAATAAGTCCGGGAATATTGGAGTTGAATAACTGTCTTATAAACTGGGGAAATTAACTTGCCCCCCCCCCCCACAACCTCAGTCATTCTCCCTCTCTTTCTGAGAGAGGCAACACTAAGTTGGGCGTATTTTCTCACTGATGCAGCAGGCATTTGCAGACTTTAAGTCATGCAGACAAGCTGCTGGGTTGTTTTCCGCAGACATGGTATTCGTTATTTCAGGCCACACAAACACTAGTTTCTGGAGAGAATTATATGTTTTATATCAAGCTTCTCACAGCAAATAAGCATGGTAAAGCATACTGGACACAAGGAAATGATATGTCATCTACATCTACAATGCCACCACACGCATACACACAGACTTTATTCACAGATTACGTAGAAATCATTTGTATGAAATTTCATTTATCTTAACTATGTATTCACCGATGAGTTTATTCTAAATTTGCTTACATTTTAAATTTGGGCATTTTTGTCTTTACAGTTTCTCTAGCTCCTCCCCTTGTTCACCTTCTGCAGCTACAAGGAGGAAGTGCTGGTGGTCCCTTGTCACAAAGTTGGATGGGTGACAATATCCTTAGCCTGCACCTCAGCTGTGTTTAGTCACCTTCCCCTTGGGGCTCTGGTAGTCAGGGAAAGCACACCACTTTTCCATGAACCCCCATGGCGACATCGCTTTCCAATGAACAATGCAATTGAGTTCAGTTTTGGGTCACAGCACTTTATATAAACCGAATATTAAAATGTTTGCAGATAGTCTATGTAATACTTCTTCTTTACTGTATAACCATGATGTGGAATGTTCTACATTAATTGAAAGGCAAAAATTTTCTTTAAAAATAAAACATTTCAAAATTATAGAATGCAAGAAAACTATTTGTAAAGAGAATTATTATTTTCCTTTATTTATTTATTCCTAATACTAAAAATAATAATATTAATGTACAACATGTTTTCTCATGTACAAAACAAGGAAAGAAACAGCAAGTGCTATTGTTTTGTGATTGATGCTGGCATATCTCAGCCACTGAGTGATTCTGTAATATCTTAAATTGTATACCATTATGTTTAATAAAATTATAAAACAGAATAGTCTCCTATATGAGTTCAAAGAATAATTTTTTTTACATTGAAATAATAAAACTACAAACTGGTACATAATATGAATTCATGAAGTCACAAAATTTTCAGGAAATAGTAATGTTTTAATTAATTAAAAACCCAGACAAATTAGCCATTTTGGGCATTTGAAAAATCTGTGTTTTTGATTCTACTTTAGGGTGCGTGTTCTGCAAATGTTAAATAAACCATCAGGAAGAAAAAAAACACACTGGTAAAAGGTGTTCAGATAGCTGTTACATCGTTTTTTGACTTTATATCAAAATTTTTGTGGATCTGCAAAGTGGATTGAAAATATATTTATAAAATATGATTTCATAACATATAATGTTGGCAAAACCAACACAACAACCACCTGCAAACCTCAAATTCAAAACATAATTAAGGTTATCATACTGGTTGCAAGGGTTAAAGGCTAGAATCATAAAACTAGTAATTTCCTGTGATCTTTGTCCTAGATCTAAAGGAACTATATCTCATTAAACCAAAAGAAACAAAATGACACATGAATAATGATGTTTTCTTTCCACACGTGACTCCCTTTAATGAAGAAAGCTCCTGATTTCTGCAGTAATTATCCAATCATCCCTAGAATCTCCCATCAGAACCTGACACCCCCAAGACGCTGACTTCAGTTTTCAGGTGCTGCCATCTACTAGAATCTAAGTTCTGAAGACCAGGGACTCTGCTAGTTTTGTTGCATTTGGTCCACAGTGCCTCTGACATTTTCCTACACATAGGAGCCAATCAATAAAGTAACTATTGAATGAATCCATGGGTTAGGAAGAAGGACCAAGAAAGCAGTGGAAAGAAAAGAACCTCCACTCACTGCTTAGTATTGGTGGCATTCTTTGTACAGATGACTAAAAGATACCAGAATCCCCAACGTCTAATCTGCTCCCACACGCTTAGTTGAGGTCGAAGATATTTTGGACTAGAGACATAAATCATATGAATATTGAAATAGGGATAAAAATATAGATAAATAGACTGAAAGAGGGTGCCTTTTGAGCTGTAATTGCTTCTCACCTCTGGGCCTGGACAAATTCTGTCCTGGGATAGTGAGCTAAGTTGGAAAGGACAGCACTGATATCTGCCAAAAATCTCGAGCAACCACTGGGTAATGCCAAGGTTATGGGGAGATGTCAGAGGAGCAGGTGTAGTCACAGTTCTATGTGGGAGGCAACTGTAGTGCAGAACTGCACATCGGTGCTGGGGAAGAGCAGGACAGGGATGGCCCAGGAGCAGGTAGAAAAGGAGCATCTGTCCTGAAGTCAACACAGGCACACACAGACCTAGGTCAGAAAAACTTCATCTGCATTTGGGATAAGATTACTGGATTTCTGGGTGAGAAACATAACACTGACAATAGCTTAGTGCAGATGTCAGCAAAGCAGTTGCAATATCATGCTCTTTCCTTCTGGACATGAGGGAGAAGCATAGTCAGCATGCTAATGAAATTTAGATTCCTCACCAGTTCAAAGACAGTTCCCCAAGGATGTGGTTCATTGGCTCCAGGCCAAGCCGGAAATTGCCATCACTTGGATGTGGGCATTGAGGTCAAGCTGCCCAATTTTTTTGCATGACATATAGCTTGAAGTAATAATAATTTCCCTGGATGATAGAACTAGCATCCAAAACATCTTCACAGCTTTGACAATGAGCTGAATATAAGACAATGGCATTTGCCAGGAGGAGATGAAACCCCACAATCCCAATGGTCTACAGGATGGTAGTGCTCAGAAGGCTCCTCCACTCTGGGATGAGGGACCCTCCTGGGGGAGCATTGATGAGGAAGTGTTGAGCCCCCCCATAGGCTGCATTAACAGAACAGCTGCTAAGTCAAGGCTGTTGCACTGGTCAGATCATAGCTAGAAGGATGTGCTTGCCCCTGTGCTCTGAATTTAAATGAGACAAAGATGAATTATGTCCAGAGAAAAAAGAATTGGAAAAATAACTCAAAAACTGGTCAGAAAAAATAAATTAGGCCTGTGCAGCTTAAGAAAAGAGCTGGCAAAGATTTGAAAAAAGCAAACAACACACACACACACACACACACAAAACACACACAAAAAAATGACCCCCAATATTTGAAAGTATTTAAGTATTTTGCATCAAAAATAAATTAGCTTAATTCTCTGCAGCTCCAAGAGTTTGAATTGGAGGCAATGAATGAAAGCTACAGAGAGGAATTTTTACCTAAGTAGGGGGAGAAAATTAAGAAAGCTGACATTATAAACTGATATCTTGAGAAGGCAGTAAGTAGGTTTTGTATTATTTTGAAATGTTTGAAAAGTGGCTTTGGATACTTTATTGAAATGTTGAAAGGCATCATTGTTTGATGATTGGCTCAATACTTGACCTAAATCTGGACTTTTCAATATGGCAGACATGTGGCCATTGGACACATGAAACATGTTGGTCCAAATTGAGCTGTGCCTGAAGTGTGAAATATTTACCAAATTACAAAGATTTGGGATGCACACAAAAAAGTAAAATATCTCATTGGTATAGTTTTTATATGATTACATGTTTTATAGATAATATGTTAGCTACATTGGGTTGTATAGAGTTTATTAAATAATTGCATCTTTTACTTTTTTATTTTTTAAAATGGGGCTACTGTAATGTTTAAAATTGCATATGTAATTATATATTATAATGTTTTAAAATGCATATGGAGTTACATTATATTTACATTTGATTGCATTGGCCTAGATCCTAACTACTCAGACTTTGGTTCTTACATCAGCAGATTTACCTGGGAGCTTGTGAGAAATGCAGAATATACACTCTACCTGAGACCCACTGAACCATTTAATATGGTTTGAGAAGTACTGGTCTAGATTATGATTGCTCTCAAATATTTCTAAAAACAGAGAAGCCTGTTATTTAAAGGAAATCTAGGTGGAAGGCTGCTATAAAAAATAATTATGTGGGTGCTCTCTATTCTGAGGGATTATGGCTTTTTTCACCTTGACATGCTTTTACCATGGTCCTGTTCTTTGGAGTAAAGCACAGTTGGGTAACCACTAGACTGTATCATTTTTTAAGGTCTTTGAAATATCTAAAATCTATAAATTCCCAATGTTTAATAATTCACACATTCATTCAAGTTTATTAAACAGGGAATGGCAACAACCTATTCATGAGTGTGGTTGTGAATTTGCAGTTCATTGGCTGTCAAATTTGTTCAATCATTGGAATCATTAGTGAACATAATTTATAAAAAATCTATAACAATTTTAGAAATCTGTTTACTTAAGAGCTCTCTGAGTAAATTTAATTAAAAAAAAATTAGCTACAATCTTCACAAGAGCAATACCAATATCACCTCTCCCAATATTTTTTATTTGAGTTATTCCAATAGATGCTTCAAATATGTACTTTTAGATATAGCACCAAGGTTTTTTTTCTTTATATTAACTAAAAGATTCCCACTCTATTATGAATAATTTCCTTATATAAACTGAAGCAAAGTATTTGTTTTGAAATGAATTTAATTTGTGTTGCTATTTCTCATGGAACTCTCTGATTTAGAAAAAAACCAGAGACTTACTATGAAAATCTCATCCCCTTTGCATTGTAGGACCAAATTGCTACAGGAGCTAAAACTGTGACACAGGTAAATGTGGTGACAGGAAGAAAAACATGGAAAATTTCTGTGTCCTTGAAGTCACATATGTGTGGTCAGTGGGTTTGGTCATGAGGTCACTGTGATAGTACCTATCAGAGGAAAAAGATGTCAGAGCCATCTGTAAGGAAGATAATAAATAATTATTAAACTATGTTATTCAAACAAAATTTATCCTGACATTAAAATGGTAGAGAGAAATTCATTTAGGAGTATTGCAATAGAGCAGAGGCTAGAGTTCAATTTGAACACGGAGAAGACAGGAGGGGACTTATAGGCATCAAGTAGAATGAGGGTCAGTGGATGGAAAATAACTAGGAAGAGCCATCAAGAGTAGGAGATTCTTAGAAGGAACCAGACTTAGGTGGATTCTTGTAACCACTGGCCTGACAAGGACAGGACCAAGGTGCAACCCTGGTTGAAAAGAGACCTCAGAAGAGCCTGACTAAAGTTGGTCAGGGAGAGAGTCTGTCTGCCAATAACTTTTGGGGAGCACATGAGACTTGTTTGGAAAGTTTGTAAAGAGGACATTTTGAGAAAAGGGAAGTGTGCTGAAGGTGACCTGTCCTGTTTATTGGAATTCCGACTTAGGGGAGTGCTGAAGGCAGTGCCCCTAATTATTCCTTGACCTTTCCAAATAAGCCTGTGCTTAAGCAGACCCCTGGATGTTTACTGGAATCCTTCTGCTTAATCTTCAGGTATCCTTAGTTAAAGGTCACTGCAAACACACGTGCCATCCCAAGATTACTTATCCTACTGATTGTATCTAAAAGATAAACTTTATCTTAAACTGCTGTTAAAACAAAGCCTAACGAGGAAGGTGATCGAGACTGTCTGGTTCCTTTAGCCAGGCAGTCCCTTAGCCCTCTCTTTCACAGCAAATGTTGTGTTAGAGTAACCATTCATCCATCTCTCAGATCTGCTGGTCAGCACCAGCAGATAGCCATTGTGAAATATAGCATGGTGGTAGACAGAGAGATATTGATTAGATATTTGAAAAAGATTTCCAAGGTAAGAAGTACTGCCTTGGAAATAATAACTACCTATGGTGCTGGATGGGTGCTAGACATATTAGGGTGATTAGTCATTAGCTATGTAAACATCTAATCACTATGTTGTACACCTGAAATTAACATAATGTTGTATATCAACTGTAACTAAAACATAATTGTTTTCTTTAAAAAAAATATTGAATTTATTGGGGTGACATTGGTTAATAAAATTATATAGGTTTCAGGTGTACAATTTTATAATACAGCATCTGTATACTGTATTGTGTGTTCACTATCCAAAATCAAGTCTCCTTCCATCACCCTTATCCCACCTTTACCCTATTCTACTGCCTCCCCCACCCCACCCCTTTTCTCTCTGGTAATCATCATACTGTTGTCCTGTGTCTATGAGGGTGTTTTGTTTTGCTTAATCCCTGCACCCTTTTCACCCATTGTATCTATAAAGCTAAAAAATAGAAATACTGAGTCATAAATGGTACTGGCAAGGAAAAACAAAGAAACAAGATATGCTCCCTCTAGTTAACCCCACCTCTAAGCAAATGTTCCTTAGCACAAACAGTAAATGCCACCTTCATCCGTCACCACTGGGTGAGCATACAGCCAATGGACAGATAGCCAGGACCTGCCCCTGTGCCCTCATTCTGCCTGCTGGCTATGGCACCTCCCAGGGCCCAGCGTTCTGCATCAGGCTGAAGGAGCATATCCTACACCTTTATTGGCCTCTCCCTGGAGGACCACTAACTGTGTTAGTCTGAATTACCAAATCAAAACTTTATGTGCAGCAGTTTCCCCACGCAGCTTTAGCATTTTTATATCATAATCCCTCCATCAAGCACCCCTCCTCCCCTTTACATGCTCCACACCCATTATGTTATTGAAAAATTCTCAACAGATGTCATCTGAAGATGAATGGGCCTGGCCCATGGGTATCTCGGCTGGAATTTGAATATTGCTCAACTCAACTAAAAATGTCAGGGAAAGAAGAGTCGGCACAAACAATGCCAGATGTGCCAGCACAGTTGTTTCCATGTCAGCTTCCACAGAACATCAGTGTGGGCAGTCTTTACTTCCAGAAGGTTGCAGGTTTCCTCATCGGTGTTGGCAGAGCAGGACTGAGGCAGATGAGTAGGTGGGAAGGGAAATCAAGCTCAGGGGGTGTTTGATTTTAGAGTAGCAAATCAATCCTGACAACATCACAACCCTAACATTTATACAGTTCTTCTAGAAGCATCATTTTAATGTTGCTAAGGGGGCTGGGTTGGGGTGGGCAGGGACACAATATACAAGTGCTGGAACAGAATGTGGTAAGATGCAGTCTGCCTTCCCCATTCTCAGAGAGCCAGGTAGGAAAACCATAACTCCAGGTGGTGGGTAATATACAGATAGGAAGAGTGACAAATTCAGCCCAAAATGCTATGAGAGGAGTTATCACAGTTAACTGATTTTAGAGTAGCAAGTCGTTTGGTCGTCCCTCACTAACCCCCCTGCTGGCCTGGTAGCCCCATGCAGCCTTTGCAGTGGCCTAGAGCAAGAATTTTTTAATTAAAGAGTCTTCAATTTCACATGTATCCACTTCTTATATTTTTTTCAGGTTCAATGATATATAATTGATATATAACACTGTGTAAGTTTAAAATGCATACACTACTCATATATATTGCAATATGGTTACCACCATAGCATTAGCTAACACCTCCAACATAGCACATAATTACCATTTATTTATTTTTTTTTTGTGGTGAGAACAGTAAAGATCTACTCTGTTAGCAAATTCTAAGTGTATAATTCAATATTATTAATTACTAGAGGCCTGGTGCACCAAATTCGTGCATGAAGTGGGGGATCCCCTCAGCACAGCCTGCACACTCTCCAATCGGGAACCCCTTGGGGGATGTCCAACTGCCAGTTTAGGCCCGATCCCAGGGACCAGGCCTAAACCGGCAGTCAGACATCCATCTCACAATCCTGGACTGCTGGCTCCTAATCACTCACCTGCCTGCCTGCCTGGTTGCCCCTAACTGCCTTTGTGTGCTGGCTTGATCGCCCCTAACTGCCCCCCCACTGGCCTGGTCACCTATAACTGCCCCCCCGCTGCCAGCCAGGTTGCCCCCAACTGCCCCCTCCCTGCCAACCTGGTTGCTCCTAACTACCCCCACTGCCAGCCTGGTCACCCTTTACAGCCCCCCCTGCTGGCCTGGTTGGCCCAAACTGCCCCCCCGCACTGGCCTAGTCACCCCCAACTGCTGTGCCTGCTGGCCTGGTCACCCCCAACTGCCACCCATGCTGGCCTGGTCGTCTCACACTACCTGCTGTCAGTCGTTTGGTCATCCCTCACCAACCCCCCTGCTGGCCTGGTCATAGGCAGCCATCTTTGTGAGGGAGTGAGGGTCAATTTGCATATTACCTCTTTATTATATAGGACAGTCACCATGCTGTACATTAGGTCCACAAAACATATTCATCTTGTACGGAATTTTGTATCCCAGACACCAGCCCCTGGTAACCATCATTCTAGTCTCCACTTCTTTTTGTTTTTAATGTCTTTATTGATTTTAGACAGAGAGGAAGAGGGAGAGAGTGATAGAAACATTAATGATGAGAGAGAATCATTGATTGGCTGCCTCCTGCATGCCCCCTACTGGGGATCCAGTTCTGTAACTGCATCATGTGCCCTGATTTGGAATTGAACCTTGACCTCCTGGATCAACACTCAACCACTGAACTACACAGATGGGCTAGTCTCCAACTCTTATGTGTGACCTTGGATACAGCCTTGGCCTCCCTATGCCTGATGCTTTACTGTAAAGTGGAATTGTTGGAAGAAGTATTTAGTTAATGTATGCCTCCACAGGGTTATTATGCAGAGTTAAGGATAAGTTAATGCATCCAACACTGTGGGAGCATCATCTGACACCACCTGAATGTTAACTTCTGTTGTTGCTATAAAAGCAGGTTATGCCCTAATAATGCTGAGTTTCTTTTTCTACTGTCCCATTTATTTCTGTCTGCTTACTCTTACTCGATCAATGGTTTTCTTTAACATTTCCTGCTTTCCCTGAAAGAGTCTGGATATCTATTGTTAATTATCAAATGTTATTGTGGCATATATTGCCACAAAGTGTTTTAAGAGAAATTCCTTGTTAATTAGCTTACAGATGCTTTACTATGTGTATATAGGTAGAACTTCTTCACTTAAAGAAAAATAGTTCTGAAGGCTCTAATTTAGAGAAGAAAAATTGTGTAGGTGATATGTACAATGTAAAGGACCCTTCACCTGATAAAGTCATTCCAGCTTTCTTAAGACTGACAGAGTGACAGATAATAAACCATTTGACCTAGAGGCAAAGGTCATATAACCCATCCCGTCAGAACCCTGTCCATTGAAGATCAATCAGAGGGTAAGAAAAGGTATCGCTGAAATTATGAAACAGGTCAATGAAAAAATAAAATTTGATTCACAAAAAGTCATACATACTTAATATTTCAGGAATACCTAAATTGAGTTCTATGTAGGTGATTTTTTTTAATCTTGCTGGTTTTATTTTGGCCCAAACTTTAAAGGTTTTTACAAGTGAAACAGTGTTGGGGTCAAGATAACAGAAAACTAGGAATGGCTGTGAATTTTTGCTTGTCAAAAACATGTTAGTTTAGAAACATATTTTCTACAGCAATTTCCAACATTGTGACACTTTCTTCTGTGCAGTGATTAAGTGAGGTTCCCTTAATCTCAGATTAACTTTAATATACTTTAAACCAGAAGAGATATCTAGCTCTCTTTTTACACATGAAAATGTTGAGGTCTAAATAAGATGAATAATTATCCTGGTGTTAAATTCTATTGGTATACCAGTTTTTAGGTGGCATTTCATCGGACTATTTATTACTTTTCTCCATTTAGAGCATGTAGATTCTGCCAGTTACTCCTCAATTTAATTGACTTCCCCATTGTCTTTGGGAAGACTACCCTAGCCTCAGGGAATTCCCTTCTTCCTCCTCTGAGCCCTGGAAGAAGTTTCAGGCCTTTCCTCACTCTCCTGTTTGCTCCTCCTCCAAGCAGTGAGTGCCATGGTCTGCACACTTACTTCACCTCCAGAATTAAACAGTTGTAAGTTGAAATAGTTCTGCAATCCCCCACTTTTTTACCCGACTCCTCTAATCATCCCACTGCCTCTCCTGTGGTTATTTGGATAGGCCCTTCTTAATCTGTCTCCTTACCAGACTGTTTATTTACCCTTTTGAAAGTTTCCACTTATTGGCCACTCTGGTCTTCCCATGGCATTTGCCCGAACTGACCTTTTCTGCCCCTTCCTGTTTAGATGGGTTTCAGCTGCAGTGCCCCAGCCATTCTTAACTTCTTAACTACTCTGCTCCTGTCAGACTTCCTACCACTTTATTACATTGAAATGAACTGTTTGATGAGCCTTTCAATAAATAGTGAAGCAGAACTAGCCAATAGCAGCCTCCTCTCTCTCTCTCTCTCTCTCTCTCTCTCTCTCTCTCTCTCTCTCTCTCTCTCTCTTTTTCTCTTAAGTGTTGACTTTCAAATAATTACATCTGCAATAACCTGGGATCCTATAACATTTTTGGTTGTCATTTGCTTGTTTAGGGTAGAAATTGCTAAAAATCCATTCTAAATGATCTCAAGAAGAGTTTGTCCTTCTTCTTTTACTTAGTTTTTAGTCCAATCAATGATAAGTAATTCAAATACCACATGGCCAAGGTGTTGGCCTTGTTAAAGCTTTTCTTTAAAAAAGTGCAAAAAATGAATTTAATTCAGATTCTCCAAGACTTATAGCAGTTCCAAAATATCATCAGATTAACCATGTCCTGTCTTTTAAAAATTAAATGTATTAGGGTAACATTAGTTGTGAACCTTGTATGAATTTCAGGTATATAATACATCTGAATACTCAATTGTGCACTCGCCACCTAAAGTCTAGTCTCTTTCTGCCATCATATATTTAACCCTTTTTTTCTTCCCCTATCCCTCTTCCCTCTGTTAACCACTATTGTGTTGTCTGTATCTATGAGTGTGTTTGTTTGTTTGTCTTGTTTGTTTATTTGTTCCTTTCTGTTTTGTATCCCACATAAGAATTAAATCATACATTTTTTTGTCCTTTTCTATCTGGCTTATTGCATTTACCATGATACTGTCAAGATTCATCTATGTTGTCCCAAATGATAATATTTCATCTTTTTTGTGGCTGATTCAATTGTATCAGTACCCCCTCCTCCATGCCTTGTGCCATGTATCTTGTGCCATCTGCCTGTTCTGAGTTGTCACCTTTATGAATGCTAGTAATAGTAAGTAAAGTGCTTTCTTGAATTCTATGACCATTCTCACAAATCACCAAACCTAAGGAACACTCAGTTTATAGATGGTTAATCAGAAACACGGGAATACCTGTGGTTGAATCTGAGGTGGGGGTGGGCAGTCTTCTGAGATTGTCCTCTTAACATGTGGGGTCTCAGCTGACTCTGGGCAATTTATGTCAGAATTTAATTGTAGGATCCAGTTGGTGTCTGGAGAGTTGAAGAAATGTTTGATATGAGAAAGCATACATCTGGTATAAAAGAGTGTTCTGATGTGGAGAGTAAAACAGTAAGGATTTTTGTTTGCTTTCTTTTTTGTTGTTTTAAATGTGTTGCAGGTGAGATTGTTATTTTAAATCACTGGCCCCACCTCAAATGAAGAGTCTTTGGGGAAATGTTTGAACAACCTCTTGGGAAAGAAGGTGCTGTGGTCAGGGTGTGTGAGTCAGTGGGTACCTTGGCCATAGCAGAGTTGGTGAGTAAAGGCAGAAATGGGAGAAGGAGGAGATGGTGTAAGCCAGAGGGAGGCCAAAAGCTGAAATCAGTGGGGCTTCATCCTATTGGGCTGCCCAAAGGATGGCTTACCAGTCCACTTCCAGTCTTGTAGTGTTGTTACCAGATAGACTTTATGCTTTTCCTTGTAACCTTCCTTAATGCCATGAATGTCCACTACAATGACACATTTTTGAATGTGTGAGTGTGTGTGTGTGTGTGTGTGTGTGTGTGTGTGTGTGTGTGATTCCCCAAAATTTGGGGAAATTTGTTCTTGTCCTCTGCAAATTACACTTTCTGTCTGCTGTCACATCTTCTAATATAGAGTGCGTTCCTTGAGGGCAGACACTTCCACAACCATCCCATTGACAGCACATAGTAGGATTTGATAGATACCTTTGCTTAGTTGAAGTCCTGAGTCTTTGAAGGAGGCAGATGGAAGATGATAAAGAAAAATAAGCTAGATTATTAGCTGTAGAATTATTTTAAAAAGCAGATTGGAGAGCTAAATTAACTAGATGTTTTATAAATTTAATAGTTACTTGAATTTCTTTTTCTCCTATCTTAGTAAAAGTAAAGGTTGCCTCAAACAATTAATAAACAAATTATTTCTTGGTCTCTGGCCATGGCTATTGAGGCCTTGGTAGTTTTTCTTCTGACCAACAGTTGTAACTTCTTAAGGACACTTAAAGGTTGCATCTAGCCAATGGCTCAATTGTAACTCCAAGAATATTATGAGAGAAGCCTGAGAAAAGTCAAATGAAGGATTTACCCAATCTAGGAAACTCTGACATCTGGCCATAGTCACATGCTGGGTTAATCCAATTATATGGAAATGGTAGTTTTTAAGGAAAACAAAATTCATGCTGAGTTTTGGCAGAACACTTATCACAGTCCATGAGAGGCTCCTTTTTTAGAAACCATTGGCCCTGTTCATATAAGTAATTGAGTTAAAATAAACTGATGTTTGGAAGGTGAACAGTTCAGTTGGCACAAGTTACTATTTTACACGGGTTCTTCATGTAATTGGGAAGGGCACAGCCCCTCTGAGAACATTTAAGCTAGCCCTGGGGACTCTGATACTCCAGCTGTTAGGTGACTGTTCTTGTTAAGTTATCTTTTTCTGTTATGACTCTGCTCCAAACTCATAAATGATATTATCTTGAGGCCCAGTTCCGACTTATTTTTATTTGGTGTTGCTACATAGACACAGTATCATAAACACCAGCAATTTACCAAGGGTCAGAAAGACTTTATCAGCATCAAGTGAAATTAATCCCTGTGAATTTGCAAGTGCTAATCCTAACCAAATAAGAGTGCCGATGAAATTAAAGCTTCTGGGAGGTGGCTGAAAGGCAATCTATTTCCTTAGTTCCACCCATGGTTATGATCACTGAATGTTTTCATAGGGAAGATGCTCTTACTACCTTTTATAGAAAGATTGACTCAATGGTTAGATTTTTAAAAAATAAACATTTTATTTGAAAACTGTTTTAATTTGCAGAAAAATTGCAAAGATAGTTTAGATCACTCCTATATATCTACAGCCACATTCTTCTATATTTAACATCTTACCTTAGCATGCTACATTTACCACAGTTAAAGGACCAATGTCAATAGTGATTATGAACTAAAGTCCATAGTTTATACAGATATCCTTAGTTATTCCCTAATATTCCTTTTCTGTTCCAGGATTTCATCCAGGATGCCCATTATATTTAGTTATCATGTCTCTTTAGGCTCCTCTTGTCTAGGACAGATTTTCAGACTTTTTTTTTATGACCTTACAGTTTTAAGGAGCACTGGTTAGAGATTTTGAAGAGCGTCCCCCTATTGGGATTTGTTTGATAGTTTTAACTTTTTCTTAGATTTCACCTATGATCCACAGATTATTTAGATAGGTTTTGCTTAATTTTCCAATTCCTGGGGATTTTCAACCACTTTCCTGTTATTTATTTCTAGTTTGATGAAATGGGGCCTGAGAACACTTTGCATCATTTATAGTATTCTGAGTTTGTTAAAGTGTGCTTATGACATACACTGCAGTTAGTCGTTGTGAATGATCCATGTGAGCTTGAGAAAAATATGTATCTTACTGTGGTTGGATGGAGCATAAATGTCAATTAGGGCAAGTGGGTTCATAATGCTGTTTAGATCATATGGATCCTTGCTGGTCTACACTCTGCTTGATCTATCTCTGACAGAAAGGTATGACAAATCTCAAGTGAATGTGCTTACAACTCTTTCTCCCTTTAGTTCTATAAGCTTGTGCTTCCCATATTTTGACATCCTGCTGCTAGGTGCATATGGATTTAGGATTGCTACCCCTTATTGGGGTACAAATCCCTTTATCCTTTATGCTTAATGAACCTCATGTTCTGAAGTCTTTTGTCTGAAATTAAGATAGCTTCTGACTTTCTTTTAATTAGTGTTAGCCCAGTTTATCTTTCTTCATTCTTCTACTTTTCAGTTTTCTGTATCTTTATATTTTAAAAAGATTTATTTTAGACACAAAATATAGTTTTTAAAAAATATATTATTAACTTTGAGAGAGAGAGAAAGAGAGAGAGAGAAGAAGGGAGAGGGAGATAGAGCGGAAAAAAAAAACATTGACAGGAGAGTGGAACATTGATTGTCTGTCTCCAGAATGCCCCCAAGATCAAGTATGGAAATCCAGGCATGTTCCCTACCAGGAATCAAACCTGCAACCTTTTGATGCATACATAGAATGTCTGTTTGATGCAACTGATGACACACAAAAAAGGCCAGGATGACAAAAAAAAAAAAAAAAGAGTTTTTATCTACTTTTTAAATTCATTTTTATAATATTTTTTTATCCATCTATTTAGGCCATTCACATTTAAAGTGTCAATTGCTATGGTTGATTAATTTCTACCAAATTGTTAATTATATTTATCTGTTACATTTGTTCTTTGCTTCTCTCTCTCCCTCTTTTTCTGTCCTCTCCGGTTTGAATTGAATATTATATGATTACATTACTTTCCTTTCTTAGCAAATCTTAGCATTTTATCTCCCATATTTTATCTCTTAGAATATTATCTCTCATGGGTCTCCAACCCATGACCCTCTGTTTGGGATGCTCACTGGTAGGGTGTACTAGTGTAAAGGTGATGCTCAGGACCTGGGACCAAAAGTAGTGCTTGCCTTGAGACAAGTGTTGTTCCTTACAAGCAATGATCACTTGATACTTCACTCCTCCTGGGAAGCTTCCTAGGCTGGCGTGAAGAGCTGAACTCAATACAAAATGGCATGCAGGGGGAAAAAAAAAGACGAAAGAAAGAAAGAAAGAAAGAAAGAAAGAAAGAAAGAAAGAAAGAAAGAAAGAAAGAAAGAAAGAAAGAAAGAAAGCTCAAATCAAGATTCACAAATCAAGGACTTAGAATTTGAACTTTATGGAAAAAGGCCTGCTGATTTTGATTCCCCTCACATAACTTGGGTCAACAATGCAATGTGACAAAGAAAAGGTTATAATAGTGTTAGACAAATTGCCAGAGGAACCAGTTCTTGATGTGATGAGATCTAAGACATTAAGATTCTAGTTGCTTGGGTCACATTAATGGGGCACTTAATGTCCCAGGCTGGTGAAAGGGTTTACATGAGGCGGCAGATTGCTCTGGGAATACTGGCTATCAGGGTGGGTGTGAGGCATGTGGCTCTTGAGACACCCTGTGGGGCCAAGACCAGCTTCCCCCGGGGAGCAGTAACTTCTAGAAGCAAGAAGGAATTCTTTTTCTTGAATCACCCCATAGACCAAGGGAAGGAAAGGGGAGGTTTGGGGCATTGTTTAGACCAGTGAGTGAAGACCTTGAAAATAAGGTGGCATGGTCCTGGTATGTCCATTGCTGAGCAGAGGCTAGAAATCATCTTTCTGCAAAGGCATTTAGCTGTGGTTGAGGTGGGCAATTCAGACTAGGTTATACTAACCACCTCATAGACAAGAGCCCTGGGTATTCTGGCCACAGGGACACAGAAGGCCCTTGGAATCCCTGTGTCTGGAAGCCCAAGAGCAGAGGGTGCAGGACCAGTCAATTGTCAGAAATTCTGACTTTTGTGTCTGGCATGACAGAGCCTACAGCAGTGCTGGGTATGGGTCAACACTTAGTGCACATGCTCTAAATGGGCCTCTCAGGTAGCTGCAGAAATCATCCCAGACCATCCACCTGAGCAGAGGCCTTTTACTCAGAGCTTGCTCTGCTTTTAGTGAATGAGTGGAGGAGCCTCACAGCAGTGAAAGATGGGCTCAGAAGGGCCCAGTGAGTCAGGAAGTGGAGAACTAGAAGCTGTTGCAGAAGACTGGAAAAAAAACCAAGCCATGCTTAGAGAAAGGAAGTTACATTTTATTAAGCACAGGGCCAGAGAAAAATGTGCCTTTCAAATTCTGGGCCTCCCCACATGGAGAAAACCTTTTCTACTTATACTTTTCCTAGCTCTTTTGTCTCCCAAATTTGGAATGAGACTTCCAGGGCTTCTGGGAAAGAAGGCCTACATTCTGGGAAGGGGCCATGAGACCATATCTCAAGGCCTGGCCTGGTGTCAGCACTGACAACTCTGTCTTAGGCATAGTCCACAGCCTCTCTGGAATGGGAGTAGTCTTATTTTCCTTATTATTTAAACAAGCAAGTGTTTACAGAAGCCAAAATAGCAGGGTTAAAATTTCAAACAGCAGTTTTTATATAAGATTGATGCTTCATTCCCCACTGGTTTTATGTACATGAGTCAAATCATTGACTCTTTTGGGTCATTGTTGGCAAGGGAGTTATATTGACCCATGAGGGCTATAATTAATTCTCTGCTGAATAAAGTCAGTGGGCCTGTTTATAAGATAAGGGCCCAGAATGAGGGCTAGGACTAATCTTTAGGTCTGAAGAGTCCTGGGCTCTCTATTTTGCCTGGGCTGTCTTAAACCAGGTGTGATGAACCATGTCGGGATCCCATCAACCTTGACTACTGTGGAGGTGGTCCTTTCCAGGTAGGAGTCAGTCCTTGGGTGGCAAATTTCTTTACCCAAACAGAGTCACCAGGATGGACCAGATCAGAAGTTGGTACAGGAAGAGTACCTTGGACATGCTTTTGGACTGCTTTCTGGGTAGACCGTAAAGCCTGTAAGAACTTGAGTAAAGATTGGTTATGGATTTCAGCTTTTCTAGATTGGGTTTCCATGTAAGCTGGTGAGGTGGGTAAGTCAGGGTTTAGAAGAGTCACTAGAATCTGTAGAGGCCCCACTGGTTTTAGGGCAGCCTCCCAGGCTGCTTTATCTGTAGCCTCATTCCCTCTTGCTTCTGGGGAGTCCCCTTGTCTCACATAGGTAGAGATGGAAAGACTTAATTACATCTGGTAGTGGTAGTTGGCCCATTGTCCTTGCTCTGCTCATTTCTGTCTAACTGCCTATTATATTACCTCAAGGATCATGGCTCTGAATTCTTTTAGGGAAAATAGACGTCAGTGGGCTCTTCTAGCTACTTCCCGCTGAGGCGGGTCAGAGGTTTCTCTCAGAGCCAAGAGATCCTTGCTGTCTGTCAGAGGGACAATGAGGCCTGGGCACAGAAGGAGGTGGGCTTGTGGCCTGGCAGAGACAAACTGTGACAAATGGTCTGGTGGGAGGGAAATAAAAGCTTTCAGTTTTAATAACTTCTATTGAAATAGAATTTTTCTCCTCAAAATTACCCCATGTTTATCAAAAGAGCCAAATCAAGACTAATTTATCTATTGTATTCAATTTGGCCTGAATGTTTGCATAAAAATAACAAGAATGGTAACTGACTACCTTTGCTGGAATTTTATGATTGAATCTTAATGTGCCCCGTAGGGCCAGGAAGCCAAGCCACCCAGCTGCCGTCAGGCCTGCCTGTAGTATCTGCTGAGTTAGGTGAAATCCTCACTTGTAGTGGCTCTACCCAGGCCCATGCCCTAGGCTTCGAGGCCCATTTCAGCCCTCCTACTTGTCTCAGCTCAGAGTGCATGGGGGTCCCGCAGGGATGCAGAGGCACTCTTATTGCTTCCCTTGTACTCTGACCAACTGCCAGTGATGGCAGAGTATGGGCCTGATGCTCCAGCACCAGCTATTTTCAGGGCTACCAAGCAGAATACTAGACTTTCTCCATGGCACTCTTATTGGCTTCAAGTCTTCAGAGTTCAGGCAGGGCTCTTTAAAACATGATACTCCAGTCAAAGTTTCTGATTAATAAAACCACTATAAGAAACCGGTCTTATTGAATTTATGCAAAGAAATGTATTGCCATGATTTATTTATTAAGTATTGCCAAATCTTGGAGGAATTATATAAGGAGAAAAATATAATGACCTGCTTTAAGATAGAATTGTCCTTGCCAGTCCTTTTTATGGACTTTCCAAAGTAATATTTTCTGAATGTATTATAACAAACAGTAACTGTTAGATTTCTTTTATCAGTCCCTCCCTAAGTACTTTGGTATAACTATTTACCCTCTGTTTAGAGAAGCAGAATGTAAATTATTTACTCTTCCTAGCTTACTGGCCTGTATTATTTGATTTCCTTTCAACATTTCTCTTCTCCTTCTTATTACGTACACAAGCTTTATAAATTTTACACTTCTAAATTAGCCTTCAAACCTTCCTAATTGATTGGTTAGAGGAGCTTGTTTGGCTCTCTCTGGTTGGCCCTGAGTCAGAAATGGAGGGGGTGGAAGACAAAAATAAGGGAATCTGTAGTCACAAAGCCAGTCATGAGTTTTTTGCACTGATTGGGTTCCTGGTCAGTTCTGCAGAGGTCTTAGGTCAGAGTTCAGTTTTCACTATGGTCTGGCCATTGTCCCTTTGTACATTCATTCTCTAGGGGCCTTCCCATGCTAGGATGGTACTATTTCCTAGGATGGCTCTCAGGGAGATAGCATGAAGCTGCAGGGACCCTGAGTGGCACTCAGTGGATGGGGCAGACAGTGGCTGTGGGATTTCAGGTGAGCACGGCCCAGAGAGGCCCATTGGAGGTTGAAAAAAATGTTAATATATTTCCTGGACTTCAGCCTACTATTACAATTCAACCAGGTTGGGGATTTATGTTAATGAGAAAACGATGGGCTATTTTATGATGAAGGTAACATTTCTGTTCCATTTAATGCAGGGCAAGGAGAACTCCCTCTCCCCACTGAAGCTAGAGTTTCACAAAGCTGGAATTGTGCCTTTTCAATACTCACTGAGTAAAAAGTGCCTTGTCAAGGGAAAGTGCAATCACTCTATTAATTGTTCTGTTGCTAATAAGCTAGAGAATAACAGAGTGTAGCCTAAGTGCTCCTATGATGTTTCTATAGGCTATTTAATCTCCAAAGAAAAGAATACTACATTCACTTCCACATAAATCACACACCACCATGATTTATCTCTTTTCATTTAATGAAATCACATAACCACAAATAGATGTTCTCAAACTCTTTACATCTTATCAGATGTAACCAATGCTGTATCCCAGAAGTTGTATGTCATAGTATCATCTCATTTGTCTCTATATATCTTTTTACCTCAGTTATTTTTAGTAATATGATGTTTAATCTCCACATATTTGTAGAGGGTTTTTTTGTTTGTTTTTTACTTCTTTGTTGCAATTGCTTTCTAATTTCTAAGCATTGTGGTCAGAAATATGCTTGTTATGACTTTTAACTTCTTACATTTGTTGAGGCTAGTTTGGTGTCTCAACCTATGGTCTATCCTTAAGAATGTTCCATGTGCCCTGAAAAGGAATGTATTATCTGATGTTCTGGGGTGAAGTACTCTGTAAATGTCAATTATGTCCATTTGGTCTAATGTGTCACTTAAGGTGGTTATTTCTCTATTAGCTTTCTGTTTGGATGATATACCTAAGGCTGTCAAGAAACCACCAACAAAACAAAATGTCTCCAAACTGAATTGGAGAAGATATTTGCAAATAACATCTCTGACAAGAGGTTAATATCCAAAATATATAAAGAACTCATATAACTCAACACCAAATAAACAATCCAATTAAAAAGTGGGCTGAGGACCTGAATAGGCCCTTCTCCCAAGAAGACATACAAATGTCCAACTTCTGGGAACTGAAGGTCACCCACCAGCACACCCAGGGCCTAGCTAGTTTTCTGAAGAAGTATTTTTAGAGATTTGTGTAGAGAGATAAATGGGAGGCTGATGGCTAGACAAAGCCCTTTGCTGAAAGCACTTGATCCAGTTTCTGTTCTGCGATGAGCTTGCAAAATCACTCATACCCACCCATCTCAGAGTCCTCACCACATATCTCTCACTCATCCAGTTGGATTTTCATACTTGGGATGTAAAACAAGGGCCAAGTGATCTGAAGGTGTCTCTGGGGTGCTACTTTTTGCCCACCCAATGATAAGCCCTGGTTGCCTATACCATGGATTTCCAAGGCTCTTCTTTCTTTCTTTTTAAAACAGCTTTATTAAGAAGTAATTGATAGAGAAAGAAGTATACACATTTCATGTGTATCAATTGATGAGTCTGGATGCATGCCAACACCTGGACACCATCTCCATGAGGAATAGACATAGTCATCACCTTCCCCAGTCTCCTGTATCCCTTTGTTTGCTTGTAGGTTTTTTTCATTATTGTTGTTGTTGTGGTGGTGGTGGTGTGGTAAAAATACTTACCATAAAATTTACCCTCTTAGCAAATTTTGAAGTGCATTTTTTAAAAACAGGACCAGCATCTGTAAAAGTGTAAGAAGTTCCCAAGATACAGTGAAACCTCCACCCGAACCTGGGGAAGATGATATGGACTCCCCATGAAAGAAGGTTCAACAAAGACTCAGAAGTTCACTGAAAATTGTCAAATGCAAACCTAGCATAAAAGACACACCTAACACTCACGAGTTCTGAGATGCATAACTGGTATATGTGAAGGAAGCACCCTAACTGAGTAACACCATTTTGGCACTTGCCTCATTTTCATTTGACCTAAGTGTCTAGATAACTTTGAACAATGGAATTCCCAGAACAAAGTAACAAATAATCAGGAACTAATCTTTCTTCTGTGGAAATATTACGATTGTAAAATAACAGTTATAATTGTAAGAACTGGAAAGATTCTATCATGCTTTCCAAATAAAATACCTATTTGTAGACTCCATGGGACCTTGTTTATTTTAAAATTCAAATTATCTGAATGATTATTAGAAGTTAATAATTATTAGTAGCAAATAAATTAATAGTATTATCAATAAAAATTTTACATAATGTATAATAAATAGAATAGCTATGTATTACTATTTACATACTTAAAGATAAAACCAAGGGTCAAATCACTCCAAACTCGGATTGTAAATGTTGGCAATAGGTATGAATCCTTTTTGTCATGGGGTTTGGGTGGGGGCTCTCTGCCCAGACCCCCTGCACTGCTGCTTCCTCCATCAGGTAAGTCCTATTTGTGTCTTAGATCACGATGCTCCAAAAACCATTTTCCTGACCTTCACATTTGACTTTGATTCTGCATCAACCATTTAAATAGGAAAATAGTAAGCCGGTGTGAGTCAGATAAAGCCTGTACCTGGGCCGATTTGTAAAATGGAAAGGAGATGCTGGTGTTTGCCACAGGCATATGGAAGAGATCAAAGTCAGATAAAAGCCTTTTTAAAGACAGACAAATAATGGATATGAGAGAAAGGAGGAAAAAGGAGAATCTTTATATTTTAAGTGCAAAGAAAAAGTTTTTTAAAAACACATTATTTGTTCCTTTCCTGAGAAGGAGCTGTCTGGTCTGGTTCTTGCAGATTAATGGAGTGTTTAAGTCAAGGGCTCCCTGACATTTTGAAGTGAGTGGAGCTGAAGTGCTTTAGCTCTGACATCCAGTCCTATGGTGGTGAATTTCTTCATTTAATGGGATGCAGGGTCATTTCCCACGAGCTATTTAGGGGACCTTTGTAGCTTCAAAATGTGATTCTTCCCTCAGAAGTGCCTAAAGCGGATTATTAAGCATGATTCATAAATTCTTCAAAGGTGATCAAGTTAAGTTTATACATTCAGATGGTGACAGAAAGCAGCCTTCTCTCCAACTATAAATACCCTGAACCACTACTACGGGGGTATTTTTTTTTCTTGTTCACTTCCTTTCATTTGTATAGCAAGCATCCTTTCTGGAAAAATATAGAATCCATTTACATGCATTTAAGGATGGGAGGGTGAAGGTGAACATAGGGATGAGACGTGAGAAGATAATAATTAGCTTCCCACCCTCGGCTCTGAGTTGTATAATTCCAGGAATCGCTGAAGACAAAGCCAAACACATTGGAGGAGCAGAAGGGACAAAAATCGGTAACAAATGGGCCTCATTTATAACACACCTTCAGCACTGAATACATTTCAGCTTTGTAGTTTAATTTATAAGCTCGACTGATAGCATGTGTGTTTGGGGGAAGCAAATGCCTCTCCCACATTTTGCCACCAGCCAACTGCACTCCACAAGCACGCCTCGCCTGAGGCAACGCGCTGTTTCCATTTCACAGAAGAGCAGCCTTTCGTTTGCAGGCCAAACAAATAAAAAGAAGACCCAGGCCAAATGTATTCACATCAGAATATTTATACTATTTGTGTTTGTCACGTGGAAGCAATTATAAAAAAATATCTGGAGCCATGTGCATTCTTGCACAGATTTTGAGGGGGGTGAACCAAGATAGCGGCTCTGGCTGGGGCACCTGTGGTCCAGGCTAGGGGCTTTCCAATGGGGTCTTCCCACGTCGGACTGCAAAGACACAGTATTTTATTTTCTTGTAAAACTCCAAAATCTTAATGGTGAGATGTTACATGTCACCTCATTCTTTACCAAGAACCCATAAAATCCAAAGTTTCAAATTGAAATTTGACCAATTGTCCCTTAGAAACAGAGATTTTCCTTATCCACCTGTCTCTCCTCCAAAGAAACTAAGGGAAGAACACAAACACCTTTTAGTTTAAGAATCCCTGAAATGAAAGACCTCAGTAGCGTAGGGTGAAATGGCTCTTTCAGTAAAGAAGGACCACACAGGAGCCTTTGGGATGCTCATTCTGATGGACCCACCCTTGGTATGACTGATCCATTGGACAGATGTCAGTTGAATTGTAGATTTGGATACACAAGTTGTCAGGGACACCTTTGATACCCAACTCAGAAGATGTTTTAACTACAAATTTTGAAAAAGTAGGCTATTAGAGTTCTTTGATTTTGAACTCTTTATTTATTTATTTATTTTTAATATCTTTATTGTTGACAGTACTACAGATGTCTCTCCTCTCCCCCACCGCCTCACATTTCCCTCATCTGCCCAATCCCAACCTGCCCCAGGCCTTTACTATCCTATTTTGCCTGTGTCCATGGGTAATGCATATACGCATATAAGTTCTTTGGTTTATCTCTTCCTGCCCTCCCTGCCCCCCTTTCCTCTGAGATTCCTCAGTCTGTTTCTTGTTTCCATGCCTCTGGTTCTATTTTATTCATCAGTTTATTCATATTAAGTGATATGACAGTGCAGCTTAGCTCCTCTAAGCCTAGCAGGTGACTTTCAGTAAAACTAAAACTCAGTCCAGAAACTCAGTCCAGAAGTATCCAGGAACACATTAGTGGTTGTCCTTCAGAGATTAGAATCTCTGTTTTATTCTTGGAAGATGTTATGGGTTGAATTGTGTCACCGAATTCATATGTTGACATCCTAATTCATAGGACCTCCCAAATGTGACTGTGTTTGGAGATAAGACTTTTAAAGAAGTGATTTAGGTAAAATGAGGTCACTAGGGCAGGCCTTAATCCAATATTATCAATAATATTACTTATGTCCTTTTAAGAAGAGGATATTAGGTCCTAGCCAGTTTGGCTCAGCAGATAGAGCATCAGCCTGCGGACTGAAGGGTCCCAGCTTCGATTTCAGCCAAGGGCACATGCCTGGGTTGCGGGCTCAATCCCCAGTAGGGGGCGTGCAGGAGGCAGCCGATCAATGATTCTCATCATTGATGTTTCTATCTCTGTATCCCTCTCCCTTCCTCTCTAAAATCAATAAAAATATATTGAAAAAAGAAGAGGATATTAGGATACAAACATGGACAGAGGAAAGACTATGTGAGATCACAGAGAGAAGGTGGCTATCTACAAGACAAATAGAGAGGCCTCAGGAGAAACCAACCCTGCTAATACCTTGATCTTAGATGTCCAGCATCTGGAACTTTGAAAAAATAAATTGCTTGTTGTTTAAGCCACCCAGCCTGTGGTATTTTGTTATAGCTTCCCCAGCAGAGGGTGAATTATTTTACCTTTTTTAAAGTTACCAACAGATCATTTCAGCTACCTATACTTTACCTTAAAGCTATTTTAATAGAAACCTTGATTCAACAAATCACAGTAACAGATGCTTGTCCCCACTGAGAATACTGACCACAGTCAGATATTAGAGGATGACCCACAAACTTAAGCCTGGCCAGGTGGGAACATGATGCTTCTACACAGGAGTGAGTGACCACAGGATGCAGATAATAATGTGTATCTGGCCTGGCAGCATGTTACATGCAACATTAGGCGAAGTTGTATAAGTTCTTTTATATGGCAATTCCCAAGTCTAAATCTGAATATTAAATGCAAAGGGGTGAAAAGCAAGTATTACAAAATTAATCTCCTTAAAACAGAACCATGAATCTTATTACATTTCTAACCACTATATGTTTATGCTCAAGAAACAGATGTTAATCTTTGGCAATAAAATTGCTCCCACCAGATGGTTAGCAACACCCTCCCCCCAGCTTTCCCAACACAGAACATCAGCTTCAGGGCTGCACTTGGGTCTCCACAAACAAGATTTTTTGCACTGTGGTTTTGTGCTCTACTGGGTCAACATTTCGAGGAACCACACTGACCCAGAATGAACTTGAGAACACCAGTCATAAGCCATCAGTTTATTTTACACTGGTTGGCCCAGTAGGGATGGGGTTGTGCACAGGGGCAGCACATGCTGAACTACAGTCTCCAAGCTGCTAAAGCCCATAAGTCCTCAGCCCAGGGTCACCACCAACTCCAAGTGCCACATGAGTATTCAACTCCAAGTTGAACATACTAGCTATGTGCTCAAACCACTAGCTTCTTGACCACAGACACAAGCACCCAGCCCCATCTATGATAAGCTAAAGTGGTCAGAGGTTGGTACTTCCCCTCTCTTCCTTATGGCCCATGTTTAATATGGGGATATTGTCTAGTTATTTTAAACTAGAGGCCTGATGCACAGATTCATGTGCCAGTGGGGTCCCTCAGCCTGGCCTGCACCCTCTTGCAATCCGGGACCTCTCAGGGGATGTCAGACTGCCAGTTTCAGCCTGATCTCTGCAGGCCAGCCTGAGGGACCCCACCGGTGCATGATCTCCCCAGGCTGATTTGTGCACCAGGTCTGTAGTATGCACATAAGATCTTTGGTTAATCTCTTCCCTCCTTCTCCCCTCCCCACTTCCTTCTGAGATTCATCAGTCTGTTCCATGTTTCCATGCCTGTGCATTGAGCATCTGCCCCCTGGTGATCATTGCATGTCATAGTTACCAGTTGAACAGTCAGATGGTTGGCGGTCGCTTAGGCTTTTATATATATAGATTAAATGTTCAGAGACCACCTGGAGCCTGAAGGAAACCATTTTAGAAGAAAATATCCTGAATCTATCAAGTGTTCTTTAAAGCTTAATGAGGAATAGTCAGGGTATGTAATTATAGTGGCCCATTTAACATCAAGCTCCTTCAAGTCCAGTGAAGAGAAGGTTGTGGAAAAGAGAGAGGGGAACCTGGGGATATACATCTGCCATTCACACTCACCCACACATGCTTACAAACACTTCCCCAAACACACTCCCATAATCCACACCCATGCACTCACACACATGTGAATTCATAGTAGCTTGCTCTCACTCAAACACACTCACACCCTGATTATTATTCTGCTTCATATTGAATCAGAATGCTTTCCATGTCCTGTGGCCTCTGGAAAGCCTACTGCCCATGAACTTTGTGAGAAGGCCCCTGCCATCCCCACCATTCAGTTCCACCCCATCAAAGAAAGGTCTACAGGGATATAGCTATTCACCTGAGATTTGGGCACCCATCCTGGCTTTATGCTTCTCCCCCATGTTTTGGGCCCCCTAGACCTTCAATGGTGGGTCATCATCAGTCAGAAACTCCACAGCTATTTAAATGAAAGAGAACCTCTGGCTGCAATCTGTGAGTAGTTAGCCAGATGGTGTGTACAAAGCCCAGATTTACATTTCAGTGTCTCCTGACTTGTACCCACAAAGTTTTGCTGCTGATGATCTGTGCGTTATCTGTACCTACAAAAACTCTTGGTGCTTCCTTGTGAGGTCCAGACCCAGGCTCTGGCCCCAATCTAGGATGGTTCCTGGATGTCCAGCTACCTGCCTGCTTCTTGTTCTCCATTGGGCATTTCTCTGCCCATTTTACCTAATCTGTTCTCTTTCTCCCAGTTTCCTCCTAACACTCCATTCCTCTTAGTCATTCAATTTTCAATGTAGCCTCTCCATGGACATCCCCCCATACACCTGGCACAATCTGTGTGTGTATGAGGGGGTGAGAGTGAGGAGGGCCTTCCACGGGAGCTTCATTATTCCCTATCCCATTCCTTTCAGCTTCCCTATTTCATAGCTCTTCTCTGTCACTCTCTGAGGGTGTCACACTTAGGGGTCATGCAAACCAAAGAAGGCCATGTCCATTATGGAAGGGTGTCCAAGCAGGTGAATGGCTACTTGGCTTCTGCAAGGTTGAACAGGCAGAGCTTGAACAGGTAAGATACATAGAGGTACCAGCAGCTCCATGGAGACCTGAATAATACACCCAAGGTTCTGAGTCCTGACAATCACCCAAGGCTCTGAGTGCCCTCCACCAGCCAGGCCTAGGGGAACCAGAGCAGCCAGGACTATTACACTACCTACTGCCCAGAGCCTCAATCCCAGGGGATGAGGAGACAAAGCATGGTCACTTCTCTAGTCTCAGAACCCCTTTATATTCTTAAAAATTATTAATAATCCCAAATAGCTTTTGTTGATGTGGATTTAATCTATTACTTGTTATCATATTATAAATTAAAAGTATTATCTACTAGCATTCATTAATTTAAAAATTAAACTATGACATATTTCATGAAAATATATTTTCCAAGCAAAAAAGAAAAATAGTGAGAAGGGTGGTATAGTTTCACATTTTTGCAAATCATTTTGTCTGGTGTAATAGAGGACAGCTGGATTATTATTCTGCTTCATATTGAATCAGCTGGTTATCCCTGTCCTGTAGCCTCTGGAAAGCCCACTGTCCATGTGTGAACAAATGAATAAGCAATTAAAGCCTTTACATGATTGTGGACGTTGTTATGAAAATGGACGAGCACTTAATGAGCAGAGACGTGAAACTGAGGTATCACAATTGCAACAAACGTTATGTTCATATCACAAGCAGAAAGCTGAATGTTGGAATATGGTGAGTTATCACGAAAACAAACTTTCAAAGGAATTATTTAGTACAGCCTTCTCAATTGTCAAATGGAGAAACTGATATGTGTGCAAATTTACAGAATAATCAATTTGCATAATTAGCTGAAGAAGTCAGCCCTCAGACCAGAAGACTCATCATAGCACTGCTTTTCAAACTACTGTCTGTTCATAAGTTATTGTATTTTATGAATTATTCTTCCCTTTAGTAGATTTTGTAAATAGTCCATGTAGTCCAGTTACAATGTGTGTTCCAGGGAATTTCATAGACTGGCCTAGGATCTGATATCCAGTTTTCTCTTGGATAGCATTCTGGGTTCCTGAGTTCTGAGCTGACTCACAGGTGATGTGCTGTCAAGCTATGTTTACGGGTATTCCTATAACTGTCTCTTGATGTACAGGACCAAGAGCTGATGTTTTCCTAACTCAGATACCCAGCAGGTGCATGGACCTCTCTGAGCATTAACAATAGCATCTAAAAATGAAGAAAGATAAGCCTTTCATGGGGGTTCAAGTGTTAGCAGAAATCCCTGCTTACAATGACTCCATTCCTCATAGTATGAGCACCAATGGAATCTCTGCCTCAACCCATTCTACAAATTCTATAGATAGAATGACTACCACCAGTGGGTTGTGAATATATATTTTTGTAGATGGTAAGAAAAAGTTCTACAAAATCCAACATTGTGTGTTGTGTATCTAATCTAATAATAGAGGAATATGCAAATTTGTCCATTACAGTGTCACGTCACTACTGGATCAGCAAGCTGCATCCCCTCCCTCTGCTCAGGCAACTGCAAGGCCTGGGGTAAGATAGGATACCATAGGAGGGGATAAGAAAGAAGAGAGAGGAAGCCAAGCCTGCATGCAGACGGGCCGAGAGGAGAAATTGAAATACAGAAAGGGAACAAGAAAAAGACGCAGGAATGGAAAGGGAAGGAAACTGAATGCAGAAGGGGGTGGTGACCATGGGGGTGTGGAGCAGGTGTGCCCGGTGAGGGGTGGGGTGCAGGCAGTGTGGAGCGGAGAGCCCTGCCCAGACACAGGAGGAGGGTGGTAGCAGCTGTTGGCGGGGAGGTGCCCACGAGTCTGGGATGGAGTAGAGGACGGTCCAAGGCCTTCTGGGCTGAGGTGCTCCTGCTTCGCAGCAGCAGCACCCAGACTGCCCGGCCCTGGCCACCCATGCTGGGCCAGGTATCCTGGGCTGGGAATGGAAGCAGGACAGCAGCAGGGAGACCAGGGAAGTGGGGGCGGTGAACACCTAGCCGGGGCTGATCCCTGGGCTGAGGGTTAACACCCTCCCTCACCAGAAGCTTTAAGAAGGGAAGGAGGGAGGAAGAACTTTATAAAGGAGTCAGTAGAGAGCAGAGTTAAAGAAGGAAAGAGGATGTGTGAGTAAACTATAGGAGATATAATGAAAATCAAATATAGTTGTGTACTAGAGACAGGTTTTAAAAGTAGGAGTCAGAAAAGAAAAAAGATAAATGATAGTGAATAATTAGGCAGGTAGATAGATATTAAAACAGTGGAAGTAAGTAGAGCAGAATGTATGGGAAAGGTAGGATGAGAGAGAAAGAGGGAGAGAAGAAAAGTTTTAAAGGGGAGCTGGTAGAGCTTAAAAGGAGAATGGGAAGAAGGAGAAATGGGTTGAGGGAGCAAAGCAGGTCTGAGGAAGGAAGTGAAGAAAAAAATTAAAGTGGGAAGAAAGGAAAAAGGGAGGGAGGGCAGGGGTAAAGATAAAGAAAAGAAGGAATGTGGGGAGGGAGGGAGAGAAGGAGAAAGATGGGAAGAAGGATGATGGAACAGAAGTAGGAAATAAAGAAGAAAGAAAAGTTTATAAATGATGAGTCAGTAGGAAAAAAGTGTTACATAAAGGAGAAAAATTGTGTGACAAGGAGAAGCCAATAAGGAAGTCAAATACAATTGTGTGCAAAGGGGATAAGATTTTTTAAAAAGTTAATAGGGGCAACCAGGCCAGCAGGGGAGGACAGTTAGAGGTGACTAGGCCAGCAAGGGAGGACAGTTAGGGGGATCAGGCAGGCAGGCAGAGTGGTTAGGGCAGACAGCCAGGTGAGCAGTTAGGAGCCAGAGGTCCCAGATTGAGAAAGGGATGTCCAACTGCCAGGGTTCCCAGATTGGAGAGGGTGCAGGTCAGGCTGAGGGACACACCCCCCTCCCCCCGCACTGTCCATGAATTTCATGCACCGGGCCTCTAGTAAGATAATAAGCTTTAAAGAATTATCTACTAATGATTAAAATTATAAAGGCCAGCTTGCTATCATTCTGCAGTTTCCAATTCACGTTTATAAAGCAATACTCTATTACCAAATAATTTATTTTTGACAAATCAGTTACTTTGCTTTAACTGTATTTTTAAATTTTTATTTTATTTTTAATTATAGTTGACATTCAATATTACATTAGTTTCAGGTGTACAACATGGCTGTTACATATTTATATAACTCATGAAGCAATCTCCTGATAAGTCTAGTATACACCTGGCACCATACATAGTCATTACAATATTATTGACTATATCCCCTATGCTGTACTTTACATTCTGTGACTGTTTTTATAAATGGCAATTTGTACTTCTTAGTCACACTCCATCTCCCCAATGCCCTTCCCATCTGGTGATGATCAATTTGTTCTCTATATATGTTTGTTTCTATTTTGTTTGTTCACTTACCTTGTTTTTCTGATTCCACATATATGGTATTTGTCTTTCTCTGTCTGACTATTCCACTTAGCACTTTAACTGTATTTGGGAATTACACATGCTGAGTTTGGCATCTCTACTTCTCCGAATGCCTACATTTACGTGGATCCTCACCTGGTTCTACATTCAATCCAGAGGTACCTGGGCATTCCCTGTTTTCTCACATGGAGACAGGTAAAGGGAGGGTCAGACAAGAGTCAAGGCCTCACCCCTAGAAACTCAGAAAGAGAAGGACATGATGTGCCCTGGTTTCCTGTTAGTGTCTCAGGACCTCAGACTCTTGTTAGAGGTTAACTGAACATGTGTTTATAGAACAGGGTTATAAACCGGAATGTTTTTATCAACTTTTGATAGCAAAATGTCCTGTCTACCTGTCTATCCTCAACATCCACTTAATTATCAACCTGGAGCCAGGCCCTTTTGCTGGGATGTCAGGCAGCCCAGATCCTCCGTGGGGCTTCCTGGTCAGCATGTTTGCATTCTGACTTTGGCAGCAAGTGGGACTGATAACCATGCCGCTTGAACTGGTTTGTCCCATAATTGCTCAGCACCTGGATGCTGCCTGTACCTCACCATGGACCATATGACTTCATCTCTCATCCTTTGACTCCTAGAGAATAAGATGAGAATCTTTTGAAGATATTAAAATAAGCTCTGAGGCTTAGGATGTTCCCTCCACATCTGCTGATAATAAAAATAAAAAAGAGAACAGTGGTAGACAGAAATGTAGAATTTTATGTTAAAGAGAAAAGACTAGGTTAGCATAGTCAGATCAAAAATAGCTTTTATTAAAGTATTATGATAAAATGTGTCCTTGGGTATTCTTTTTTAAAAAAGAGAAATATGCATTTCTGGGACTCCGAAAGGCCACTCTGTGTCACCTGGTAAGCTTTTCCTTTTCTGGGATGAGTGTGTGAGTGTATGCACATGAAAATCATATTTCCCCTCTTTCACTGGTTTCAGTTGTTTTGCTGGCATCTCAGTTTAAGGACTTTAAGTCTCATAATTTAATAAGTGCAAATGGAGTGAGTCGTCTCTGTGTTGATCCCAATATTAATAAACTCTGATCCAAAGCTACAATTCTAAAAGGATGGAGTTTTATCTCCCTCGTCCCCACCTTTAATACTGAATGTAAATTGGCCCACTGTACATTCCCAGATCAAGCTCAGAGCTCAATTTAGATTTGCGCACAAAGTTCTTAAAGACCTAGGCTCTATTCAAATGTGAGGTTTTCACTGCACACACAGCCTTAATCAAAAGTAGAGCTGTATAGAATGGTTTAAATTTAATCCAAATCTCAGTGAATTTCATGAATCTGCCTGCTGCAGCTTCACAGGAGTGGACTCATAAATGCCATTTCTGCGTTTATGCATGATGGGGCACGGTGCCGCTGCATGGGCTCCACGGCAAATGCCCAGGGTTTTCTCTTCCTTCGTGTGATTTTCAAAGCATGAGCAACATAAAACTCATTTTATTGATTGATAATGGGTAACAGAGTATGACTTTTCCTTAAGCAAGCTTCAGTAGTAACTAGCGTGATCCATTGGCAGTAGTATTAGAAATGTGAGGATCCGAAAAAGACAATTTGTGTGCAATAACAAATAATTTGGAGTGTGTGTGTGTGTGTGTGTGTGTGTGTGTGTGTGTGTGTGTGCGCGCGCGCGCGCGCGCACACGCACGTACACCTACATGGTGGGGGATGTGGGCCTGGGGACAGCGAGGGCTTTAAGGAGGAGAAAATAAAGTCGTCGTCAACTAAAAAACTTAGGACGCTATTTCACACTGGAGTGGACTTTTTCATCTCACACAGGGAGAAAGTACTGAAATGTATGTAAGTTTTAGAATTTTGAAAATATAACAGGCAAAATGCAGCCGATTTGAAATTTTAGTATTCAATTAAACATACTTCTGCCATCTCTTCTCATACTATATCTAAAAACGTCAAATACAAGTCAAGGGCCATTTGTCAAGGAGTTATACAGGAAAATTGAACTTAAAAAAAGTCACTTAACCCTTGTGTATTTAAATAGCTTTTAATATTCCAAATGGAAACTAATTTTTAAGAATGAATCGACTTATGAAGGAAGGCACACACAGGACAATGGAAATAACTGAAATGGGTAAGGAATGGCTTTTTACTTGAACAAAACGAAACATTTCCATGTTACACACACGTGTAGGCTGGCCCCAAATAGTTCTCTGATGGGGACAACAGCATTTAGTTGGCAATTTGAGTAGCTTCCTCAACACCCACCCAGTGCCCATGCCCTCGGTGTGGTCTCTCATTTTATGTTCTTAGAGGTACCCTCTGCTCAGTTTTCATTTCCTCTTCCCACTTCCCTGTGAGTCCCCCCATAATGGCATTAACAGACCAATAGCCTGAACCTTGTTGTGGACTGGAGAACATCACTGAGTCCTCACCTGCCTCACACGCACTGTGTTCTAATCAGGGAATACCTGTGGCCGTCCCTTCTCCCCTTATCTCTGCACAGCAAGTGTTAATTTGTCTTATGCCAGAGAGAAGTGGTAAAAATGAAATCTAATTAGGAAAATGTTTCTCTTAATTAAATACGTGCATTTAAATCAGATTTAGCTCTATATATAAAGAGCCAGGGTCTGTAACTTCAAAAATGACCGAAGGCTCAACCAAACACCAGAAGTCAGTCCTGCAGTCAGTGCTGCGGGCACCTCAGTGACCCAGCACTGACTGCCGAGGGGGTTGTGATCAGGCCTGGAGAGAAAAGTAGGTCTGATTGCAGCCTCCATGTCAGTCAGTGCTGGGCTGGTGTCAGAGAAGTCAGTCCTGGAGACCCAGCACTGACTGCTGCACTGCAAGCACCCCAGCAACCCAGCACTGACTGCCAAGGGGGCTGCGATCAGGCCCGGACAGAGGCCAGGAGAGAAAAGCAGGGTCTGATCACAGCCCCCATGACAGTCAGTGCTGGGTCCGCGTGGCAGAAGTCAGTCCTGCAGTAACTGAACATAGGGTCAATTAATATTAAGTGAACATAGGGTCAATTAATATCTCTTTGAAAGGAGTTGAGAATATAAAGTACAGTGTAGAGCTATTACTTATATTATTTCACATAAAACTCTTTTCAACTAAGCTATTTTTATTTATTTAAAATGTATCTTTATTGTTGACAGTATTACAGTTGTCCCTTTGTTTTAGTTGTTTTTCCCCCCACCATTGATCTCCTCCATCCTGCACCCACTTCTACAGGCCTTCTCCAGACTATTGTCTGTGTCCATGGGCAATTCCTAGCTAATAAATAAAAATCTAGAAAGATTTAGAGAAAAGAAAATAAATGATATGTCAGGTAAATATTGAACAGTAGAGCTGAAGTTGCTGCATAAATACTGGATACAAGCTTGAATCCAAAACACAACTCATGAGATAAAGTTAGTCATTGTAACATAACAAAAGGTTCCTTTCACTAAAGAGATAAGATGGTTCCCAATAGTTATACACTTAATAGAACAGTGTGAAGGTTCTGAATGAGCCTCACCAAGATGTGTCTCAGTGGTATGTAGATTTTTGAGCTAAGGGCAATTTTAGCTTCAGGCTCAAGTGAAAATTCTGCCCCTCCCTTTAAATACCTAAAAAAACAAACTGAGTTAGAAGCCTTGCCCATAATAAGACATTATCCTATATAATAAAAGGCTAATATGCAAATCGACCAGACAGCAGAACAACCGGTCACTATGACATGCACTGACCCCTAGGGGGAAGATGCTCAATGCAGGAGCTGTCCCCTGGTAGTCAGTGTGCTCCCACGGGGGAACACCACTCAGCCAGAAGCCGAGCTCATGGCTGGCTAGTGCAGCAGTGGTGGTGGGAGCCTCTCCTGCCTCTGCAGCAGCACTAAGGATGTCCGACCAATGCCTTAGGCCCACTCCCTATGGAGCATCCCCTGAGGGCTCCCAGACTGCGAGAGGGTGCAGTCCGGGCTGAGGGACCCGCCCCCCCAAGTGCACAAATTTTGTGCACCAGGCCTCTAGTTGGATTATAATTTACATACAGTAAAAATCACCTCTTGAAGTGTAAGTTTCCCTGAGTTTTGACCAATGTTGACAGCTGTGTAATTACTACTATAATCACAACACAAAACATTTTCATCAAACCAAAAATGTCCCCTCATGTCCTATATAGGCATTCCTGCCCCCATCCCTAACTCCTGGCAACCACTGATTCGATTTCTTCACAGGTTTTCCTTTTCCATAAATGTCACCTACAGAATAGTACACTTGGTAGCCTTTTGTATCTGGTTTCTTTCACTTAGCATCATGCTTTTGAGATTTACCACACTGTTTGTCTGTGTGTAGAACCACAGCTCTCCTGATTTTATTCTAGCTAAGTACTATTACTTGCATGCATAGAACAGACTCTGTTTGTCCATTCCCCAGTTGATGGACATAGGGGTTGTTTCCACATTTTGACTCTAATGAATAATGCTGTCACAAACATTTGTGTCCAAGTGCTTGTATTCATGTATGTTAACTTCTCTTGGTAAATACTTAGGAGAGAAATGACTGGGCCGTGTGGTAAGTGCATGTTTAACTTTTTAATAAACTGCCTAGCTGTTTCCCAAGCTGATTACATCATCTTACATACCCCCAGGAGCCTACAAGAGTCTTGATTGATTCATATTTGCTAGAAGTTGCTACTGTCAATTTTTCTCCCACTTTTTTAGACATCCTAATAGATTGATAGTGGTGTCTCATTGTGGTTTAATTTATGTTTTCATGATGACTAATATCGAGCATTTTTATGGGCTTATTAGCCTTTTTTTTTTTTTTTTTTTTTTTTGCTAAAGTGTCTATTCACATCTTCTATTGATTTATTTAAAGGGCAGTTTTATGTTCACAGAAAAATCAAGTACAAGGTACAGACTTTCCTCACATGCACAGACTCCCTCACTAACAATATCCCCCACCAGCTGGTACATTTGTTACATCAATGAACCTATGTTGACTAATCATGGTCATCCAAAGTCCAGGGTTTACATTAAGGTTCACTCTTGGTGTTACACTTTCTACGGGTTTGGAAAAATGTATCCATCATTATTGTGCCATACAGAGTAGTTTCACTTCCTAAAAATCCACTGTGTTTCTCTTACTTATCCCTCTCCACCTCAACCCCTGGCAACTACTGATTTTTGCTCTCTCCACAGCTTTGCCTTCTCCAGGATGTCATAGAGTTGGAAGCACACATTATGTAGCCTTTTCAGATTGGCTTCTTTCACTTAGCAATTTGCATTTAAGGTTTCCCCATGTATTTTCAAGGACTGATAGTTCATTTCTTTGTAGTATAGAATAATATTCCATTGCCTGAATATACCAGAGTTTATCTATTAAAGTTTATATCAGTTGTTATTGAGTTGTAAGTGATAATATTTTCCCTATTGTTTTTAAAATCCCCAAAACTGAAGGAGATACATTGGATATAGGACAACATCCTTATTTTGGAGTTAGCATTTCTTTGAAACATGGATTCCAGTCTTTATCTGTGGTGTCATATGAGGAATGCTGCCTCACATTGCTGTGTTTTGGTGTAAAACTGGAGTTTTATAATATTTCCTCATTAATGAGGTAATGGATGTGAAATCTCCTGATGCTGTGTCTGGTACCTGGTAAATACCTGATTGATTTTAGTTGAATATAAATATGAATTATATTTTTTATATTCTGTGAGTGTACTACATTTCTGAGATGAGGAAGAGAAAATAAAGAAAAGAAATGCAATTATCTGACACAAGATAAGTTAGTAGTGCTTTTTATTCTGTAATGTAATAACAAAGGGAAAGGGCAAGATAAGTGAATTTAATAAAATACTGTACAACATTGAGTGTTTGTATATATTAATGGTGTACTTAATGCATAAAATATTGTATATGTAGCAAACAGAGATAATTAATTTTATTCCCTGTGAGACCCTGCTTTGTTTCTCTTGGCCGTAGTGCTTGCTAAGGCAGCTCCAAACGACCTTCCTTGTCGGTGAGAAAACACGTGGTTTGTTTTGCCTGGGCAAATGAGGCCAATCTGCTAGTGTGCACTTGAGTTTTGTTTTTCATTTTCCTCAGAAAGTTGATCAAAGAAAACTTTTCAACAAAAGGATATAACACTTTCTGAAGACTATCACGGAATAACATGTTCTGAGAAAATAATGGTTAAAAGGTTGCAGGAATGTTTATATTTTTTGGACATCTAAGGTATTTTCCATAATTCACATTCTCTGAAAACCATAAAATGGCTGAATGTGCTGGAATAAAAAAGTAGGCAGCTTATTCTGCTCCTTCTCTGATCACCACCAATATGGACAAAAAAGGGGGGAGTATATTTCTATTAAAAACCATTTCTAAAGATCCTATTTTTCCTCAGGAATGGTTAATGTAACATGCTTTATACATTATTGTGCCAAAAACACAGTCTTTCCTCCTTACTCTCACACTATCCCTCTCACCACACACTGACACCAGATTGTGGGTTTCTCCCCACACTAAGCTATCCTACAACAGCAGCTGGGCGTTCTACAATTTAACTCATAGCATCAGATCCCACAGATTAAAGGCTCAGCCTCATCAGAATGCACCCCACTTCAGATGCCAATTGCAAGTAGCTGATCCCCAGGTTATCCACATTGTCTGTCCAATTCAGCTACAAAACGGAGGTTCCCACAAACCTATTCTTGGGTTCAATTAATTTGCTAGAGTGGCTCACAGAACTCAGGGAAACACTTACTTATGTTTGCCAGATTATTAAAAGGTATCATAAAGGATACAGATGAACAGCCAGATAAAGAGATACACAGAGCAGGGTCCAGAAGGGCCCAAGCACAAGAGTTTCTGTCCCATAGACTTGGGGTGCACCACCCTCCTCTGCGGATGTGTTCACTGACCTGGAAGCTCCCCTAGTCCCATACTATTGGGATATTATGGAGGCTTTCTTACATGGGCATGATCAATTATTAACTCTATTTCTAGCCCTCCTACCCCTCTGGAGAAGTGGGGGTAGGGATTAAAATTTCAACCTTCTAATGTCAGATTTATCTTTCTGGTTCCAAGCTCCCACCCAGGAGTCCACCCAGAGCCATCTCATTAGGGGAAAAAAAAGATGATCCTGGTACTCTTATCGCTTAGAAATTTATAAAGGTTTTAGGAGTTCTGTGCCATGAACAGGAGGAAATCACCATACACCAATTTCCCATGGCCCTCCTGTCCACACTGTTTCTCCTCACTTCCCCTGTCACTGTGTTCTCACAAGCTGTTGAAGCCAGGGGATAGCCTGGGAATATCAGTGAGGCTGAAGGTACCTGTTGTCAACATACCATGAGTTAGCATGAAGTCAACTTTCCAATGATGAAACTCATTTTTATGGCAGACACATTTACTATGCCTGGAAGAGTGGAACTTCTTAAATTAAATCCTTTAGGCTTAAATTTATCTGTCTCATCCTCCACCCCACCACCACCACCACCAACACACACACAGAAGGCACACACATGCCTCTAAGTGCTGTGAAGCAGAGGCATGGCAGAGTTTCCAAAATACAAGCGAGGGAAAAAAATCTTAATTACCAGTAGATATAGAATAAAATCTAATTCTGATGAAAATAATTAAGGCCACTTTTAGCCCATTGGCAATTGACAAATGGCAAATTTTGCCTATTCCTGGCTGCTTTGGCCATTTGGATCATTAATTGCCTTTTTCAATCTATAGCTAAAGTCAGTTTTCTCCAAGTTAAAATAATTTACAAATGAATTCTCATTTCCTTTCTCTGTATGCACTTAGTTACTGTATTCAGGTCACTGCAAATGTCTGTGTATTTGCTTGTTGACTAGAAAAGGAGAGGCCAAAGTTTATGCACTACCTTCTGCTTTAGCACTGCATGTGTTATTTGTTGTCATCCATTCATTAGTAAATACTAATTGGTTGTCAATTTGATGCTGGTACAGGCTGAGCACTAGGCATCCACAAGCCAACTATACACTTCCCTGTACTCAGGGATAAACAGTCATCAGGGCCATCCAATAGAACTTTATGCGATAATGTGAATACTCTATATCCATGCTGTGCAATATGGTGGCCACCAGCCAGGTGGCCACTGAGCAGTAAAAATCTGCCTTGTGCAATGGAGAAACTGAATTTTTGTTTTTACTCTATTTTAATTAATTTCAATTGAATGATTAATGGGTATTGCACTGGTGGCTACTGTACTGGTTATAGTATGTCTATGCAGAGATATAGACAAGTCAAGAGGCAGCATCAATTTGTGAAAAACAATATGTGGTAGGCAGAAAGAATACATACGTGTCCCCTCTTAAAAATGTGAATATGTTAGGTTACATGACACAGAAAAATGAAAGTTGTAGGTGAAATTAAAGCTGCTAGTTTGCTGACTTTAAGATGGGGAGATATCCTGGATTATCCTCCAAGTAAATGTACTTCAAAGTGAAGTTCAATATAGACTAGTAATGGACCCTGTACATGCCTCCTTCAGTATCCACATTCAATATATCAGCACAGCCTCAGAAAATATTGGAATGTTAGAATGTGAAAAAATCAGAGGGTTTCCTGTGGACTTCCCTCCCAAGGCAGGACCCTATAACAAAGTACCACAGACTGGGGGAAAAGATGCTCATAAACAACAGACATTTATTTCTGACAGTTCTGGAGACTGACGTCCAAGATGAGAGCATGTCCTTCCAAAGGGTTTCTCCAGTGTCCTCACATGGCAGAGAGAGGGTAAGAGAGCTTTTGCCCCTTCTTAGAAGGGCACTAATACTATTCATCAAGCTCCCTTGCATGACTGCAGCACTTCTTTAAGGCCTCACCTCTTGACACCATCAGGAGTTAGAATTTCAACAAATTAATTTGGGGGACACAAACATTTGGGCCATTGCACTCCTGAAGCACAGTTGTCATGGGGTCACAGAATGTTCCCTGGGCCCTTCCAGGGACAATAAGTCTTGTAGAAGTTTTTCCATTTAGTCAATTAATATTAGTTAAGCACCTGTTGTGTGAATAATGTTTCAATAGCTATTGAATGAGATAAAAATAGACTCTATAATCAATGCCTTTAAGTCACCTCCAACAATCCCCCATCTCTGAATGCAAGAGCTACCCACCCCTCACATTAAAAGGGAAGGAAACTTTTATACTGTGGACTGACCTTGTGACTTCCTTTGCCCAATGGCATGTGGTGTAGGTGACACTGTGGGGCTTATGAAGATGTCCAAGGTAAATTAATGAGCTATTAGAAGCCACTTGGCAAGAAGCAGCAGATGATGAGGGACCATCTTGATGTACCAGGTGCTGCTCAGCTCCCAGCTGGAGAAACCTCATAAGTGACATGGGATAAACCCTAGTGTGTTGATTGACAACTTATATATTGCTTCATTCTAAGTGCCAAGGTTAATATGATCACAAATAGATCTTGGAGAAGTATCTTCTTCAGGTTGAAAACATCTCCCTCACTATGTCGCATTCATAGAACACCATTAATGACAATGACTTTTTAAAGAGTAAAAATACCATATTCTTATGTTTTTCCTTAAGAAGATTATTGTTTTATGTGTATATTGGAAACTTGAACTGCTATAATACAATCTCCAGTGCAACCTGGGAATGAAATGATGTGTTTCACCCCAATGTCAGTTTATTACTAAATTAGAATTCAAACACCCAACAGCAGCTCTGCCCTGACTTGTGTGTGGGGGGCAGGGGGGGGGGCACTTCATTCAAGTCCCTAGCTGTCCCAGCATTTTGGTTGCCCCACTAGTAAATGGCAGTGAGGACGCCGCCCTCATGAAGTGAGGACTGCACTTGGATGTTTTCACATACATGCAAACTGTAAAGTGCTTTGAAAGTGCACATGGTACTGTGGACAATATATTCTTACATCTAAAAAACATCTATTACAGATGCTATGCTGGATATTTGGGTGTAATACTACTGAAATATGTTTAGTTAAAATAGTGGCATAGAATATAAGAAAGAAACAAACCAGCAATGAAAGTAAAATCTTTTGAAGTGTCCAATAACAGCTAATAGAATAAAGGAAACCCAAAATCTCCGTGAGCTAAGGTTTCACAGTCAAGGGAAGGTTTGGCCCCAGGCCATCTTGGCAGATCCCAAAATGGAATTTTAAAAACTTTTACTCAATTGGTTGGTAGACAGAAGGGTGATAAACTTCTTTAAGTGAACTATCTCAAAGTTGAGTGCCCTTTCATTATAATGACTTCCATGGAAGTTTCCAGAAGCCCTATGGCCAAGTCCTGTTGTTCTCAATGATTTAGATCCCATTGTGAAATGGTATGTAGCTTGTGCTTTCCTAAATGCTTTTTCCAGATGCAACACCCTATCTTGAAATGGTCCCAGCCATCCTGCACCAATGCCACATACACTGCTATGAGCTGCAGTGTATCCCCAAGGAAGTCCTAACCCCCAGTATGACTGTGTGACTGTATTTGCTGTAAGGAAATAATTAAGGTTAAATGAGGTCATTGAGGTGGGGCCCAGATAGGGTAGGATTATGGTCCTGATAAGTAAAGATACCAAACCTCTGTCTCCCTCTCTCTATCATATATATATGTGTACACACACACACACACACACACACACACACACACACACACACACATGGACACAGTAAGAAGGCAGCTGTCTAGAAGCCTGGAAGAGGGTTCTCAGAAGGAAACAAAACTGCTGGATCTTAATGTTGGACTTCCGGCCTCCAGAATCATGAGAAAACAGATTAACAGATTTCTGTTGTCTCAGCCCCCCAGTTGGAGGTATTTATTATGGCAGCCCAAGCAGACTAAGGCAGATTTCACTAAATTCTTAGAAAGTCTCTTTGCAACTGACTGTAATTATGTTATTGAAATTTCTCTCTGGTATCCCTAGGCTGCTCCCCTTTGCTTCTACAATATGTTGATATGCATCCGAAGATAATACAACTCTCAAAACGTTAAAGGAATAAATCATTATGCAAAAATATATATATATTTTAAGGCAGAGTCAATTTTATATCAAAGGTTTGTGTCCCAGACACACAGCTATAGTGAAGGGTGATTTTTCTTTCTTTAAAAATAATCCTGCATTTTAATTTGAAGGAAAGTTTGGTTTAAATTGTTTTCTTTACTTTATTTAACCTGATGTAACGTGCTCTCTTTTATGCTTCATAACACTCTTTTATAATATTGCATTTTATTCAGCAGACTTTTTTTTCCAGAAAGCAAGACTTGATTCAGTATTTTCTATTTCTGCAGGAGACACCCGGAAGAACATTGGGCATGGTGTTTACTTTGGGGACAAAAAACCTCAAATAGGTCATTAGACAAATTTCCTTAAACACACACACGCACACACACACACACACACGCACGCACCAATTTTCCACCAAGACCTGTTTTCATATAGAAAAGCCCACTAAACCTTAAAACAATGTTCTAGTCTTCAGTTCCTCCTTGTGCATAAATGCAGCACAGCCTGTAGGAAAACACCTCCCAGGAACAGGGGTGCTCAGGTACTCAGGACGACCTAAAATAGAAAGCAGGGGTGGCCATGAAGCCTCTTCCTGCATTTAAATTTCACCCCAACGCTTGTCACTGTGTGACCTTGGATAATGCTCTTAACCTCTCTGAGCCTCTATTTTATTTCTGCATCTGGAAAAAGAGATCCATCCCTCCCTCACAAGGTCATCATGATCAAATGAATTAATATGTGTCAGGTGCTTCTAACAACATATGTGGTGTGCTAATTGCTCTCAGGGTTTTAGCAATTATCACTCTTTGATCTATGGCAGTGGTCAGCAAACTCATTAGTCAACAGAGCTGCAAACCGCAGCTTGCGAGCCGCAGTTTGCCCACCACTGATCTATGGCAAGAGAACTGATTAGGTCAATGGCTCCCTATCTCAGTGAGAAAGAGTTCTTAGAAAATGTTCTGGCTGTTCTGCCAGACCCTCCAGAATACCCTGCTATGACTCTCTCACCTGCTTCTGTCTCATTCACTCACCTCTGGCCATATAGGCCTCCTTCCTTGTTCTTGAGCACCCCAGGTTCTCAGGACTCTGAGCTGTACCCCCTCCTAGAACACTCTCCTCCTGGTGAGAGCACCACCAGCTCCCTCTTCCAAGTCTCCACTTCAATGGCACCTGCTCCATGGTGACAACCTCAACCACACTACTTAAAATAGCAACATCCATCCCATACTTTCCATGTTTCTGACTTGGTACTTTTCAATTGCCAGTACATTGTTTTATTGACACTTAAATTCAGTTCATAGTTGATGTCTATTGTGTCCCTTAGCTATGAATCAAGCTCCATGAACCTTCATTGATGCTTCTTGAGGTACATAGCAGGCAGATGATACATATATTTTGGATAAATAAATTTATAGGGTTAATATCTCAAAAAGCAAAAAGGTATTTAGAACTCACTTACGTTTGGGAAATGTAATCAAGTCTCTGTAATTGGGAACTCTGTTAACCATCCAGAATATTGCCTAGTGATGTGAAGGAATCTTTGGGCATCAGTGTGCATTGAGGAGACTCAGGTCCCCGACCCATGGTCCCCCCTTCTCCAGCCATCCAGAGGAGCCACACTGAGCCTCCTTCCTTCCAAGCTCTCAGCTTTTTCCATAGAAGTTCAATCGACTTAATCTGTGGAAGAAATTGGATTATTGTCCCTGATTGTTCATGACTCATTTAGGACTGACCTGATGTCACACTGCACTCCACATCTGGGGCCAGGAGATAGGGGCCACTCCTCTGCCACCTTGATGGTACCCTGCAGGTTTGGACAGTGCAGAGGGGAAGGGACAAGGTGCCCTGAAGCCTGAGGTCAGAACAGCAAACTCCAAGTCAACTTTTCCAGAAAAAGAGCAGCTATTTTAAGGACTGATTCTTGTATATCTCTGATATGGTATCATCCATCAGAAAGAATAGTGTGTGTGGCATTAGGCTTGACCATGGTCCCAACCTTATATATAGAAATAAACCGAATAGCATGCCCTTTCATAGCAAATCTTCAGCTACTTTTATTTTCTCCTCTAAAACTCCAATCCAGCACCCTGATTTCAACTGTCTCTTGATAAATGTTGCAGCAGAAAAAAAGCAAAAAACAGATACTGAATATGATTTTAATCATAAATATTCTCTGATGTAGCCATGGGGAAAATCTTATATAACTTTGTATTTTTATATTAATTGGCTTAGAGTTTTGAATATTTATAATGCAATCATTTTTAAAGAACCTAGCAAAAGATATTGGAAAAATCCTGCATTTGCTGCCAGAGCATTTGATAATGTGCTGGTTCTCTACTGGGAACAGTGTACTATCAGAGCAAAAGACTGAATGAGCAAAATTGCTAGATTAAGAATTTTGAATCACTGACTCTTGAGAAAAGGAAGAGTTTTTATTGTGAGGTCAGCCAGTAAGGAGACAGGAGACACGTCTCAAAGGTGCCTCCCTGATCCAGGGTTTGGGGTGAATTTGTAATGGTTTCAGCACCAGATCTTCCTGGACAGCGGACCTTTCTTTCTGAATAGATTCCAGAGCTCAAGGTCAGCTCATGTCCTGTGGATCTGTGGGCAGTGGAGGGGGTATGGGGGGGAGATAAGTTAGGGGTTCACAGTGTTACCCATGAGTGGGGTACACTTTGATTCCTTGTCTTGTTAGAAACAGGATTGAACCAGATTGATCTCATTCTGTGGTTGCAAAAGAATTTAAAGAGGTCATATAATGCAATGTGATGTGTGTTTTTTTTAAATCTACATTTAATCAAAACTCACCTTGAAACTCCAGTATGTTAAACTTGACTGAAATAATATATCTTGGGTAAGATTATCTCAACCAGATGTCATCTCAACATTCTAAGGGCTCTATATTTTCTAACCCAAGGTCAATGTTAAATATTGGCTACTATTAAAACCACAAATGCCTTCAGGATATGGAGATTTGGGGGAGGAGGGGGAGATTCCATCACAGTCTCATAGCTCTAAAGCTGAGAACTGTCCTATGAATATGAAGATGAATTGAGAAATACTGCCTGTACATTGAACATGTTATCCTTAGGGTACACACATGGCATGCAGACCATATTCTGTTTGCCAATAAAAAGGAAGCAGCTCTTCCTTAGCACCCACTGGAGAATACCACGGAGGGGTCAGTGCAGGAGACCTGTGGAGATTCAGTGATTGAAACTGGTTCCTTGGGCTCTAAAATGTTGATGGGTGCCTGCTATCAGGGGCAGCAAGGCTAAACACTGATGAAAATCAGAAGCCAGCCACTTCTGGAGCAGAGGGTGACTACAGGCCTGTGGGATGGCATTTCAGGAAGACTCAGAAAGGTTGGTGTGATTTTTCCCCCTCTCCCGAATTCAATTTAAACAAAGCAAAAGCCACCCTGTATCTGTGTTTCTGCCAGTGGGGCTGCCACTGTTTATCAAGTCAGGGCAAATCCAATTAGCTTATGGCCTACCTCGCAACCTTCTGAACCTGTGCCGCTTTGAGAAACTCAACAGTCCCTGCCAATATCTCATTTCTCGCGCGGCTGATAAGATCAGCTGAAGATATTCAATGGGCTGCTTTTCACTTCAGCCCTGGCTCCTCGTCCCCGCCAGCAGCAAGGAAGCACAGTGGCCAGATCTCATTTTCCTACATGAAATAGGATGGCAACTCCAGGGCCTGGAGAGCGTGCTGGGACCATGCAGACGGGCCCCGGTGCTGGTGACAGGGTGGCCTGATCCCCCTTATCAGGGCTGGCCCACAAAGGCAGCCGGCCCTGGTGATTAGAATTCCTGGGTGCGCAGCATCAGGCCTATTTCTGTCACACAGACAGATTGAGGCTTTCACTCAGGCTCGCGAATGAGTGACACATGGCCCGACCGGGAGGACAACATTGTTATTTGAGTTAAGAAATCAATTTGTATCAAATGTACACTGTAATTTATTTGTTGGCTTTGAAGGGAACCGAGCTGAGATAAATGGGCGCGGGCTGCCTCCTTTCCCCCCTCCGCCAGCTGATAAAGTTCTTCTGAAGCCCCCGATAGCTCCAGTCACAGCCAAAGTGACAAACATGTTTAAAGTTGCACAGTGATCTTTAAATCTCAAAAAGAACACCTTGTCGGACATGATAGAACATTTTTTACCTTTTCCCTCTATCTGTCAGAAAGCTGCTGTGACACATTGCTTTAGTATTTTTGCTGACATTTTCTTTATCAAGCACATCTGTTTGTGGTCGAAAGATGCTTATTCCTATTTTCTTCAATCTACAGCAGGCTAAGAAACTGCCGAAGGAGGGAAGCAGGGAGCCAGTGGTCCCAGCACCACACTCACAAACCTAAGGTCCTGCCTCTTGTTTGGGGTTTTCAAATGTTGATTGTGTTTTAAAATCATCATATTGTTAAGCTTCTCTTTGTCATTATGTCTCTTTTCTTTCCCTTCTCCTCCTACTCCTCCTCCTTCTTTTCCCCCTCCTCCTCCTTCTCCTCCATCACATTGGTCTCCATCTTCATTTCCATCACCATCTCCATTCCGGTGACAACTTTGAATCAAGAAGTGTGCATTTAAGCATAGTTTTATTATGTCTGTGTACACTACACACTACTAAGCAAGGGTATAAATCTGTATTACTATTAGGATGTGAGTTAATTAAAAATTAGAATATCACATAATATATAATAACTAGTGGCCCAGTGTATGAAATTCATATGGGGGGGCGGGGGATTGTCCCTCAGCCTGGCCTGCACCCTCTCCAATCTACTCGAAGGGTGTCCTACTGCCGGTTTATAGGGATCGGGCCTAAACCAGCAGTTGGACAACCCTCTCACAATCTGGGACTGCTGGTTCCAGCCACTCACTTGCCTGCCTGCCTGCCTGCCTGATTGCCCCTAACCACTCTGCCTGCTAGCCTGCTTGTCCCCAGCTGCCCCCTGCTGCCAGCCTGCTCACACCCAAATGCCCCCCCTGCTGGCCCACTCGCCCCCACCTCCCCTCCCCACTGGTCTGCTTGCCCCCAACTGCCCCCATTCTGGCCTGCTCACTCCAAACTGCCCCCTCCCCACTGTCCTGCTCACCCCCAACTGGCCCCCGTGCTGGTCTGCTTACCCCCAAAGACCCCTCCCCCCACCAGCCTGATCACCCACAACAGCTGTCCCATTCTGGCCTGATCACCCCCTGGCGACCCAAGCTCCCAGCCCCTCCTTTTTTTTCTTTCTTTCTTTTTTTTCAGCACCTCCTTGAGGCCAGGGCTGGCTGGAAGCAAGTATTGGGATTTATTTATCTTCTATAATTGAAATTTTGTAGCCTTGTGCAGAGGCCAGGGCCAGCCAGGGTGGGTGGGAAGCATGGCTTCCTCCATCGCTGGGACAACCCAAGCCTCCTGCTCACTCCAGCTCTGTGGTCGCCGCCATCTTGATTGGGTTTTGATTGGGTTAATTTGCATACTTCCTCCTGATTGGCTGGTGGGCATGGCTTGTGAGCATAGCAGAGGTACGGTCAATTTGCATGTTTCTCTTTTGTTAGTGTAGATTATGAAAACCTGGTAACATATGGATGTTAATTGCTAAGCTCAGAGCTGAAATCTTGCAAAGACATTCTCAATGTATTGATTCCTTATTGTGAAATCAAATTGTTTTTAGCTTGACCTTGCTGTGTACTTGATTAGTATCATGACCATGTCCAGACATTGTTTTGAGATATATAAGTTTCAGTCAAAATCTCGTGTGCTTGGGAAGTGACAGGAAAACCTGAATGAGAAGAGTTAAAGTTATTGTTCAAACAATGTGCCACAGTTAGCATGTTCTCGAGATAGATAGATAACATGTAACATAGGACCAAGAAGATGGACTTGAAGAGGAATAAATATTAAAAATGGACATTTATAGGATTCTGGAACAGTTTAGAGTATTTGTAATTAAAAAAAAGAACTTAATTAAAAGTTTTACATTTTATCCTGGATGGTAAAGAACTGACAGGCATTGTTATAACACAAAATGCTTCATTCTCCAGCAGAGTTTAATTTAGATAAAGCCAGGCCTACTAAAAGTGGTTATGCTGCAGGCCGGTGGGTCAGGCTCCAGAGTCCTTGCAGAACAGTGTTTGGAGGGAGCTGGGTGAGCCCAGCAGCCACTCTGGGAATCACATTCCTCCCAAAAGGGTTTCAGGCTCAAGTGCTCCTGGGAATCTGCAGACTATGTACATGCCTTTGACCACCTAGCAGAGACATGTGACCCCATCAGAGTTGGCCAAGTAGTTGTGGGAGCTGGGCATAGACCCTGCCCAAGTGGCCTTGAATCCCCAGCCCCTTGGGGACCAGCCACAGTGTCTGCAGCCACACCGAAAAACACATGCACTGTACACTTGTCTCCCTTCCTTCCCTTCCATCCATCTGCCTGCAAGTTCAGAAGATGCTCTGAGTAAAAATGACTTTTAGTGTTGAAAATCATTTGTTACAAAGGATTTCACAGGAAGTCAACCGAGAAGGGGATTGTAGGAGGGAAAGGTATCAGCAGGAACTGTAAAGAGTGCACATCCATCCAAGGTGAGCTGGCTTGGGTCTCAGATAGGAAGCCCTGCCCCACAGGATAGGACTGGGCTACAGGGCTGATAGGCAGAGGGTGGTGTGTGTGCATGTGTGTGTGTGTGTGTGTGTGTGTGTGTGTGTGTGTGTGTATGAAACAGAACTACTCCTGCAGGAACCTTATAAGCAATTTGGAAACAAGGTTTCCAGCCACACCCTCATTCTTGCCCCTACCATGGTTTAATGAGACTCTACTGTGTCATTGAGTCATAGTTATTGACAGCCTATTAATTTGTCTCTCATCTACTATAGTTCTCATCACGTTATTTTTCTCTCAAATTAGAACATGTTTCTTGGAAAACAGTGAAGAGATCTTATTCACAATCTTATATTCAATAGGTGTTATACTCCCCTTTGCCAGAATAAGTATCAACACATGAAAGAAAAAGAGGGAAGTAAGAGAGGAAAGATATTCCCATAAAAACAAAACACAGGAATTGGATATCCTATCTAATAAAAAAGTAATATATAAATTGACCATCACTCCAAGACACAAGATGGCTGCACCCATGTGGACACAAGATGGCTGCCACAAGATGGCCTGCAGGAGAGGGCAGTTGTGGGCAGTTAGAGGTGACCAGGCCAGCAAAGTAGGGCAGTTGGGGGTGACCAGGCCTGCAGGGGAGGGCTGTTGGGGTGGGGGCGGGGGGGAGAACCAGGCCTGCAGGGGAGGGCAGATGGGGGAGAACCAGGCCTGCAGGGGAGGACAATTGGGGTGGGGAACCAGGCACTCAGGGGAGGGCAGTTGGAGGGACCAGGCCCTCAGGGGAGGGCAGTTGTGGGTGATCAGGCCAGCAAGGAGGGCAGTTAAGGGTGACCAGGCAAGCAGAGGAGGGCAGTTGGGGAAGACCAGGACAGCAGGGGAGGGCAGTTGGGGGGGGGGACCCAAGCCTACAGGGAAGGGCAGTTGGGGGGAACCAGGCCTGCAGGGGAGGGCAGTTGGAGGGAACCAGGCCTGCAGGGGAGGACTGTTGGGGGGGTGACCAGGACAGCAGGGGAGGGCTTTTGGGGTGGGGGCGGGGGGGGAGAACCAGGCCTGCAGGGGAGGGCAGATGGGGGAGAACCAGGCCTGCAGGGGAGGACAATTGGGGTGGGGAACCAGGCCCTCAGGGGAGGGCAGTTGGGGGGACCAGGCCCTCAGGGGAGGGCAGTTGGGGGTGACCAGGCCAGCAGGGGAGGGCAGTTGGGGGCAATCAGGCCTGCAGGGGAGGACAGTTAGGGGCAACCAGACTGGCAGGGGAAGGCAGTTAGGGGTGACCAGGCCAGCAGGGGAGGGAAGTTACGGGCAATCAGGCAGGCCAGGGAGCAGTTAGGTGTCGATCAAGCCGGCAGGGGAGTGGTTAGGGGGTGATCAGGCTGGCAGGCAGAAGCGATTAGGGGCAATTAAGCAGAGGCACGTGAGCGGTTTTGAGCCAGCAGTCCTGGATTTAGGCCAGTGGGATTGGGCCTAAATGAATGGTTGGACATCCCTCTAGGGGTCCCAGATTGGAGAGGGTGCAGGCTGAGCTAAGGGACAAACCCCCCATGTATGAATTTCGTGCACTGGGCCTCTAATATTCTATAAAGAACACAATGTTTAAACAGTCCTTAATCACAGTTCTTTTAAAATATAATGGAAATGTAATGGGTCTTATTAATATATACATCTGTTACATTCTTTAAAAGTTTCATGGTACAAGTTTTAAAATATCTTCTCCTGTATCTTCTTTATCTTTTCAAAAACTCAAAACAATTATGTCCATATTTTGAAGATCATCAGCAAAAGGAAAAATTATTCCATTCAAAAATGACATACTTGTCATAAGTATACATATTTCAAAATTAAATCTGTGTAGAAGTCTATATTTTAATGTGTGTTAATCTTCATTAATATCATGGACATAACATTTTTATCCAGTGACCTATTTATACTGAGTTTTATTCTACTGAGGCCTGAGTAACAGTGAATTTCAATGAAATGTGTATGCACCAGGTGTGGGTGAGCACAAGTCTCCATTTTGGAGCAGATTGAACTTCTGTGGCTTGCTTTACAAGACTTGGGGTGTGAAGAGGGCCATGATTTCCTGAAAAGTTAAATAGTCCTGTGTCCTGGGCTCACTTTAATGGGAAGAGTTATTTGTCTCCTGAGCCTACATCCTAGTGATCCCTGGTCCCACTGGGACTAATCACATCATGTTCAGGGACCTGCAGAGTATCAGGGGGCTGCTATAAGGGACTCTGAAATGCCTGGCTCTGCCTACTTCACAAGACAGTTGTGGGAGTCAAATAGAAGTAAAGCCCAAGTTACTGATGCCAACATCTGTCACTATGGTTCAGCCCTTCCTGCCTGCAAGTCTTCTTCACCATTATCAGGTTCCCAGTAGACGTCTCCACGCCCACCCTGTGTTCATCCTTTGCAAACATCAAGTCATTGGAACAGTACCTGTCCGGGCCACCACTGTGGTCAAAAAGATGCACCTTACACATCTTTCTGTAGCAACTATTACTGATTATGAAGGAGGAAAACCAGGCCTTCTAAATTCAAGCCAAACCTGGTCAAGTAGGTGCAGAACCAAAATGATGAAAGCACTTCTTTGGTGGACATCTGCCTTTTTTTAATTTAAATTCTTTATTGTTTAAAGTATTTGTCTCCTTCCCCCACCCAATTGACCTCTCCCAGCCACTCCCAGCCCCCAGCACAAGCCCTCAACCCCCTACTGTCTATGTCTATTGGTTATTCTCATTTGCATGCATACAAGTCCTTTGGTTGATCTCTTAACCCCTCACCCCCTGCCTTCCCTTATAGATTGGACAGTCTGTTTGATGTGTCTATGTCTCTGGTTCTATTTTTGTTCATCAGTTTATGTTGTTCATTATATTCCACAAATGAGTGAAATCATGTGATATTTATCTTTCTCTGACTGGCTTATTTCACTTAGCATAATGCTCTCCAGTTCCATCCATGCTGTTGCAAATGGTGTAAGGATTCCATCTTTTTTACAGCAGCATAGTATTCCATTATGTAGCTGTACCACGAATGGCTATCATCAACAAATCAACAAACGACAAGTGTTGGCAAAGATGTGGAGAAAAAGGAACCCCCTTGCACTGCTGGTGGGAATGCAGATTGGTACAGCCACTGTGGAGAACAGTATGGCGTTTCCTCAAAAAATTAAAAATGGAACTTCTATTTGACCCAGTAATCCCACTTCTAGGAATATATCCCAAGAAAATAGGAACACCAGTCAGAAAGGATATATGCACCCCTATGTTCATAACAGCACAAATTACAATAGCTAAGATTTGGAAACAGACTAAGTGCCCATAAGCAGATGAGTGAATTAGAAAACTGTGGTACATCTACATCTGCCTTTTTTGATGGCTGCCCAGCATCTGCTGAGCAAGCAAGAATCTTATATTTGGGGATTTTCTCACATTATGCATTTACCTCCCCAAAGTACTGGTAGGAACTTGATTTCTCAAACTGTCTTGCAACGGGGATGCTGCCCTATGAGAAAGGCTTCCCAGTTAGATGTTCCATAGGGGCCGCAGTTTATAAGGGAGCCCTGGGAGGTAGGAGGCCTCCATTGGGGAGGAGGCAAGAATGGCTATTAACCATTTTTAGAGTGGCAATGGTGGCAGTTATGGGGCCCAATGACTAGCATCTTAGCGTGAGTTTAACCAGTGAGCATTCTGGGTTCTCCAGGATCTGTATGATGCCTAATAATTTTGAAAAAATGCCATTTTCTGATTTAGGTGGTGGCAGTGAGTTCTGCTACTTAAAATTAATTGTAATTTGCAAGGTAGAAGCTGAGCCAGAGGTTTAGGATTCATCATAATCTCGATCATTGAATCCTGTCATGTGCCTCCATTCCAATGCTCAGGGTCCCCTTCCTTCTTGGTCAAAGTTCCAACTTTCACACCAGTTCCCAGGGAAGGCTGTGAATTCAACTGGCCTTGTCATTTGTCAATCTATGGGTTCAAACTTTGAGCTGGCTTTTGTATTATTTAGCCTTGATTCAGCGTGAGGGGAAGGGGTCTATTAGTACAGACAAAGTCCCTGGTTCTCTGATGGGGTTTTGAGCCACCAACTTGAGACTCTGAGCTCAGGACTCCTTTCTTAAGTTCCCAGCATAGCCTAAGTAGCCAGCCCATTCCCCATGCCCTCATGCTTGGCATATTGTTCTTTGAAAGAGCCACTTGGTGCCCCAGTCCTTGCCTTCAGTGGTCACCTCTCTTCAGGGACCACAGGTATCATTTATTACTGAAGGGCATACCTGCTCTTCATAATATCAAGTGATAAATACGTTCAAGACCCCAGGAAACTAACCAACACAAACTCCCTATTCCCTTTTTCCCAATGGTCAGTTACCTGCAAATCAAACCATGTACACCTCCATTAGGATTCTTAGATGTAAGAGCACCATGCCCTCTAGCCAGTTAGAGCAGGAAAGAATCCACTGGGTGAGATTTGGACACCCACAAGAATAACTCACACAGTCCAGCCTCAGGTTGGATGTTCCAACCTCACACACCCTTTGATAAAGGCCCAATAGACCCTGTTTAAAAGTAAATGCCTTGTCCAAGGGGTGGAGCATTAGACCCAGGCTAGTCTTTTGTGCTGAGTTGAACAGGTTAACTCAGTGAAGAAAAGGGGAGGAAAGAATGAAAAGCTCGTATTCTAGGCAACCTGTCCCTTCAAGAAGGCCGATGCCAGTGCGCCTTTCTCTGGGGAGTAAAGGTTTGTGAAATACTGAGCTGGGGAACCTTGAAAAGCTGGGACAGAAGGACCCTCTGATTCCTAAGTGAAGAGAGGCACCCAAAGGGCAGAAAGTAGCTAAAATCAAAAGGAAGAGACTTCACCCACCAAACTTTTCCCAGGTAGCCTCAGCTCTTTCCCAGTTATGATGCCGAATTAAAATCTCCTCGATGTATGCAAAGATAAACCTGCAAGTTCTAGTGGGAAACGTTGAAGCTTGCAGTACTGTCTGCAGCTGGTGCTGGCAGTGCCTCCTCCGAAGGCAAGCCAGATCCCTGTTTCCCATCACACACTCCTGTCAGTCCCTCCACCAGGGGACCCATGTTTCCTTTCCCTGCACGTCTCTTTCACTCTTCCGAGTTGTCTTTTAAAAAGAAGCATGCTGTCCTTATTATAATCTCCACAAAGTTTGGCTATCCTTTTTATTTATTTTCTTTTTTGCTTCCCTGAGTCTCAGGGGATTGACTGCTCATTCATCCCCTTTCTGCCAGAGCTTTGGGGTTTTCCCTGGTCAAGAGTCAACACAAAAAGGAGCTTCTTAAAAATTGGTTCACAGCCATTTAGGAAAGGGAAGGATAAAACCGGCGAGTGGAGTGTTGCCTGTCATTGGATAGCAACAGTGTCACCTGTTTTAAATCAGCCGTGTTTGTCACCGATTCAAAGCTGGAGATCTAATGAGTCTTCCAGAGCTTTGCACACACACACGCACACCACACACACACACACACACACACACACACACACACACACACACACTCATGCATACGCGCGCACCCACGTCTCAGCTCCCGCTTTCTTCTTTCTTACAGATTTCCTTCTTCACACTTAAAACAGAAATGCATTTGCTCTGAGATATCGCTGACAGCAAAACTTGCTTTGTCAAGGCGGGAAAGTTGCTTGCCTCCAGGCTGTGAGCAGCAAGGCACACGGGGGACACGTGGCTGGGCTGCTTTCATGGCCTCCATAGTTTCCTGCATCTAAAACCAGCCCAGCCAGCCACGGGGAAGGGGTGTGGGCAGCAGCACGCTCTGTGCTCTGCAGGAGGGAACTTCAAAATGCACTGTTAACAAAGAGACCAAGTTCTAGGGCACCCTGAGGGATCCCCACAGGTGTGTGCTAACAAAATAAACCTGAATGCACATCAAACTGGTACCATCTATGGCTGTCTACCTGGAAAAAAATAATCCAACAAAACCAAAAGGATATGATGTTTTGTGGTATTTGTCTTATTAATAGAATCATTAAAGGTGAAATCACATTGTAATATACAGCATTAATATAATTAACACGTTTTTGAAGTCAAAGAAGCAGCCTAGTTGAGAGCTTGTTTTCTTCTATTTGGCCTAGGGTATGAGCCAGTATTACAACAGATCTTTATTTGGCTGCATCTCATTTAAGCCAGGGACACCAGCTCAACTTGGATCAGAAAGTCCCTCCTCTGATCAAGACACAATGAAATATATGAACAAGAACAAAAACAAAAAAAGAGTTTAACTGTTGTCATTTAATCCAAAGTATGTGAGATACCAATTTACCCATCAAGTCATATTTATGGAGAAGCTGCCCTTCTAACTGGTGTTCATTTTCATTCATCCATGGCGTATGTGGGTTGAATAAACTCACCTGCAGGGATATGTAGAAGGTGGATGTAAATGACATAATATAGACATTGCAAAGAATATAACCACTTGGGACTTCAGAGCATGGATTAGCCTACAAAGTGATAATACCGGTGGTGTGGCCAGTTGGCAAGAGTATGCAAATCCCCTGGGAAGCAGGGCCTCCCCCACACCTTCCACCCTATTCTAGGATGTGAGAAACCACAGAAATTTGGGATTGTTAGTCACAGCAATAATGCACTCTGATGGAGGCAAAAAATGACTGTATGCTGACCGTGGAGTGGGGCTCAACAGCATTGTCCCCCAGGCATGGGTCTTCTGAAAGATGGGTCTATTTTGGACCAGCCAGGCTTCTGTCCAGGGCATCTGCCAACATTTCTTTAAAATGTTGACTTGGTCTGTCCCCTGAGTGTCGGGCTACCAGTGCAGTACTTGGGGGCTGGTTGTGTAGCCTGATTCCTGCGTGGAAAGCTGCTGTGATAGATCCTGGCCTGCCACAATTTTCCTCTATGACAAATAGTGAAGAACTAAAGCTCTCCAAGAATACGCTAACCAATCCCTTTAAAAATGTAGCTACAAGCCAAATGTATTGGAATCTGTCATGTGTTGGTATATAATCCAGACTACAGTATCACATCATATGACAGTTCCACACAAAGAAAGGAAAAGAATGAGTCACAAAGGTTCAGATTAAGAAATCAGAGCTTTATAAGCCAACACATAATAATTACCAGTTGGACTTTTAACTTTTAGCACAATTTTACCAAACTCCAAAGTTGCTAGTATTTACCGACATTTAAAAAAAAATTCTAAATCTACCAATTTAGCAGTAAAATAATTTCCAAGATAATTATATAGAGATGTTGACTCTTTATAAAAATATAAGGAGAAAAGGTTGTCCAGGTTTAGGAATAATTATGTAGGAGGCAAACACACTCTCTCTCTTATCATTAGCCTCTGAAGTTGTTTATTGAGGAATTTTTATTCTAAATGGTGTAAATTAGAGAAAAGCACATTTCTTCCTAAGGCATTTTCTTGTTGAAATATATGTATGTTACAGTTGAGGAAACCAAGGTCCAGAGAAGCTATCTAGTTGAGACATGGTTCCCAGAAAGGAAGAGGCTCAGCTGTCATTTGGGTAAAGGTCTGAGTGACCACAGCCCACTGCCATCTTTTTTTAAAATATATTTTTATTGATTTCAGAGAGGAAGGGAGAGGGAGAGAGATATAGAAACATCAATGAGAGAGAATCATTGATTGGCTGCCTCCTATATGCCCCACACTGTGGATAAAGCCCGCAACCTGGGCATGTGCCCTGACTGGAAATAGAACTGTGACCTCCTGATTCATAGGTTGATGCTCAACCACTGAGCCATGCCAGTGAAACCCACTGCCATATTTTTAGGACACTTGTGATGGGGAAGATAAAACATGGTATTAATTTTTTTAAATTTTAAAAAGTGAATTGGTACTTTGCACTTGTGATTCAAAAATGAGTAGGGTCTGTCTCTAATGTAATATGAAATATGACAAAATAGCCCTCACTGTGCATGGTGTGGGAAGGTTTCTCTTTGTTTCCTCAGTGTTCTCATAGGAAGTAAGTTGGGTTTGGAGGCAAGGTAAAGAAGCTACAGCAGTGAGGTATGGAAGAGGGAGCGAAAAGACGCAGGTCCTCATATGCTATGCTCTTTAATGAAGCCTAACTGTATATATTTTCATATAACTGAATAGGTAATATATATAAGAAAACTTATAGAAAATAATAGGTAATACACAGCAAATAATTAGGGTTTGATGACTCCAGGCTTTACAGTGCCTTCCCAATGGATTTTCTGGATTCTATTGCCAAACTCCAACTTGTCCCTGTCTTTAAGCATTTCCATCTCAAGAAATGGCCCCAACATTCACTTAAAGATGAACTTTAGCATCATTCCCCGTGTGTTTTTTTTTTTTTTTGACAAGTCATCTCTTGCATGCTTCCAACTCTCACCCCAGTTTTTTGGATGAGTAATTACAAAACTCTGTCAGGATATAAACCCTGGGCTGCATACTGGGTAGCCATGAGGCCCGTGTAGATGGTCTTAGAAAATGTGTAGTCAACGTTGAGAACAAGAAGGTGTGTAACATCACAGTATGTCTCAAGCTCTCTATTAATTGAGGTTTCTTCTTCATATTAAATTGTTTTTAGGTTGTATAAACTAAGACTCCACAATTCCTCCATGAATATATTACACACAGTATACTGACAATTATAGCAAATCAGTAAAGCAGTGACCAGAAAAAATGTATTTAACTTATTGGATCAAACATAACGTGAACTTTGATCTCACTGTAGAGTGTTTTTTTTTTTGTTGTATTCACTTTTATTTTTTAAACATCTTGTCTGGTTCAGACTCTTAAAAAATGCAGCAGTACCATTTTGGTTCCCAACCTGTCAAGCCTTGGCACAATTTGTCAAGAAAAAGCCTAATTATGTCTGGCTTAGGGCTGCCATGTTAAACGGGAACAATTGCAGTGACTGAGAAAGAATCTTCTGCTGGCACTCGGGCAGCTCGTGGAGCATGATGGGCCCGCTGGGTTTCTTTCTATCGGCACGGACTATTTTGCATAAAGAAAGCTCCACTTGCTTTCTTCTATTTCAGCTTTCCAAGTTGAGGCTCCAGCACCCTTGCCCTGTCCTGTTGGCATCGCCCAGACTCCCAGGAGCAGGGCTGCTCTGTGAATACAGAGCTGGCCGCAGACTTCTTTCAGCCAAGACAGACTGACACTACCAAGAGGCTCATTTTGATGCTTTGTGGGTGTGCATACTTCTGCATATAAAGCTTCCTTTACTTCACTTGTGAAAAGGGTCAGTAGAAAACATCATAAGTTCAACATCACCTGTCAGCATTGTAAATTATGCGAAACATTGGTATTTAATCTGAAATATCTACTGCAAATATTCCAAAACAATCTATGAATATAATATAAACATTCACATTGAAAATAAAATAGTAGCAAATATGCAAGTGAAAAGACACACTGAAAAAGATTTTCCTGTCACATTTCTGTCACTGAGTAGGGGAGGAAGAAAGAGCAGAAGATAATCTGTAGGTATATAAACAAAATCACCCAAAAGAAAAGTGACAAATGGATCTACTGATTTTCAAAAAAATTTTGTGGCTCATCTGATAGTGAGAAAAAAAAAAAGAAATTTATTGTAATGGTATAATCTATATATATATATATATATATATATATATATATATATATATATATAAAAGGATAATATGCAAAGTGTCCCCTCAAGAGTTTGACTGGCAGACTGGGAGTTCAATCACTCGCTATGAGATGTGCTGACCACCAGGGGTTGGCATGGAATGAAGGAAGGCCCCAGCCCGCAGCCAGCAGCCAGGTAAGGGAGGCCCTGGCTGGAAGCCAGAAGGCACTGATCAGCCCTGATTGCCTGTCAGGCCTAGGGACCCTAACTGTGAATGAATTTCGTGCACCAGGCCTTTAGTTTCAAAATTAAAAAACTATCACTTATGATATCATGAAAATATATGTCTTAGATAAATGCTGTTTATTTACCCAGTATTAAAGACAATAATAAAATTTCAAATATAGAATTGTTTGTTCACTCATTCATTCAACAAATACCTCTGTGTGCTTTTTGTCACTGAGTTAGGTTCTTGTCAATTCTCTCCTGTTGACCAACAAAGTCTTTTAAAGTTAAAGTAATAAAGTTTTTCCCCAGCTTTTTTGTATTATGAATCTTACAACAAAAAGTTATTTAACAAAGAAAAGTTTTAAAAAAATATTTCTTACAAATTTATTTTTTGTTTCCGGAAATGGGATGATTACCCAATTGCCTGAAATAAAAACAAAGGTTTTGCTAAGGGTTCAGATACAACTTATGCCACATTATGAAATCTGAAAAATATTAAGCAAATCAAAATATTAAAGAAGATCAATTATTTAATCAAATATGTGGTCTATATTTTGTTAAGTTTTTACTGACTTTAGGTGTTCTGATGGCTGTTCTTACATCACTCTGAATGTGACTGGGGAAGGAAGGTGGGAAAAGGATGCACTAAAGGAGAGCCTTGGGCAGAGAGCTCCTTGGGTGGCTCCTTCCCTGAATGCCTTCCTCCTAATCCTCTGTCATAGGTCCCCCATCAAGCCTCGTGATTCTGGCCGACTCGGTTTCCTGTGGAGGCTGTGAATGAATTGCCTTACACTGCTGGCTTAAGACGACAGAAATTTATTCTTTCACAGTTCTGGAGGCCAGAAGTCCAAAATCAAGGTGTTGGCTGGGCTGTACTTTCTCCAAACTTTAGAGGAGGACCCTTCCTTGCTTATCCCTTCCAGTGGCTCCTGCATCCCTCCTATCTGTGCTTTCATTTTCACAGCCTCCTCCTATGTCTCTCTTCTCCTTTCTTAGGGATACCTGTCATTGGATTTAGTGCCCACAGGATCATCTGGGAGGCCTTCCCTAATGGAAGATCTTTAAATAAATTCCATCTGAAAAGATCCTTTGTCCAAATAATGTCAATTTACAGGTACTAAGTATTAGGATAAGCATATATCTTTTTGGCCACCATTCAGCCCACTACACAGGCCACTCAACCTTCCCACTTCACTTCCATATTTTGTTCCCTGTCATACTTTCCACCCAGTTAACATATCTACAAAGTGGTTAGTGAAATCTGGGAATTTTTTAATCTGGTCAACTTCAGGTAGAAGTATGACTTGCATTAGCCCAGCATTATTGGGCATATAGCTGTCCTCCAAGTCATAGTTCTCATGAACAAAGCCCATTTACACAGGGCAACTCTCTGGCCATCAAAGAACCAACTGCCATTTCATCCTGAGGTGGTGAACCCTCTGCTTCCACATGGTTTTATTCAAAGATAAAGCAGCCTCCATTTGTGTCATCATGGCCACTGACCACCAAGGCATCCTTTTATAGGCAGCCGGACCAGGACACAGTTCTAAAAAGTCATATCAAATGGCTTCTTTCAGCTTCCACAACTGTCTTGTGCTTCTTCTTCACTGAGCCCTTCTCTAAAGCCATCTTCGCAAGGTTTTTACACCAGTGTAATGTTCTGCAATCCTGCTTTCCATGGACAACCCACCCCCTGCCTGGGCATCACACCCAAAGGGCAACAGCCCTGAGCCCTCCCTGCCCATGGACAAGGGGCATTTGTCCCTTCCCACACACAGGTCTCAGAGACACTCTCAAATGAAAATCTTACCACATTTCAGATATGCTGCCTGCCCCACCCCCACCCATGAGAGCCCTGCTACCTTTCAGTCTGAGACTGTTTTGGGAGAGAAAGTGTTTTTTACCACATGACTGAACTTTCCCATGGCCTCTCCTTTTACAAAGCACAGGTAAGTGTTACATTAAGTTGGTAGTTACTATTTAATAATTCATCCCACTTGAAATTCAAAGTGCTTTGCTGAGCCATTTAAAGGGCCACTAGACTCCTGCAGAGGCCTCATGAATATTCATGGTATTGAAGTTCTGTTGATTCTGGGAAGGATTTATAGGTTCCTACAGGCAATCCACTGGTTTGTCATCTCTGTCAAGTACATTCAACCACCACAGAGTACTAGAGTTCCCATTGTTCTGAATATGGCCTTTAACAATGAAAACACCTTTTTAAAGAACACCATCATGCTTATGAAATCCAAGACAAAATGGATGACAAATACCTTAAGCCATAAAGTGGCATAATGACCCTTTGGGGGAGGGGAATTCACTCAGTAGGAAGCTTGGCCTATTGCCTTCTACTTTATAAAAGAAACATTTGGATAAAGTTCAATACATTGGAGATCTAGCACACGGTGGTCTTTTTGAAAGAACACATGACACGTACCTGTATTTATATGAAGATTTTTTTCCCATAGGTAATTCGTGCTCACATCAAATTTCATACAGCTTTTAGTTTTTCTTTATTAGTCCTCTACAGCGTGGTCCCTTCCTAGCTATTACATATTACTTGTGTTTCTAGTTCGGTAGTTTCTCTGAGATCCCAGATATGCCCTACAGAAGGAATAATAAAACTAAGTAAAATTTTACTACCAGGGAAAATGCCCATGGCTGTAAAAGTCTTTTTATAGTGGTAATGTTTGGTTTTAATATTTAATAAGCATAAACCACCATAAAGAAGCATAACATTATGTTCAGTCCCTTGAAGGATGGTGAGGTTTGAAATTGTACAGGTGAAATTTTATCTGATGTAACTAAAAAGGCTTTGGATGTACTTCAAACTTAGATCCAAAACCCAGATGTCGTCTAGCTCCAGAGACACCCAAAACTTAACGATAACAAGCCCATCAATGGCAGAAAGGCAGGAATTTGCAGGGATGTGGCAGTGATAAAGTCAAAACATGATTTGTTGAGAAAATAATTCTAAACCACAGGCAAATGGCTTCAGTGCTTCTGAATTATATCAGAAGAAATTATTCTATTTTGAGAATTCAGTAACTTCTCCTAAAATTCCTAGAAGAATGCTAAGTAAATGATGATGCTATTGTTCATAAACAATAAATACCATTCCCCTAAATATACTGTGGAGCCTAATTTAACTCTTTAAACATCTTTTTTAAATGGTAAAAATTTCACTATCAAACTACTCAGAGGAAAGAGGTCAAAAGAGGTTACTTATTTCTACTTTGAAAGCACTTCCTTTTCTTGACTTTTACAGCTGTCCAATGACACAGATTTATGGCAATCAATTTCAGAACCCCCAGGGTTTAAGAGCTGGTTGATTTTTTTTTTTTTTTTTGGTCATGAATTGTGTGGGTTTCCATGTCCAGTAGAAAACATTAACTAGACTTAAAAATTTCAGGGCTGAGAGATGGGGAATAGAAACATCTTAACATTTAAAAATATATATCTATCAACTGAAATGAAATTAATTTTTAGAAAGTTTAAATACAGGGAAGGTATATTTGTAGCTAGAACACAGAACAAAAGCAAAAACTTATTTACTAGTTAAAACTGGATCACTTAGAAGAATGAATGAGATTTTTATGCTTGCTTGGAATAGTGTGGGAAAACTCTGAGTACATATTTTATTAAATGTGTTATCTAAATATATCAATTTATTGCATTAAAAAAAAGCAATTGCATAATCATGGATTCTTCCCGGTATAGTTTTCACTGTCATTCACTAGACTGCCCCATGCATACCTGCTGATATGTTTACTGAAAGTTCTCCTGGGAGAGTTTCCAGGAGGTGTGGCCCAAGGCTAGGTTGGGGTCAAGGTTGCACAATTACTTTCCCGTGTTATAAAGCTATTGCAGCTTTAGGGTCAGAAGTGGTTCAGTTGATTTCAGTGGCCAATGTCCATGTAAACTGATGATCAGGAGCTAATATATACAGAGCTAATAAGACAATCATAGAAGTTAATCATTTCTAAACAGGAACCTATAACAAATAGCCTGTATAGGATTAGTTCCACAGCTATTAACAATACATTTAGGTCTTTAGGAAACAGACAAAATCCACTAACCATCCTCAGCCCAGGTGAGTAAACACGTGCCTTCCAAGATCAACCAAAGGGGATCAGGTATAACCCCTATAAAGAAGGCAAATCAAGACCAGGACAGCCTCACTGGTGAGCAACGGTGCCAGCACTTGTTACAGGAGGCAGAGCGTGCATGCAGGTATACAATAATGCTAATTAATCCAGAAAAATAGGAGTGTGGTAAAGCCTCCTTGCAAACTACATTATGTCATCATGACACCTATAATTCTGAAAATGCACCAAATTCTATACTTTGAAACCTGACCCTTACAGGTGCTTAATGTTTTGGAAGTTTTATGAAAGTATTTCATTCCAGCAGTGTTTGATTGCCATCATTTCAACTCACCTCCTCAGATGCTGAATGGACTTGAATATTTATGCACTATTTGATGTTGAGTAACATAAGCAGCATTAAGCTAATTTAATTGTTTTAACTGGGTAATAAAATAGTCTATTAAAAGGATTATGGTCCATATAAAGGCATTACTTTGCATTTAAAACTATATTTTCCTTGCAATTTCTTTATTTAAGGCAATGACCATAAAACTTTAGTGTGATAAGAGGGACTCAAGATATCTAATACTAGTAAAACATCAGTTCCCACTCTGATTCAATAGATGAAGCCCAAATATTGGATTTTTAACAGGATTCCAAAGTAATCTCGATGCAGATATTCCATAAACAACACTTTGAGGAATACTGTTGGAAATATACATTTTATCACTTGTGAATTTTCATGGGGAAAAGGAAGTAACATCTATTTGTATTCATGGTAGCAAAGGTCATTTCAGAACTGTTTGAAAATAATCACCAGCATTACTTGACCTTCACACAGTAACAGGGAAGGGGCCACAGTGGTCATCACACTGTCTGCAGAGCCATCCCCTTGTGACAGAATCCTGGCATCATATTTCATCAGCTAAAACCTCCAACCACTTCTTTTGTTTTTAAATATGTTTTTATTGATATTTTAGAGTGAGTGGAAGGGAAAGAGATAGAGAGATAGAAGCATCAAAGAGAAAAAAACCTCAGTTGGCTGCCTTCCGCACACCAGCTAATGGAGATCCAGCCTGCAACCCAGGCATGTGTCCTGAATGGGAATGGAACCACAGACCTCTTGGTTCATTAGTGGACGCTCAACCACTTAGTCATACCTGATTCAACCATTTAAAGTGTGTCTATGACTTCTCCATGGGTGTGACAGGAGAGTCTAGTCTTCAGATAAAAGAGCACTGACAGTCTATCTATTCATATAAGATATTAGCCCAGTGCCTGGCACAAAGCACAGAGTAAGAAACATTAATTATTGTTAGCATTCTCTTTTCATTACTACATTTACCACATTCCGAGTCAATCCGCCATGATGTCAACACTCTAGTGCAGGTAATGAAACTTTCCCTGTTCTTATCTCTGTGTGGTCCTGCCTCCTCACTGGACCCTGACTGAGGTACTGCCTCCAGAGGCCATGATGATGTTCAACCCAATATCAACCCTCAGTTCTTTCCACCATTTATCTAAATCTCAGTGGCCATAGAAAGCAACCTTTGGCCACCAAATGCAAAGTGATTTCATACTCCTGTGGGTTTCTTATGCCTTCACATTCACATTTAGTGGACGAACCTCTAAAACCAGTGATATAAATATGAACATTTTAATCAAATGGGAGAAATCTTAACTTCTTAACTATTGAATTAGAAAACAGTAAGAGAGATAGCCATGCCTTTTTTTTTTTTCTCAGAAGAGCTACGAGTTTTAAAGGATAAGCAGGGAGAATTGTTATTGCTGTATTATGGATTCCAAACAAGTCTAGGTAAACATACCTGAGGTCCAGGCTGAGGATAACACTACTGTGCTTCTCTACTGGGATGCCAGGAAAACACTATTGCTGTAGAGGCAACAAATGATGTTTAACATGTAAGATTTCCCTTGGGGATAAAACTTCACCCAAACCAGCTCTGTTGAAGTTGTATATGTTATGGAACAGGTAGTGAAGAAAGCACACTGTCATTTTTAAGCTTTCACTTAATATTGTGTTGGGAAAGAAAATAAATAACCGTGAGGGTCTTTAAGAATGCAAAAGCCCTTAGAAAACTGAATGGTTTAAGAAAAAAAGGAGAATTAGTATGTGAATGGAGAGAAATCTTTCAATGGGAACAAAATCAGCTATTATGGAAAAGCACAGTGATCAAAATCAGCTATTATGGAAAAGCACAGTGATCAAAATCAGCTATTATGGAAAAGCACAGTGATAGAGTCAGTAATGTCATCTTATTCGCATCTCCTGCGCCTCCAGTGACCTGAATTCAATGTAGAATCTGCCTCTTGCCTGGGAAGGGTCCCTGCAGTCCCTGGGAGAGTCATTCACTGGTTGCTCAGCTCCCTGAGGCACAGTGTGTCCTGTTTGGGTTCACTGTCTCCTTCACTGGAAGTGCCAGTGTCCCTTGTTACTGTGTTTGCTCTCTGGGTGTGAAAGCATTTGGACCCGGGACCCAGGCAGGGGAGACAGAAAAATGAGGATCACCATTCATTGAACTTGCATGGAAACCATCTAACTCTAGCTAAAAACTCTGCTGAATGTGAACTTCAGGCATGAATTAGTTATGAATTAACTCATTTTAGGAGTCCAGCTTGAAACATTTCTTAATTCAGAATCATTCCTTAAGATTTTGCTCTCATGCAATGTGACTATTTACACTTTACCTCAACACTACCATCAAAAGCCATTATGTTCATATTACATGTAGTTCCACAAGTTCACTATTCAATTCCACGGGTGATAGGGAAGAAAAGAATGCACCCCTCCCGACTCTTGGTTTTGAAGTTTCCCTCTATTTTGCATATCAAGATGAGAGCCACACACCAAACACACTGGTTAAATGCTCCCTGTTCTGTCTGGAATTCCCTAAGCAAATTGTCTTGGCTTACAAAGGGACCTTGATCGGTTTATGTCCATGGAGGGGTTTCTGCTGGGCCAGACTCTCACGGAGCTCACGGTGGGGCTCCGACAGGGTGATCTATGCACAGACAGTGCCCCTGCAAATGCACTGGGAGTGCGAGCCACCAACCATTTATTATCCCAAAGCCCTCCTTTTGGATGCATTGTGTGGTGCACTAACTAGGAAGAGCCCTCCATTTCTGTGAGCGAGCCACGACTGTCCCCATTGTGGGAAGCTGCAGGGGACACAAATACTTGGCATTGCCCCGCACTTTGCTTGGGAAAGTGCTCCACATCCAGCACAGGAGACAATGCAAAAACAGCGAGCCATCATCGCAGCTACAATGTCTGCCCAGGTTCCTAAGGAGCCGAGAGTCTTACAGCACAGATGACTGAGTAGCCCAGGAAACGGATTCCCAGGGAGCATCCCATTAGGGGAATTTCAATAGGGACCAAGGTGGCTTGTTCCAATCTGTGTCATTGTATGTGTCTGCCATAACCCAAGTTCCCAGTCTACTGAGATTGTTTCCACACACATAGTAAGAGTCAAAGAACTGATGTGTAAGCAATTCTGTCTAAGTATAAAGGAAAATGTTATAAAAATGAGTTACTCAGTGGGAGTAAGGCCTGTTATTCCATCCCAATGGTGGAAATGCATGCAAGCACTAGAAATTGTGAATAGTGTATATCCTCAAAAGATGTATATTATTAGGGAAAGCTGAAGTGAACAGAGTTTCAAGAACCAAACCCAGCTACATGTAATTTCTATCAATTAATACAATAAAACTCTCAATGTTTCTCACGTTAAAAACAACCATTTCATTACAACTAAAATTATTTCTCTGAGCTTATCTGGAATCACAGATTGAATGCTCTCAGTGGGGGCTGTTGGGGAAGAGACCCACAGGAAACCATCCTACATGGGCTGAAAATCCTGGTGAGTGGTTGTCATGGGAAATTCACACCCCTCCCCCTCAGAATGTCACTTGAATTTGCACAAACCCAAGTGCTCCCATGTACACGATGGTGGGTGGGTGAGATTCCTAGGGCTGCCATAACAAACTACCAGATGAGATGGCTTAAAACAACAGATGTTTATTCTTTCACAGTTTGGGAGGTTAAAAGTCTGAAATCAAGGTATTGGCAGGGCCACACCTCCAAGGGCTCTAGGGAAGGACCTTACTTTACCTCTTCCAGCATCTGGTGACACCAGGTCTTCACTGGCTTGTGACTGCATCACTTACTCTTTGCTTCAGCTTGCACAGGGCTCTCTCCTCCCTGTGTGTATCTCTGTGCTCAAGGTTCCCTCTTTTTAGAAACACACTACTCATACTGGACCAGGGCCCCTTCTCATAACCTCATTTTACCTAATTATATCTGCAAAGACCCTGTTTCCAAATAAGGTCATGTTCACAGGTGCAGGGGGTCAGACCTTCAGCATATCTTTTGAAAGGACACAATTTAGTCCAGAACAGTATAAATGTCTGCCCCTGAAGTAATACATTGGAGAAAAATTATTCATCCCCATAACCGTCATTTTCACATAATCATTAGATTATAAAGTCCACTCTCCCAGCTCACCTTAGACTCACATTGGAAAGTTCTGGGTAAAAAAGGAGATTCTGTAGCCCTTATCTTACTGAAGCCAGACCCACAATCTGCATCTCCCTGTCCACCCCACTCTATCCCCCTGCTTTAGAGTCCAGCAGCTGCCCATGAGATCCCACCTCAGTATCTTGAAGCTGGAGGTGTAGAGTGGACTTTCAGAGGCTGTGTGTGTGTGGTGTGAGAGGACAGGGGGGACCAGCCACAGGATTCTGAGCACAAGCTGTGCTGGGGTCGGGGGTGGGGAGTGGTGCCATTTCCCCAAATCCTCGATGCTGCTCCCATCATCCCTTCTCTTTCTTAGTCTCACTGGGGTTCCCAACATTCCTACCTCAGCATCTGTCTGGAACCCACATTCAGGAAGATCACTCTTCTTTGGCACATGTGGTCATGGTGGAGAAGGCAGGGAGAAACAGAAGACTTCAACACTAACTCCATGGTGGTTCTGTTAGGGCCTCCTCCTAGGCCCCTTTCCCAGGTGCAGTTATGGGTGATGACGCTTTCAACAACCAGAAATCCACAGAAAAGTTTACACCTGAGCCAGAATTAAAGTAATATCACCACATACAGTGGTCTGTCTTTTCAGTGCTCCCATAACAATTATTTTTTTCTCTTAATTAAAACATGCATTAGGTCAGTAAATGGTTTTATTGGTTCATTGTATTGGGTGATGTATGGTTTACAAGTCTCTCTTAATTCAGGATGTGAGTGTTTAAAAGGAAGGGTGAATGCATTATTTCTCTTTATATTATCAGAGGTATTAAGTGCTTAATAAGTGTTTGTTAAATATATTCATACATTTTCAAATGCAAGTTTTCCATGTTTTCCTGTCTTCATAATTGCTGCATACTTCTACTTGTAAATTTTTTTTAAAATAGCAGTATAAATGTCTGCCCGAAGTAATACATTCCCAGTTTCTAAATTTTGAGTCCGTTGCAATGTTTCTTTTGGCATGGATTTTCCAGTATATACATTTTATTTTAATATGGAAAAATTAAGTATCCTTTTTAATGCTCAGTTCGTGTTCAATATTGTCAAAGTAATTCTTGTTAAAGTTTCCTCATGTCACACAATGTAATTGTTCCTCTCAACCAATTTAAAGGATGGTTTTACAATTACTTTGGTTTGAAAAGATAAGATATAAAATTAAATGGAAACTAAAAAAAAAAAAATGATGAGTTAATAGATAGGAAGGAAATTTCATTGGTTTTCTTCTGTAGAAGGTAAAAGTTAAGTTTATATCTAATAAATCCTAAGTGAGTTAATTCAGAATGCACTGCTTTGGAGACTCTTGAAGTTTTAAATATTGCTTAAAATAATAAACATGACCTGAGCAGTTGTCCAAAGTGAAGAATGAATGGTGAGATACACAAGGCAACACTGAAAGACGGGTTCAACCTGCCCCCTCTAAAGCCCTTTCTGTAAAAACTATGACCATCCTGACCAACAGTTCTGCTCACAGTTCTTCTGAAAACCAGCACAAACTCCCTTTATCCTCAGTGTTTTCATTTGGAAACTCAAGGGATGAGCAAGACAAAGTCTGAGGCTTCCTGCAGTTCGAAAATGCTTCCTGCATCCCTGACTACAGGGTCTTCTCTTGGGCATTTGCTTGGGGTCAAAACAGGAGCTGTCCTGGTCCAGCCCAGCAGCCCTCCCCTCCTTTCTGGTTACCTGACTACTGAAGTAGCCACCACATCACAAGTTCTCCAGGACATCATAGCACAAACTTCTCAGAACAACCACACGCAGAATGTTTGATTTAAACCAAAAATTCAAAACAAATGAATCAGATATTGCCAATGTGCTAGTGTGGTCTCCATTGACTCTTGGTTGTCATGGGGTTGTTTCTGGATTCCCACAACAAAGCCCAGCCTGGTTTATGTGCAGATTCCCTATTTCTGAATCCACCTACTCACTAAAGTTATTTTTAACTCCTAAATCAATATCTTCAGGCGATCTGCTCATTTGCAGATGTGAGCTGAGTAGGGAAACCTGGAGCTGCCCCAAGTGCACGTTCCTGGCTGAGATGGGCGGAGGCGACCCTCTGCTCTCCGGACTCGGTTATGCTGTAAACAAGTGCCATTTCTGCTGTCTATTTAGTGCTGGCTTTTTAATATTTTTGTGTAAATGAACCAACAATATATATTAAATAAGGTGCTTTCAAAAAGAAACACACGTGAAACAAGACTTTGTATTGACTGGTTGATAACAATGTTGTGGCCAGAGGATCTCAGGGACTCAATCCTTTTGTTTCCTGGAGCAGTGGCTCCGCACTCAATAATTCAGTGTTCACAGCAACTATATTGTGCACACCTTCCATGAGTGACAAGAATGAACTGAAATTGTTTAGTTTTCTTTCATGGTCACCTCCTCTCTCCAACTGTCTCCTCCTCTTTCCCTTGGTATTATACTGGTGACTTGCTCAAGGCCTCCAGGGTTGAAAACATTGTCTGATACATAACTGCTCAATGAGTCATGTACCCTCACAAACTAAAACCAAAAACACTCCTGTTGATTATTTCATTCTAAAAATAATGATGACAAGTAAGCTTTGAAATGCACTTTTCCCTATTGTTTCCCCCCAAATCTGGAATTGATTTTCAGCCCATCAGCGAGGGCCCATGAGCTCTCTCAGTCCCCTGGGGTTTGTGTAAGCAAGTAACCAGCAATTTTTAAAAGATGGTTACCAAAGTGGAAGATGTGTCATCTCCAGAAATATGACAGTGGATTTCTGAATTATCACAAACTTGATTCTTGAATTTTTAGGATTTTTAAATCATTTTAACTATGAAAACAAGAAGCCACTGTCATACGCTCTTTGGTTCCCTGTACACCAACCACAGCCTCACACACAGTCATGTTGCTAACCTGTCCTCAGTGGACTCAGCTTGTGGGTGTTATCTGCTTCCTCCTGACCCCCTCCCCCCCCAGTACACCCACCATAGGAAAAACTCATTAAAGATGTGCATATTGTGCCATACTCCTCTTTATATCTCTTCAATGAGTACTTGCAGAATTGGAATATGTCTGCATATTCTCTAAAGGTGGTGATGAATTATGGGATTGTGACTATCTCTCCACCCATAGTTAGTGATGCAGCCACTGCAACCCTTTTTAATGTGATAACATATTCATTTATTCCAAAATCATTGACCTTATTTAAGAAAAACAGTTACATTTGTGTATAAAATCAACACATGTGCATCTTAAACTTAATGTAATATGTCAATTATATCTCAATAACGGTTTAAATAAGGACATTTTATAAGTATCAAAAGCTCTATAAGAATAATTATCAGGCTTAATAAAAAGTATATAAGTATTATTTTTTTAATATTTGTTATTGATCTCAGAGAAGAAGGGAGAGGGAGAGAATTAGAAACATCAACGATGAAAGAGAATCATTGATCAGCTGCCTCCTGCATGCCCCCTACTGGGGATGGAGCCTGCAACCCGGGCATGTGCCCTGACCAGGAATCGAACTGTGACCTCCTCCTTCATAGTCGACACTCAACCACTGAGCCACACCGGCCTGGCTATACGTATTATTTTAAATTTAAAAAGCCTTAATCTCAAGTCATTTAGACCACTTGTTTATCCCAGCAAAGACACTGAAATCTCCCTCTATTGTGCAGTATTCCTAGAAACAAAAATAGAGAGAGAGAGTTTAAAAGGATGCCATAGTAGCAGTCATGGAGCTCCCCAAAACTCTCACATGTAATTCCTTTAGCTATAGGTAACTGGATATCAAGCCAATGTTTTGGTTTTCTGCTTAGAACATTATTTTTTTCTGATTATAAATGCTCACTGTTGAAAATTTAGAAATACCGAAAAAGTATAAGAAAAATATTAATTTTACTAAGTCATTCTACCTAAGAGGTAGTATTAACATTTTGAAATATATTCTCCTCTATCTTCTTCTACATAAAATATATTTTCAAAATAGGTTTTACATCACAATATACTATATATAAATATATTTTTCATTTAATATAATATTATAATCTTATTACCATGATATTAAAACTATTTAAAGTTCTATTTAATGCCTTATAGTATATTATTCCATATTATAAATATAAAACTGATGTGTGAAACCATTACTGCCAAGTTGGTTATATCTTTACAGTAAAAATATATTAAGTATCTTTATTTCTAATTCTATTTTTTTAGAAATTAAACTCCAGGATACTCACTTACTTATATTCTGCACCATACATAAATCTCCAAAAAATAACAAACTCTCTAAACAAAACATATGTGCAATGAGTTAAAACAGAGACTTAAAATTGATCAGAATTCACATAATTCTACCAGGAACCATGGGTATGATAGATGGTTGTTGTTAAACCCAATTTCACATATTCCATGATTTTAGGTGATAAATAGGAACAACAAATAAACAATATTTTCAACTTAGTCTTTCAGGAAATGTGGAATACTAGGATTTAAAACAAGAAAAGATTAACTCTCCAATCAAATAGGTGTTTGTCATGCCTATTTCAATGTCAGGGTCAGGTTGTTGTCTGTCAGGGTGTACCATTCAAGCATAAACCAGTGTGGCAGAGCCAACCTTACTTCCTAGGTCCTCAAATATCTGAGAACATTGCAAAATCAGAAATATTAGTGAACTGAATAGTACTTGAGTATTAATTACAGTTAATCATATTTATTTTTCTAAAAATACATAAGCTATGTATGGTGCTAACAAAAACATAGAATTCCACAGAGAATCCAGTGTGTAACTCTATGGTGAACTTCTCATGTGTCTGTAAAAGATGTGACTTAAGAATGCAACTTTTGTCTATGTATCCCACTTCCCACTACCAAAGTGACTGGACAGACTGGTCAGAAATGATTGTCAGGGAACCAGGCCACATGCTTATCCATCAATGTGAGAAGCAAGGTTGCTGCCATCCTCCTAAGCACCAAGGCTCATTACAGTGGCCTCAGGAAAGGCGCTTAACCTCTGTGTCCCACTTCTATCAGTGAGTGGGGCGGGGGGCCAAAGGGGTTGGTCATGATAAGAGTCAGCTCTTGGCTCTTGTCTCACAGAGGGTGACTTGGATTTTAGAAGTCGCATGTGAAAACCTTTGATGGAAGGCAGTGTACGAACACAATATTGGCACTGTCTGAGGAATGGCATTACTGTAACCCTGAGCCTTGTAATTGCAAGATCCATGGGTAACTAAATGCCACCTTTCTGTGATTTTTATCTCCCAAAGATTTATTTCCATTTTACTTGGTTAAAAAGATCTGGTACCGATGACATGTTCTACTATTACTTCTATTTTAAAGCAAGCTCCTCTGGTTTTCTTTAAACATAGAAAGTATCATTAAAATCTCACTTAGAAATAATAGAATTCCCTACAATATAATGGGAATTCAAGGTCTGGGGGGTATATGCAAAGTACTCTTTAAATGAATTCAGCCAGTGTGGCATTATGTTCTTGTTTTACATTATCTTCTGCATTTTGTTGCACTTTTACAAAACTTGTAGATGATACTATTAAAGCTGATTAAAAGGAATGATATGAGTCTATCATTGCAGAACTCAAGGTAATATCTTATTCCACTAAACAGAGGGATTATAAAATAGGTTAATGAAAATAATCACCTGGTAGTAGAAAAAATACAAATTTACTATAAGCATCAATAAACCTTGCTGGAAATGTTGGTTTGATATTCTCATTAAATCCAAGAAAAGTTGTGCAAAGGAATATAATTTTCTTAGTCTGCTTCTCAATTTATTCAAGATATCTGTGAAAACATTATGAAGAAACTTATGGAAGTTTCCTCAGTATATTGATCTATGCATTGCATCATAGCTGGGGAGTGAAGATGGCATTGTTAATTATCACTCAGGCTAAATGACTTCTAAAAATTAGAGATAGATTTTATTGACACTCCTGACACACACACACACACACACACACACACACACACACACACAATCTTTTACTTCTATACATCTATGATGACATTTTATGATTGTAAATTGGATTTTCAAAGTCATTTCAAGATGCAGAGATAAATTGTGTAATAATGAAAGTTAAAAACTGAATTTATTATAAATGTAGTTATTCTTATTAGGTATATTTTTATGTTTATAATTCTTTAAAAATTGTTGGTGCTTTCATAGCATATTTGGAGCCTCTTTATTTAAATAACAGAATATTTGATTAACAAAAACTCTTCACCACACCATGATGAATAAATGGGACTCCACTGTGTTTAAAAGTATAATTGGAATTTCAGGCTATGTAAGTCTGCAATCAAAGATAGTGTGTCTGGTAGATATTGTATTTAATTACATATTAAGGAAATCAAGAATTCCTTGTTGTTGCTACATTAAATTTGAGATATGACTTTGAATATCATCAATTATATTCTTTCATTTTCCTTTTAAATTTGAAAGTAAATTTGATCTATTTTCCAGGATTTTTGTGAAGAGTCAACATAGTAACTTTCATGTACTTAAATGGTATGAAAATGTTTGGCTTTAAGTGTAAGATAGAAAGATATGTCACCTAAATAATTAGTCACTCAATTTTAGAAATCTTTCAAGTCACCTGACCAAATAAAGATTCAAATATTTTACTGAATTTTATGTGTTAAAATATTTCCCTCCACATCAGCTGTCTATATGATTAAATTAAAATTTTAAATATGTTTTTATTGATTTTTTAGAGAGAGAGGAAAGAAGTGAGAGAGAAACAGAAACACATCAATCAGTTGCCTTCTTCTGGGAACTGAGCCCATAACCCGGGCATATGCCCTGGAAGGGAGTTGAACCAGTGACCTCTTGGTGCATGGGATGACACTTAACCAACTGAGCCATACTGGCCAGGCTGTCTACATGAACTTAATTTTACTTTATTTTAATTCTAAATTAAATTTTTCTCAATCTTTTTTCAACCCCAATATCAGTGGGAACCATTTTTTCCTAGGGAGCCCCATTTAACTGAGTCAAAGTTAATATTCTCTGTCTAATAGAAAATGTACTTTCTGCCCTAAAATTTGTATAGTTCCCCTGTGATTTCTGACCCTTATGAATTCTCTATTTCACTCTTGCCTGGTCTTCTCTCTGACCCACAATGCCCCATCAGCCTTCTTTCCAAGTTCCTCTGGAACACACCTCCTGCCAGGCATTTGTATGCTTGGAAACTTTGCTTGGTGGAAGCTGAGGAGTGTATCTGTCCAATGGTCACCCCACCAAGGTGGATGATTCTTTGTAGATCCCTCAACACCTGCAGTAAGGCTTAGCCTTCCAGTACTGCTCACTTTGCCTCTCTTCTCTAACCTATTCCAAATCTCCATTTATTCCCTACAAGTGAAAGTCTTGTTATCTCTTTGTTTTTCTTTCTCCCACCAAGGTAGTTCATCAAAATATGTTGTTTAAAAAAAAACCATGGATTTGAAAGGGAAATTATGCCATACCCTTAGAAGAGAGAGGGTTATAATCAGTTATAACTTTAGATAGCATTTTAAAAAAATACCAATATTTCAAAATAAATAATTGATTTCTACCTTAAACCGTGTATCTAAACGATGAATTCTTGGAATCAAAACTCTATACATCTCTCTCAAACTTTGTCCAAGGTTCTAATTCCCTAATCATTTTGACTTTATCTGTGCATTTTGTGTTCAACACCCCCTTCTCTCACCTAGATCTGTGCTTCCTCCTGGAACTTATTCTAAAGGCTGACCTACACAGTGTCTTCTCGATTCTACCAGGTACGGACAGAGTGAATGGATGGTGCTTCTGTAAATGTACCCTCTCGCCCCTCCCCCCGATGGACTTTTCTCTACAGGATTTATGAGAATGTATCTGCTCTGGGAGTTAGGCAGCCCCTATAAATGAGCTTTGTGGCAGCTATAGAGTGAACTCCACAAAGATGACATCACACTGCCCCCCACTGCAGATCCTGGCTCCAGCTTACCTGTCCTTCCTGTGAGACAGGGGGGCTCTCTTCCCCTCCCACTGAGATATGAGGATGTCACACATGGCTTAGTTACCCCATGATCTAGATTTTAAAACTTCAGTGAAGCAAAATTTGTCAAAAATAACACAAAACAATAAAAAAGATGGTGTCTCAAAGAAGGTGATGGCAGAAGCACATAAGTTAGAATGCCAAAAGGCAAAATGGCACTCCTTATTGGATGAGAGGTACAGATGATCCTGGTGGAGTCCTGGGCCCTTCCATTCCATAGATGTAATTCAATTACTTGTTAAGGATGATGTAATGATTTGACTGGTGTGATATCTTTGTCTACTTTTGTCGATATTTAAGACACCAGCTACTACCAAGCCTCACATAAAGGTATTGTCCTATGTACAGAGGTATCTTTCTCTTTTATTTTATTTTTTTTTAAATAAATCTTTATTGTTCAGATTATTACAGGTGTTCCTCTTTTTTTTCCCCCATAGCTCCCCTCCACCTGATTCCTCACCCCACCCCATGCCCTTACCCCCTGCCACTGTTTTCATCCATAGGAGTAAGATTTTTGTCCAATCTCTTCCCGCACCCCTCATACTTGCTTCCCCTGAGAATCGTCAGTCCACTCCCTTTCTATGTCCCTGATTCTATTATATTCACCAGTCCATTCTGTTCTTCAGATTTTTTATTCACTTGATTTTTAGATTCACTTGTTGGTAGGTATGTATTTGATGTCATTTTGTTGTTCATAATTTTTATCTTTACCTTTTTCTTCTTCTTCCTCTTCTTAAAGAATACCCTTCAGCATTTCGTGTAATCCTGGTTTGGTGGTGATAAACTCCTTTAGCTTTTTCTTGTCTGTGAAGCTCTTTATCTGACCTTCAACTCTGAATGATAGCTTTGCTGGGTAGAGTAATCTTGGTTGTAGGTTCTTGCTGTTCATCACTTTGAATATTTCTTGCCACTCCTTTCTGGCCTGCATAGTTTCTGCTGAGAAATCAGCTGACAGTCGTATGGGTACTCCCTTGTAGGTAATTAACTGTTTTTCTCTTGCTGCTTTTAATATTCTCTCTTTGTCTTTTGCCCTTGGCATTTTAATTATGATGTGTCTTGGTGTGGTCCTCTTTGGATTCCTCTTGTATGGGGTTCTGTGCGCTTCCTGAACTTGTAAGTCTATTTCTTTCACCAGGTAGGGAAAGTTTTCTGTCATTATTTCTTCTAATAGGTTTTCAATATTTTGCTCTCTCCCTTCTTCTGGCACCCCAAAAATTCGGATGTTGGTTCGCTTAAAGTTGTCCCAGAGGCTCCTTACACTATCTTCATATTTTTGGATTCTTTTTTCTTTTTGTTTTTCTGGTTGGATGTTTTTTGTTTCCACATATTTCAGATCTTTGGTTTGATTCTTGGGGTACGTTGATCTACAGTTGAGTTTCTGTATATTCTTTATTTCAGACAGTGTATGCTTCATTTCTGACTGATCCTTTCCCATTTTTTTGGCATTCTCATTAAGCTCCTTGAAGGTCTCATCAAGTTTCTCAGCGGTTTTAAGATTCTTGAGTAACCTTATACATGTGGTTCTGAACTCTATGTCATCCAGTAGTTTGCTTTCCTCTGTTTCTTTCATTCGTGACATGTTTCTTTGTCTCCACATTTTGGCTGCTTCCCTGTGTTGATGGAGTAGCTTTGTGTGATAGGTGGTCTATAGGGGGCAGTAGCTCAGCCTCCTCAATTACATGAGGTGGATGCTCTTGGTACACCCCTTTGTGGGCTGAGTGCAAAGTCTTGGTGTAGTTAAGCCTTAATTGTTGTTGGTACACTGGGAGGAATTGACCTCCAGGCCAATTAGCTGTGAACACTCACTGTGTCTATAATGGAAGAACTGCTGCGCTGAAGACACACTTATGGGACAGGACTTGTTTCAGTGGGGCTTTGGTGCTCACTGAGTCTGCCTCTTGAATGTGTCACTTATGGATGTGAGGAGTTGAAATCTGGTGTCTCACACTGACCACTAGGTACACTGGCTTCTGGATCTCCAATGGGGTGCAGGTCAGCTACTGTCTGAGGCCACCCAACAGGAGCTACAGTGAGAGCTACAGTTTTCTCCTCTTTGCTTGTGGTTTGGAGGTTTTGGAGCTGTCTGACTCGGGCTGCAAGTTTGCTAGGTTAAGCTGGGATAGGGCAGGGCTTTCTTATGCAAGAGCCGCTGCTTAGAGCTTGGGTGGGTTTGTAGGTTGTGCAGGGCGAGGTCTCAGGGTGTCACTAGGCCAGGGCGTGGCAAACAGCAATGGCTGCTAGTTAGCCGGCTCTGAGTCCCTGTGGGCAGTCCCGTGCCCCAGTGCAGTAAACAATTATTCCTGCGCGCAGCTCTGCAAGCAAGCCACCCTCACTGGCAGACAGTCCAGCTTCTCCCCGTAGGAGTTTGGGTCCCCTGCGTCTCCCCAGAAACTGTATTTCAGAGTAATCGGGGCCTTGTCTCCGTTCGGGTTGAAAAAAGCAACGCACGCAGTCGCCCGCAGCCAGCCCGGATCGCGCGCCTCAGTACCTCAGCTTTTCAGCACTCGTGCACGTCTCAATGCTCTTTTCTCTTTCCTTCTAGTTGTAGAATTCCACTCAGCCAGCTTTCCCGTGGTTCTGGGTGATAGATGTTTTTTCTTTTAGTTGTATTTTTGAAATTGTTGCGGGAGGCAGCAGTTTAGGTGTTTGCCTACGCTGCCATCTTGGATTCTCCCTCTTTCTCTTTTATATGCACTTATTTTTATTTATTTTAAAGCATTCCTTGAGGAAATTACTATTGAGATTTAGTTGGGATGGAAATGTTTTAAGTGTCAAGATTATGTAGCTATATTTCAATCACCATTGTGACTGTAGGTAAGATAATTTTTCTGACGAGTCTGCTGTAGGTTAGCTGGTCTGCAGTGTAGGTCACACCTCATAAAATCTCTAAGGGATGGAAATATTTCTTTCATTTTCACTGAGGAGTATACTAGATACTATATGCAAAGACAGAAAGGGATTATTTAGCTTGCTGTTGAAGAAAGAAATCTAAATGGTCGGATTGGGCTCTGGCTTGCTATAACTATTCCCTGAAAGCAAAGCCATTTGGGAAATTCATTCAGCACTTCTAGGCTCACTATGAGCATTTATCCAATTATAGTTTCAGACCACCAAAAATATACCAATAGATTGAAATACTGTGGTTTTCCAATCATAACCTTTTTTTAGTGAGCTAAAAATACCTTTAAAATATTTAAAAAATTAATAATAGCATCTTTGTAGACACTCTTTAAAAATTAAGTTTTGCACTAAAGATTGCTAAACCATGAAATTCAGAACAAGAAAACCACTTATTCATAAAATTTGATTTAGTGGGAAAATAAAACAACAAGCATTTCCAATCCTGTTTCTGTTCTAACATTTAGAAGACTAAGAGCTGCTATTATCAGCCAGAGATGCAGCCCTGTGTTTCTATTTCCTTTCTTTAAATGAGGAATGCAAGATATGTTTCTATTCCAAAGGATTCCATTGGCACACATGATAAACCCAGCACAACAATGTTGAGTATGGAACATATTGCTAAGTTCTTAGCAATAATTTGCCATTGTTAAAGGTTTTCTTGGTTCTAAGGGTTGTTACAGTCTAAATGATTAGATCCACTCATCACCAAACACTAAAATTAACAAAAAGGAGTCTACAACACATATTTGTCCTGAGCAGAACAAAGAAAGGACAAGCAGAGCCCCTGCTTGGGAAACAGAATGGTAGCTGAGAACCCCTACACAACCTGCTTCCTCTAGAAAGTGCAGTCTTCCTAGGAAACCCCACAGTGTTCAACTTAAAAATGGCAGCACAGAGAAAACATTTTTAAAATAAATTAAACGTATCATTCAGGCTGAGATTATTACTAGGAAGATGAGTTGTAGGTATTGTAAATAGTTTTGGCTTCTTTGTTTGCTTTGTTTCCTTCTTTGTTTCAAAGGCACAATTGCAATCATAGATTTTCTAAAATATTTTGAAAGTTTGGAAAAGTAAAAGGACTAGATCAGTAGAGACACTAAATATTGGCCCAATTTCAAAACAAGAAAAATAATATACACTAAGATTACACAACAGTTAGTTTAATGTAAATACGGTAAAATTATGAATAGTGAGATATAGTTATTCCCTATTTCTTAAATTATATGTTGTTAATCTATACAGCCAATCAATAGGTTAATCAAATACCAAATAAATTCATTTGAATTCTATTGCTAATGTAACAAATCACAGAAAAGCGATGTAAATATTTTTTTCAAGTTACTGGAAAGTAAGCTCAGGATATACTTGTCCTAAGATGACATAGACTATAAGTGGGGAGAAGTTAGGTAAGTGCTAGATCACAGGTTTCTGACTGAATGCTTCAAGAGGGGGTCACTTGGGATTGATCACTTAGGGTTTCTTATTTGCCAGCAGCAGCGATTGATTGGCCAAAATAAACAAAGTAAAGATATAAATGGTAAATATATTGGGAAGTTAGCTCAGAAATTTCTGGTTAAAATAAACATCTTTAAAGTTGTTTCTTGCATGGTATCTTACAAGTTAATTCCTATTAATTTTTTTTTAATTTAAAAAGTGGGGGAGAATCAAAGGAATAATGGAAACACTCTTAAGATATTCATTCTTTTGGATAAATGTTTGATAAACTCTTTAGATATCAGTGTTTTAGGTTTGTAATACCACCTTTATTCAGATAAGCTTCTGCTAAATTTCCCAAACATAAGTTTAAAAAAGTTTGAAGGAAGTGAGAGTACTCTAAGTGTTTTGCTCTACTGAAAACAAATAGCTTAAATCTTGCCCACTTCAATTTCTGGTGTTATTTTCCTAATCCTTGCCTTTCCTGCTTAGGTATAATTTAAACAGCAGTTTAAATTCAAGCCACCAAGGGCTGGGATAAATACATCTTCAGCTGCATGAGAAATAGGGAACCAGCATGTGAGAATGGACTACAGAAAGCAGTGTCTATAGAAAAAGAATTGACAGAAGTTATTTGAGTTTGAGAAGCACACATGGAGATTTTTCTTCTAAGGCCATTTTGATTAATCTAATCCACCACAACAAATTCACAATTCAATATGAGAGGTAAGGGTGCCTGAAGATGCCCTTTACTATCATCCAAGGGGAAAAATATGTCTAAGTAAGAGATGAAAACATGGCAAGCCTAAGTAGGGCGATAAGGATCTGAACTGTGGCTGGCGTGATAATGTGCAAGTGACAGCTCCTGGGAGAAGATGAGGGCACCCTGTGTTCTCACTGCTCACAAGGACTGGGTCAGACTTTCTACAGTAAATGCATTCTTTCCAATAATATCAGCAAGGGAGCATAAGGTCTGCATGCTTATATTACACGCCCAAATCAGCACCTGCGGAGGTTGATTTATTGAAGAGAAATTGTGTCTTCTGAGTAATTATGTCCTCAGATTTTCTTGTAATGTTCCTGGAAGAATTTTGTTCAACTTCTGAAAAGTAATATTTCAATTTTCACTAGAAATAAAATAAGAGAAGAAACAATTAAAGAAGAATGTGGAGTAAATATAGATTAACTGAAGAAAGGTATATTATCACTCTTTTGTTTTCCAGTTGGTTATGTTTGGTTTCCTTTAATGGTCTAAAATATTTTTTTCTTCTGAATGTTCTCAAATCCTCTCAAGTTTTCTCTATCCGTATCTCCACCTATCCTTCCATCCATCCACACATTGAATACCCTGTATTGTTAGGCATTGAACTGGGTATTCTAACAGTAGTAAACATATATACTTTTAGGCTCATGAAGGCACAGATATTATACAATACACATAAGTCCACATATTACTAGAGTACCATAAAGGCAATAAGCATTATGAAGGAAACAATCAGATAGTATGAAAACATTATATATAAGAACATGTAATATTTGGAGATGGCAGGAACAGGGTCAAGCTAGCTCTGGGGTGAATGGAGGAAGTAACATTTCAACTCAGACCTACAGGTGTGGAAGTCAGAGTATCCCAGACAAAACAAAAAGCCTGGGGAATGCTGTGAATCAAAGACAAGCTTAACATGTTCAAGAAACTGAATAAAGACAGTTCTGCTAAAATTCAAAGAGCAGTGGGAACTGAGATGGTGGAAAAGGTAAGGCACAGAGAGGAGAGGGGTCTGGTCAGAGCCCTTGGGGTCTGAGCTACCATAGAAAAATCTTTATTTTATTAAAAATGAAGAGTGAAACAATTGGAGGTTGTGAATGTACTTGGGCAATGTCTCCCAAGTTTAATATTTATAAGATTGAAAGTGAAGTCTGGCTCCCACCAAAAAAAAAAAAAAAAATTCCTGAACAAGATCAAAGCAGGAAAATAAGCTAGCAGTTCGAGGAAGGCAGAAGGATAGTGAGACTGAGCTGAGTCTGTAGATCTTGATGGCCAAGCCAACTATCCCAGTGATGGACTGAATTCCAGGACCAAGATAAAGGGACATGGAACAGATGGACCCTGGTTATGATCTGTGCAGTTGGGTGCAGAGCTATGCCATTTTGAAAGGTAGGGGTGTGGAGTTTGTTTATAAAGATCTCAAGTTCAGCTCTGGCCCAGCCGGCATGTCTCAGTGGTTGAATGCTAGCCTATTAACTAGAAGGTCCTGGTTAGATTCCAGGTTGGGGCACATGCCCAGGTTGCAGGCTCAATCCCCAGTGTGAGCCATGCAGAAGGCAGCTGATCAATGTTTCTCTCTCTCCCTCTTCCTTCCACTCTGAAATATATACACACACACACACATATATATATATATATATATATATATATATATATATACACATATATATATATATATATATGTGTGTGTGTGTGTATATATATGTGTGTGTGTGTGTGTATATAAAGTTTATATATTTATATATATAAAGTTTAGCTCTGACATGTGATGTTTGAAATGTCTGAAAAAAGTCCAGATCCAAGTAAATATGCAAAGTAGGCAACAATTGAAAATTGAATATATAATTCCGGAGTGAAGATAAAAGGTCTGTGCTGGAGGGCACACTTAGTGTGGGTTACATCATTTATAAAATATGTTCAAATCTCTTAACTCATAATCATTAATGATGACATTAGTTTACCTCATTAGCCAAGAGGTAAGGAAAATTTTTCAGATAAGAAATTTTATTGTTTGCTGAAAATGTCAATTAGAGTAAATGTCCCTTACCCTTAAACTAGGATCATTCATCAAAATATGAAAAGACTTTGGAAGCTGCATGCCCCCCTCCCTAGGTTCTGAATGTGTATGGTTTTTGTCTTCATCTGCTCAGGTTGCTATAACAAATTATCATAGACTAGGCAGTTTAAACAACAGAAACATTTATTTCTCAGAGTCCTGGAAACTGAAAGTCAAAGATCAGGATGCCCATCTGATCAGTGTCTGGGGAGGGCTCTCTTCCTGGTTTATAGCTGGTCACTTTCTCATCGTGGCCTTATATGGCAGCAAGCAAAGGGAGGAAGCAAGATCTCTGGATGTCGCTAACCCCATCAAGAAGGCTCCTCCCTCAGAACTAATCAACTCCCATCTCCTAGCCCATAGTAGTCTTCATGACAGATATCTGGCTTCTGTTCTCATATAATTATCTGTATCCTCAGGGACGTGGCCTAGCTGTCTTTTATGTAGTTAAATTGACACTTTTATAGAAAGGAAAAGTCAAAATCTATATTTTTATGTGGAATTTTCCATTTGAAAAGTAATCGTGAGTCAGGTATTAGTCCATATTGCTCACCTGGCACAGGGCTCAAAGATCTGAGATAAACTAATTGAAACACTGATGAGGAACCCTGAAGCCATCATTTTCAAAGCAACATCATGATATGGTTTTACTGTGGAAAATGATATTGTTATGTTATGGAAACAATTTTTTTCTCGATGGACATATATATATTTTTATTTTCAGTAAATAAAAATAGGAAGGTGGACAAACATTGTTAACCACTTATTATATGCCAGGCACTGTGTGGGCTCTTTGTGGAACCAGTCAATCCTGACCTGGGATCTCTCATAGGGATGGGATAGGGTGGTGAATGAGGAGACAAGGTCTTACCCCAAGGGATTTCCATCACAGTGAGACACTCAGAGAGTGCAAGGTAAACGTGTCATGAGAGATAGCCTATGCTTCATCACAAGTTCTATAAGCAAAAATAAAGCAAGATGAGGGTAGAGTTTGATATGTTGCTCAGGACAACACTATCAGAGGAAGATTCACATTGACAGAGGCTGAGGGGACAGCAAGCCAGCCATAGGGAGTCCACTTATCAGTGGCACAAAGAATGAGTAGGATTGCAGAATTTTTTGGAGCATGGCTACCTGAAGGGTCTCTAAAATATAGAGGCGATTGTGGATGGGTAATGCCTTTATCAGGTATGTCTAGGTGATGGGGAAGAATAGGATTCTTGAAAGCAGGGGAATAAAGGAAGAGAGGACAGTGCATCATAGCTGTGGACACTGAAGTCAACAAGAATGAGGCTCTTGTTGATTGAAGGGCAGCTAAAGGAGAATGTGAGGATCTTTGCCTTGTTCCAGAGAAGATATGTACATAAAAAGGAATAAGCCAGAGAAACACAAGCACCTTACCAGTATGATCTCACTCATACATGGAATTTAATGAACAAACTGAACTATCAAGCAAAATAGAGACAGATTCCTAGATAGAGAGCAGGTAGGCAGCTCTGGTATGGGTCGGGGGAGAGAGGGACAGTGAAGGGATTGAGCAAAAAGAAAAAGAGAGAGAACACATGGACATGGACAACAGTGTGGTGATTTCAGGGGGAGGGGTGTGGGTGGAAGTGGAAGAGAGCATAGAGGGGATAAATGGTGATGGAAAAAATTAAATTTAAAAAGAAAATACGGAAAGAAGCAAGATCAGATCTTGACATACTCCTTTTAGTTTTTATGTATCTGTTTCACCCATCTGAGTCAATATCTTGCATTGAGGGGGACAATGGTGACTTGTGTGGGCTTCTTAGGGGGGAGGAGTCCCCAGAGCTGGATGATACCACCTCAGAACTGGGAGAACTCTCAGAGACTCCTTGTCTTCTCAATAATTTTAATAGTTATATATTTTAATGCATTGAGTGTCTGTCCTAATCATAACCTTTTATCTTAAAATAGTAAACACAAATTTGCTCACTAAATATGTAATCAGAATTCCTCCATCACTTTGGATGCCATATTAAGAAAAACAATAAGAAATTAATAATACAACTAACAAAATTTTGTATGAGAAATTTTTTTTCTTACTATGGTAAAAAGGATTAATTATATATTAAAATCATGTACTTTATATAATTACATATGTCTTTTTTTCTAACTGGGAAATTTTCTCATAATGACACTTGGTCTCCAAGACAAGAGGAGAAACAGTCCAGAGATGGAAGACACTGATGATGCCTTGCCACGCTAGCAGTCAGCAGCTGTGCATCACTGCAGGTTGCCTAGGACCAAACAAAAGAGGGTTGGACCTGCATTGCCACCATGTGCCCACCATCCAGATATCATTGTTGACATGTACACATAAGGAACTGTTTGACATTGAAACAGGAACTCAGAACCATTGGACATTGAAATTTGGGACTCAAACATTTTTTGTTATTATATGTTTATTTCTAGTCTGCAGAGGCAAGATTTTTTAAAGGAAAGAAATGGGGGGAAAATAGATACAGAGGCAAAGAAGCATTGAACAGACTGTCAAACTACAGCGCGAAGGCAGGGGAGGTTAGGGGGGTGCCGTAAGAGATCAACCGAAGGACTTGTACGCATGTATATAAGCATAACAAATGAATATAAGACACCGGGGGGGGGGGGGAGGGAGAGGGCAGGTGAAGGCATGTACTGGGGGGTAGGGGAAGCCGGGGGGAGGTTAATGGGAGAAAAAAAGGAGACATATGTACTACTATTTGTAATACTTCAAACAATAAAAATAAAAAAAAGATCTGGTTGTAGATATTCTTTCTCAACTATCTACACTAATAAAAGAGAAAATGCAAATTAACTATCACTCCGCTATGCCGAGCCATGCCCACCAGCCAATCAGGAGCACATATGCAAATTAACCCAACCAAGATGGTGGCTGGCCACAGAGCTGGAGCAAGCAGGAGGCTTGGGTTGCCCCTGCAATGGAGGAAGCCAAGACTCCTGGCCAGCCCTGGCCTCCACTCAAGGCTACAAACTTTCAATTATAGAAGATAAATAAATCCTAGATACTTGCTTCTAGCTGGCCCTGGCCTCTGCTCAAAGAGGCGCTGAAAAAAAAAAAAAAGAAAAAAAGGAGAGGCTGGGACCTTGGGTCGCTGGGGGGTGATTGGGCCAGGATGGGATGGCAGGGGCCATTAGGAGTGAGCAGACCAGTAGGGGAGCCAGTTGGGGTTGAGCAGGCCATCAGTGGGAGTCAGTTGCAGGTGATCAGGACAGAGGGTGGGCAGGTTGGAGTGAGCAGGCCAGCAGTGGGTCGGGGCAGTTGGGGGTGAGCAGGCCAGCAGGCAGAGTGGTTAGGGGCAATCAGGCAAGCAGGCAGGCAGGTGAGCAGCTGGAGCCAGCAGGCCCGGATTGTGAGAGGGATGTCCAATTGCCGGTTTAGGCCCAATCCCTGTAAACCCACAGTAGGACATCCTTCGAGGGGTCCCAGATTGGAGAGGGTGCAGGCTGAACTGAGGAACACCACCACCCCTGTGCATGAATTTCATGCACTGGGCCACTAGTACATTATATTTTAGGTAGTTATTTTGAAGAAGAAAAAAAAAACAGCCAATTAATACATCCTTGGTAAACTCAGGGAAATCAGATGTTTTCATACCCACACAAGAATTTTAACATACAATACACAATTACAAATACCATCTTTCCCTGTTACAGAAGTTCCCTTTAACCTTTTCTAAATCACGTGTACTCATCCAGCACATTCAGAGCTGTTTAGAAACCAAATAAAGTAATCACTGATTTATTTGTTTCTCAAACAATGTGTAATTTTAAATCCCAATCACATTGATTTTCCACATCAAACAGTAGGAGAAACTTCACTCCTCATGTAAATATAATTGTGTATGTGCAATGAACTCTCAAACCATGACATGAAAAAGGATAGGATATTTTAGTGCTACTGAATAGGAGACAAATTTCTTAACTTCAACTACTTATTTTTAGCTTGAAGATGTTCTGATTGCTTACTGAAAAATTCTGCAAAACTTCAGGAAACATTAGCGGATATTGCTCAGATGCAGAACTGAAAGGCTCTCAGGCACACATGCACGGTAGTGGGCATGTGACACAATAATTGTCTAACATTTCAACGGTTTACATTTGTTCATTTTCAAAGGCATAGTAAGTTAATGCATATAAGGTTAAACTACATGAAAAATATGGATTTGAAGGAATCCATTCAGACAATAACATGGATCTTTTTTTTTTAAGATTCTGGACACATCATTGAAGATCAAAATTAACAGAAAGAACTCAGTTGGCATGGCTCAGTGGTTGAGGGTCAACCTATGTACCAGGTCAGGGTTCTATTCCTGGTCAGAGCACACACACCCAGGTTTCAGGCTCTATTCTCAGTGGAGGCATACAAAAGGCAGACAATCAATGATTCTCTCTCATCATTGATGTTTCTATCTCTCTTTCACTCTCCTTCCCTCTCTGAAATCAATAAAAATATATTTTAAAAAATTAATGGAAAGAATGTTAATGCATGTATATTATTTCATCTACTTTATTTATCAGTTGATTTTTACATCTTAATAATGCTAATGTTTTATTAAAATGTAATGTTTAAGATCGCCATTGCCATCAAAAGATCAGGGATACAAACAGTATCCTTTAGTGATGACACATCACTGAAAAAAAGATTTGGTTAAGAAAGGAGATTACCTTCAGTTTTCATAATAACAGTTTGGCCTTCCGAAAAAAACAAACATTGAACTTAATGTTGTCTCTAACAACATAGTGTTTTTCTTTTGCCCATTTTAACCTGAAATAGCAAAATTAACAATGCCTTTAATCTCATGTTTAATGTAGCTTTCATTTTGAAGACTCACATTGGGGTGGTAAACATTTGTTTACACAAGTGAATCCCTTCCTGTCTGCTCTTCTAATTCTTTTTCAGCTAAATGACGTTCACCTCTTCAGAGAGTACAGTTGCCTTTGGTTCAACTTCAAGGTCACCAGTCTCTCATCCTGCATGGCTGCAGAGCTCAGCAGAGGCATCCACTTTTGATTCCGTTACTTGCAGAAAATAAGTGATGAGCAGGTTGGCAGTTTTCAGCAAGGAGCCAGATATCCTGCCCCTCTCCATTCTCTCTCTGGAATCTGAAACTATACAATGTTTACTAACTTTAATTTTCTCTCTAAAAAGTATAATGAGTGCAGTTGTCTCCTCTATGGAAAACCATGGTTGCAACAACATCAGTATCATCATGGTTAACAGTCAGTATATATTGGGTGGTTACTAAGTGCCATGTAATATACTATGTATTTGCATACAGACTCTTCATTATTCCTCATGCTAACCCTGTACAAGTTATTCTTATCTCTATCTTATTAAGGAGGAAGCTTGAGTTCAGAGAGAGTGAGTAACTTTTCTAAGTCACACAGCTGGTAGGTGCAGACCAGATTTTGAACCTGACTCCATTCCACTGCATTCAGATTATCAGCTCATTGGGAGATAAGGTGAGCAGAATTGAGGTTTTGATTGTCAAGTTGGACAGCGCTCATTTTCTGAGAAAAAATTGGATCCCAGGAAGTGAAAATGGCCTTCACTCTCCCTCAGTAAGTTAAGGGAGGCTCCCTCAGTAAGCTACGGGAGGCTCAAAGCCATCTGGGAGTCCCCTAAGGTGGGCCAATGTCTCTCCAGATTCCCACAGGTCTGTACCTGACAAAGGTCTCAGCAACATTTTACCTGAGAACCTGGCCACGTGATGACATGTTTAACTAGCAGTAATAGGCCTGCAGGCTAAAGGTCCTTCCAGCCAGGGCTCTGTGCTAGTGTTGAGGAAATGGGCCATATCTACTGCCCATCAAGCACACATATTCATTCTAGAGAGAGGAGATGGCTGAGCCTCAGGGTTCAGTTGAACCCCTCTCTGTTTGGGGTTCTCAGGATCTTCTCAGAAGTCCATGGATAGCCACAGTACACTTAAGACCAGTCAACCCAGCAGACTGTACCAGGAGGGCCTTCCAAAAGAAACCACAGTAATTTAGGGAAATGCCATATGTAACCTTTTGTGCTGATGATAGTGAACTAAACCCATTACTGTGGCCAGCTTCAGAAGAGGGCGAGTATCAGCCCAATGTGCAAACTGCCCTGACTTCCAGGTAACTTCTCTGTGACCGTGACATAATGCAAGTGGCCCCAGTGGCCCCACAGGTAACTCCTCCACTTGAAAATACTATCATCTGCACAATTTTACCCAAAGTTCAACATGATTTCCAGTGGAAGCTGCCTAAGGGGATTCAGAGCATGTGGCCCTTGCACCTAAGCTGGCTACATCTTAGCTCAGGAATAGAGCATTCCCAGAGACTTGTCTCCTTTCTCAAATGCATTGAGCCTCTCAGAGTTGCTCCTGGCAGATCCCCAAAAAGAGATGTGGTTTTGGTTCTGAGAAAAGGAAGCAGTTTTTACCATGAGAAAGATTTGTTTGCTTTGTGTTTGTTTCCATGTGCAGTGATGTAATGAAACATTTCAGTAGCCCCATGCATAGACAAATCATGGGAGGGGTGCAGAACGCCAATCTATGGGGAGAAACCAGTGAGCCCGCAAGTACCTTCTTGTGAATCAGTGCTCTAGTTGCCCTGCAGGCTCAGTGCCACTGAGCTCATGATGGCCTTTATGGTTCCCACGTTCCAGAAACTTACTTTTGGGAACATTGACACCCTTAAGAGGCACCACCAACCTCTGCTGCCTGGGCGTGGGCTCATTCATCCTCTTCCTTTGCCTGGGTCTTGACTAAAAACATAGTCATGTGCCCTTCCCTCCCTCACGGTCAACCGGTCAATATGGCCTGCCCATTCTGACCTCCAAACCCCTCCTGTCACTTCTTACTTTTTCAATCCTACAGGCATTGCCTGAAGACCTCAGATGACAGCCCGACTGCAAATGCTCCATTTGTTTGCTTTACCCACTGTCCAACTCCACCTGCAAATTATACTTCACCAACCCCTTTATCTTCCCTGAAATGGCTCTTGTGCACATCCCTGCCACTCCTAGCACCCCTGGGCTTTCTCTTCGGGAGAGTCCTCACCCTGCATGACTCCCCTGTTCTGGGGCAGACATTCCTGAACTCATCAAGCAAATTGTCTTTTCTTCCTCAGCGTCACACAAGGGCCATCCAGCCCAAATCATTCTGCTTATGAGTATTTCGCAAAGAATTTAGCACAGAGTAACAGATTAATCAATAAGAACTTGTCCTTATTCTCACTGTTAATGTTGTTGCAATCATTGCTTTTTTATTATTTCACCAGAGGCCCACTGTTGGTCAGTGTGCGTCATAGGGACCAGTCAATTTGCATATTACCCTTTTATTATGTAGGATATCGCCTTCCTTTGCTGTTTTTGGTAGTGTTTTTGTTGTTGTTGTTGTGGTTTTATACTGAAGAAAAATAATTCATCTCCATTACAATAATTTCATAAGAAAATGAGTCTAGTGCCACATTCACTATCTGGTTAAGAAAGAATGAACACTACACAAGTAAATTTAGTAAAAATTTATTTGTGACCTAATCATTGTGGAGATGTGTTAACTTCACCTTTATATATTTCATGCTATTTAGGGAGAAAGAGCAAAATCAAGCATTATTAACTCCAGTTGAGAATAGACAGTTGAATAGATAAAATTTCATTGCTTATGATTCAATTTTATTTTTATGCTAAAGTCAGCTAGATGGGGAAGAGGCTATATCCATAGCCTGAGGAATAATGTCCTTCCAATCAAATCAGCCTGGAAAGAACTAATGGCGATCAGAATTTTTAAAAGTAACATTAAAAACCCAAGTGGTCAAAGTTGAATTTATCATCACTGGAAAAGCTTGTAAAAGAAAACAAGGTTACTAATTGTCAATATTCCTATTCCTTTCTATACTCTGCACATCTGCACACAAACTCATTAAGGAAGGTTATAGCTTAGATCAAAATTGCATGTTTCTTAAAACTGTACACTCAAGAGATACAGATCAGAAAAAGAGCAGGTGACCCCCAGCCCTGCTTCTCCTTTATTTGACCTCTGAGTCAGTAACCCAAGGGGACCCGGAGCTCGAGCTGAGAATTATCTGGGTTGTCGGTAAATTAGATCATAGAACCGCTGTCAGCGGCAGGACTTCTCGTCCGATTCCATTTCTGGTTGTTCCTGACGGAGTCATCGTGGTTGTTTTGGAGTCTAAATAAATACAATTAGAAGTGGTGATTTCATTTTAAAAGAAGAAATATCCAAAGTAGCAGGTGAAAGGCAGAAAACAGTCTCTCGAGCTGGGGAAGGGACAGTGGGGGATGTGCTGTGCTGGCTGGGTTGACTGTGATTTATAATCAATATTAACCACATCACACACAGGAGGCGCCGTTTGTAGAAAAAAAGAGTTAGAGCTGTACTTCTTTTATCCCAGGAAGGTCATAATAAGATGGGTGAGATGACGAGAAAAATTGATGGAAGGTAGGGGGTTTGACAATGGAGAAAAATACCTCTGTTCTGATGAGGAATTCTCTCCAGCAATCTTGCAAAAGGACTGACCTCTGCTGTAAATTTGCTTGAGAACTAGAATGGAAAGTTTAAATGAGATTTTTAGTGATTTCTGGTCTCACTGAGAGCTGGAAAATGACAATTATTCAATTTAAGAGGCTTTCTGCCTGAAAAAGGTAGACGGAGCCCCTGGTTTGATGGCCTGATGGACTAATGCAGCCGTCTGTCGCCTCCTTGTCCCAGAAAACACCAGTTCTAAACACTGCTAATCATGTCAACACACGTGTTCCCTGTGTGTAGTAATGAAGGGCTCCCAGAATCGATCCTGATTGCAGGGAGGGAGGAAGCGAGGAAATGGAGTTAACCCTCCCGGGGGAGTGTTCAGGAAGACAGATGGAAGTCATTTCACCAAGTAAAATCCCCACAGAAACTCTAAACCTGTCTCAGTGTTGCCCGAGTTTGTGTGTCCTTGTTGCTGGAGGCCCACAGATTTGTTGTGAATGCATTTTGAAGCTCTGTAATGTATCTTGGATGCAGAACACTCAGCTATGCATACAGGACAGACATTCTAACAACAGGACAGAGAAGCAGCACACAAGCCATGGAAGAGAAGTCTCCTGTGGATGCACGGCACCCAGGGTAGACACAGGACTACTCAGTGAACAGGTGATGTTCTAACACACTTTGAGATTCTTCACAAAACATGTGTGTGTGTAATGTGGTCTCTAACACCACAGTCACCTGGGAAGAATAGGATTATAGTTTTCTAATATTGAATATCCCATACCTGTAGAGGATTCTATTTTTCTTGAGATCAGCTGCAGAGAAATTAGTATTCCTTTCTTTGGCCATAACTTTCATGAACACGAAGTTTGTAAAGCTACTATATGTATAGAAGTAGATGTAGGTGCAGGGGCAGTGTGGGAACAGGTGCAGGTGCAGTTGTAGGTAGAGGTACAGGTGTAGGCATAGGTAAAGGTATGCTTCATATGGATATCGATAGATACAGATACTGATGTGAATATAAATCAGTACTGATATGCTATGATATAGATATTGATACTATTATATTTCTATAGATATGAGAATACAGATGAATATAGGCATTGGTTTAGATATTATATTGTTATAGACATTTATATAGGTAGGTATATATAGAAAGAGATATTGATATCTTGTAGGTATGATGTACATATATTGATATAGGTAGATATATAAATACAGATATCTCTTTGATGTATGTATTGTTACTAATATAAGTGGATATAGATATATAGATATAAATAAATACAGATATAGATATTGGTTTATCTATAGATACTGATACAGATACAGATGTAAATATAGCAAGCCATTCAAATCAACAAAACTTCCATTAAAATGTCATGATATTCAGTGTACAAAACTAAAACCATGAGCAGATGAAGAAAAATGCAGTTCAATCCTTACTCAGATGTTGCTTAACAATCTAATGAAGGCAACTTTGGGGAAAAAGAACTGGTTTATTCATAAAGTAACCATATGATTACTAGAATTATTTTGCACCTTGATAACAAAATTTGTATCTGAGAAAAGCCCATTACTACAAAAGTCTAGACAAGTCATTGCTACCTGTCCTACCAAAGGGCACTTCAGTCTGAATGTTTCTCTGGCTCCCGTTAGGACATTAGCACTTCCTTTCATGACAGACACTGGCCCTTGAAACCCAACTACATGGGCAGGTGGGGATATCTGATCTTCAACCCTAAACATGGAAACAAAAGGAGTGGATTGGGACTGGCTGACACTATTGGCCAGAAGCCACTTGACCTCTTTCCTGGGCTTAGCCATCACTCCCTTTGGGCCAGACACCCTTTCTAGCTCTCATCCATCCCCACCTCCCTTTTGGGGACATTTAAATATCAGGACAAGCATCAATTCAATTTTCCCAATAGTAAAATTATATTTGCAATGTTTGAAAATAATGCTGCTCCATTTAAGAAAATAGATGAGAGCAATGGGTGAGGCCATAGATGCTCTTGACCCAAAGTCCATTGCCATCAGAGTTAAGGGTTATAATCACAGGCAACACTGACAATCACTGAGCAAACCCACTCACACCACACGAGTGTCAGAATATATCTTTTCATTGTTTTTTATAGAAGTGCACAAGAAAGCATGACACGCCCAAATACCCCTTGGTTAGAAATATTTGGGTCATGCTAATAGTGTTTCTTTAATCCAATAATGAGAACTCTTATGACCAAAAAAAATTTCTATCTGGGAGGAAAAGTTCTATGAGTTAGGAAATGAGTCCTGTGGTAAAGAAAAGCTTCTAGAATGTTAAATATATACTTCATTTGGTAACTTTACTTGTAGTTGTACATGTGTGCATGCGCACACACACCAATGCACAGTAGCGATAATATATAGGCACTCTCCTTAGATGATTCATGCTGTGCTTTGAAATATTATTTTTTCATTAAACCACACAACTCTGTGGAGTAAAAATTATTAGTAAATGATAGAGATGGGACCTTGAAGCTCAAAAACACCCAGTAACATGCCAGGATTAGAGTTTGTGATGGTCAGAATCACAATTTGAAATCCAATTGTGACAGATTTTAACCCCAGGTTCTTAGCCTCAACTATGTTGGCTGTTTAGTTCAATAAGAATGAGTTTTCATGAAGAGGAGTTATTCTCTGCTCTCCCCTCTCTGAGGTCCATGCATTACCCTAGTCAGCTAATTGAGACTTTAAAAAAGGCTCCACTAGCTAAACATCACAGCTCACACAGAGCCACCTCCTCTTCCTACCACCTTCTGAGTAGTTTCCTTCTCCTGGCTTCAAGAAAAGGGGTGAAAGTCTCAGGAATGGTGGCTGGACCAAGGTACTGTTTAGAAAGACATGTTACTTAGAAAAAAAGCTTTTCCAATAAATGGCACATGGTATAGTCCTCAAAAGATGGCCAATAAAAGTCATACCTAAGCATTTCTTATGCTTTAGTGCAACACCCTCCAAAAATTGTATGCATTGTAGAAAACCAGAGCATTACCTTTGAACATTCACTTAAAGCTATCTCTGGAGCTCTTCATCAAAAGCAATGGAGATGGGAGTTTAACGAGGACTTTAAGTCCCATCTGTTCTCTGAAGCTGCAGCCATCTCAGCCTGCAGTCGGCGTGGAGTGTGGCAAATGTTACTCTACAACACCCTTTATGCAACATCGATGCACTCGCAATCCAGTAATGAAGTGCCACTGAGCATCTGTCTGTATCCCCATGCAGTGTGAGGACCACATTTCCAAAGAAGGGCTCTCTGGCATCTGGTTGAAATGAACTGTGTAATTTTAGCATTTTTTATTTTGCCGAAAGAGACATGCATTTCATGTAATGATAGCTTATTTTTTTAACCCCAGACTTACCTGAAATGGTAACCATGTTGCAAATGTGTCTTTAAGGCTCATGTATATTTTAGGAACTAGCCACAGGAAACCCACAGCCAACCAAGCTTTAGAGCATCTTTGTCTCCACTGAACACCAACAGCAAAGGATCTCAACTTCTTGGTGGCCATTGGGAGGAGAAGTGTCACAACATTGTTTTCTTCCCAGAGTCTCTCTTGTTTTATTATGGTTTTTTTTTAGTCACAGAAATATAAACTCATGTCAATGCATTCTGCCCATGGTCTCATCACATCTAAAAGATGGTTTTCTATGCACAAGAGAGTCTTGACTCTGGAGGAAAACCACAACTGAGCTCAGAGGGGGTTCAAGAATAGAGGACTGTCCTTTTCTGGAGCAGGTAAAATGCCACCTGCCTTGACTGGTCTGTCCAACCACTGTCATGGTAGCCAGGTTCTCTTGCACCAGAAAAGATGACAGGCATTTGAGGGAGGGCAATACTGTTCCCACTGTCATGGAGTCAACCTACCGGTCATTGTGCATTGTACTCCAGGGCTCCTGTTTCACAGAAGTGCAAGTGAGGGTGGTACACTTGGCTTGTCTTTCCCTTGAGGCTCTGGGGAAAATCCTGCAGAGCACAATGGGAAGTGGTCTGTGATTCCTTCCTGTCACAGTTCTGGAGGAAAAGTAGCAGCCCTGACTTTTCAGAAAGGCTTCCCCCTGAACTGAACGGGATGCCTAGCAAGCCATGAGCTAGGATTGCCATCACACTGAGGGTCACAGACCACCTCCAACTGACTCTGTGAACATCAGTGAGCTCTCCTGCCCTTCCCACTTTGGACATCACAATACTCAGTGAAATGTCCACTGTGTGGTCATTGTTTCCATCTGGGATCCCAGCAAGTGACCCTACAGCAAGGCCCAGTTTTCCATATAATCAGTTCTGATTACACAGTAGCAACCCCTAGTCCTTCCATGGCCAGGCCTGGACCATGCCAGTCTATTACCATGGAGGTCGTGGCATCCTCAGTTGTATGTGGTGCGGCATATCAGGGGAGTGGGCAGTGCAAAAGCAAACAGGCACACATTTTTGGAATGCCCCAAAGTTTGAGAATTCTGAGATTTAATATTCACCAAAGCTTCCTTGACACTTATATGGGAGACTATTGCTCCAAAGGAAGTAAAAATGTATTTTTGCTTTAAATATATTTTAATCACATATTTGTGATATGTGTCTTTATAGGCATTTGAACTAAGAAAAATTGTGATTTTCCACAGCATGGGCAGCAGATAGAAGAGTATGACTGAATGCTATTTGCTGGGTGCCTTATTTATGTGTATATGAGGTTCTCTATCATTTTGTCTACAGTGTTACAAACTCAGTAACGTTACTCCACATTTCACTGGTGATAAAGGTTAAACTCAACCCCCAGCCAACCAATGACAGAGCAAAGATTTAACCTCAGAACTATCCAATTGCAATGCTATATTCCTGTTTTTATACATAAATAAAAACTCTTTCTTTTAGCTAAGGATTGGTTGGTCTGTATTAGACCGATCCTACATGGGCACCAATGTATAGATACCATATCTTGGTTTCCATTATCCTTTTCTTAAGGTGTTTATAGTGACTTTAAAAGACCCAATGGCAGGGAGACAGCTCCATAGAGCCACACCTGATATGTGTGAAAATTCCCTCCAAACGGAGGAAAATTTCTCAACTAGGAAACCTTACCATTAAATCTGCACAGGTGACAGAATAGCAGCCAGTTAGTTACACATACTGCAGGGTGGTCGTTGCTGCTCTGCTGGGCTGGTGCCACCCTCACTGCTTGACTAAAGAATAGGTTAGTCCTGAGCGAAAAGACTGGAGTTACCAATGACACTGGTGGACGCAAGGTCACCTGATGGTGAGTATGACACATGAAGATGTTCCCACAGCAGCAACTGAGCTTACAGTCAACTCCAGTCCCAGCAACCTTCCCTCCTTTGAAGAACATAAGAAAATGTTTCTGGTCTGCCACAGTGACGCAGGAGAGGATAAACTTTTGCCTTTTACTTACACTTTTTGTCTCAGATGAGAGCAAATTGATGTAAACTGAAGATGCCACATTTTCCCCAGGAAAGACGGCTTTGCTATCAGCAGCCCACCCCGCACATTCTTCATTGGAAAGTCTCCTTATCAAGATCGCATGCAATAGTCAGAGCTATTTTGAAAGTCAATGTCTCGCTCTTTTGAAAGCTTCCCTCACTGCATGTTTTTAGATGCAAGCTTCAAACTGTCAGAGTTTTGTTGCAGTTGATAAAGCCAGCTCGGGATTGATGCCCAGAGGGTGGTCTGACTGGAAATTAGGAGACAAAACTTGAATTAAATTAATTCTCTTGGCAGCTTGGGGAATAAAGGCAAAGACAACACAGTCTCCGAGCTGTGTGAATGGATAATCCATAATTGTTAATGGTCAATAGACGCCTTGCTTTCCAAGCTTTAATGACATTTCTTACACACTTAGTATTTGCCAAAATAATATTTCTGGTGACATTTGAATCCAGTGGCCTCCAAGAGACATTGTCAGCAGCATATTTAATGCTGGCCATTATGTGAACATTGATGTCAGGAGGGAAACAATTGGCTTTTCTTTAACATGTTAAATATTTACACCACAAACTTTAGCTCATGTTTGATCTAAACGTGACTGTTAAAAGACATCTTACAGCACAAACTTTCCTCTTCCAATTTACCTACTTCAGGCATTACATAAAAATTTCAAAAGTTCTCAATAAATATCACGGTCACACAAATGACCTCAGGCATGCTAAACAATTTAACTGTAAAATTAAATGGGTACAGTTTCTTTTGGGGGTAATGAAATTGCTTTGAAATTAGATAGTTATGATAGTTGCACAGTTTTATGAATATACTAACATTAATTGGATTACAATGGTGAGTTTTATGGTATGTGAAGTATATTTCTATAAAAATGAAATTAACTCAGGAGACCAGCATGCTCATCAACTAAATCTACTTCTATTTTATGGGGCATTTCAGCCAGACTTCTACCCAAATAGTTTGTTCCTTAAATGTTCCTCCTTAAATGTTTCTTAAATGTGAGCAAAAAAGATTTAACATTTCTGTCCATTTCAGCAATGAGCCTGGGTTTTTCAAGTTATGCATCATAATTTATTAAAAGGATCATAAAACAAATTTCTTGGATTGGCACAGTTTTGTTAGAATCAATCAAAATACAAAATATAAAGTGTAAATGGCAGCCAGTATCATTCACAAAGTTATTTCAGTTCTGTATGTACTTGTATTGATACTGGTCCACCACACAAAATGGGTTATTTGCTGTGGTTCCCAGTTTAAAATTCAGAAAGCCTATACAGCAAGTCTCCCCTGGAGCTATCTGTATCCAAGAATGGCGCATTGCTGTTGTCATTTCCAGCCATTTCAAGACATAGAAGGGTCCTCTATTAAGATGATGATGTCTTAAGTATTTAGAGACTGCTTACTACATATAAGAGATTTTTAAACATAAAGGAATCCAAACCTTTCCATCCGCTAACTAATCCAGTGGACCCACTTTCTCTGTGTGTTTGTAGAGAAGACTGACATAGTTAGTGTTCCTCTCAGAGTGTGGGTGAACCTCTCAGAGCAGGTCCAAGCATGGATGCCATGAAAATGCTCACCAGTCCATGTGGAGGTGGATCTCTACTAAAGAACCTGTGTTCTGGTTAAAATTGTTATCTTTGCCAAAAACATTTATTTGCCATAAACACTGGCACAGGACCCTTTTGAGAAGGAATGCTCTAGGCAGAGATGCAGAAGTGAGGCTTGGCACCTGTGCCAGTGTCTGTCAGCTCAGGGTTCCATACCAAGACACCACAGACTTGGGGGCCTCAAAGTTCAAGAGGATTGGAAGCCTAAGAGCAGGTATCTGCTGAGTGGGTTCCTGAAGAAGGCCTCTTTCTGGCAGAGATGGACACCTTCTTGCTGTGTCCTTACATAGCAAAAGAACGAGGGCGCTACTTCTCTTCCTCTTCTCATAAGAGAACTGATTCCATCATGGGTTCTACCCTCATGATCTCACTTAAACCTGATTTCCCCCCAAAGCCCCTTCTCCAAATAATCAGCATATTGGAGGTTACAGCTTCATCATGTGAATTTTGAAGGCAAATATTCAATCCACAGCACCTGTGACAACATTTGACATAGAGAATACAAAAGGCCTTTCCACCGGCTTCTGTGGGGACCATAAGGTGAGTTGGATGCATGAAGACTATGGCTTTTGGGGCACCTAGAGACCCTACCACAGTGCAGGCATCCATGTAGTCAGGATGAGGCTGCAGTGTTGGTTCAGAGAGGGGGTCCTCAATCAAGTTCATAGGCAAAGGACATCCCCTAGGAAGCCCATGCAAGGAACCCTGGAGTAGAAGAGACTTGGATGGGGCTAAGTCCCTGTATTGGCAGGCAAGGCTCAGAAGGATAGACAGTAGACTCTGCCTTGTTCCTGAACAGTGACACCCTCTGGACCCCAAGCTGATAAGTCCTGGGGAAAGGTGGGCTTTCCTGTGTGGAGGGCATGGGGAATATGCAGAAAGACAGGGTCCTGCTTTCATGGACATGCCTCATCCTGTGAGTGACAGCCTGAGGGAGGCTCTGGATCTCATCTCCATGAGAGGCAATGGAAGAAAGTGGAGTGGGGAGTCAGACTGCCATGAGCCATTTACCTTCAAAAGGGAACTTAGGAAAAAGAGCAAAATCAACCCCAAATCTAAAAGCAAAGGGGATGCTCACAGATTCGGTGGTCCTCAAGATTAGACCTCCTGAACTCCACAGAACAACCAGAGACTGTCAGATGAGTTTGTCACCATGTTGGGATGAATTTAAACATGATAAGAATAGAAGAACAGAAGTTAGAAAAACTATTACCATTAGCTCATTCAATAAAAACAGTATGGAAAGGGGAGAGAACATGCCCATCGAGGCTCAGACTTTTCCTCAAAGCTTCCTTTTCTTAAAGTTGTTTCTTAAACACGTCTAGTTTTAAGTGATGTTAAGGAAACACTGGAATCAGTTCTCTCTGATTCTTATGTGAAACCATCAGAAATTTGATTTAGAAATACAGGACAACCAGTGGGTAGAGTAGGTACATTCTAATAATTGATAATAAAAGCAGCTCCCCCAGATCTTGGACTAAACTGACCATATATTTGACTGGTTTTGAACTACTTCAAAGAAGAACAAAGTGTATTGTCTCGGTATGACTAAAAGAGGGTTTCAGGAAGATTAAGGAGATCTTGATTCCAGGATTAGTTTCCAGCATAGGTTTGGCACTTCCCTGGTGGAGTCTCAGCTCCCCGTCTGGCTTCAGGACATCCTCTCCCCTAGCATTCAGGGAATATGATCTGGGAGATGTTCTGGAGGAAGGACCTCCAGATTGCTGCCCAGGAAGAGTGTTAGAGGCCTCAGGAAATCCCACTGAAGATGCTAACTTGCCTTCCTCCAGCCCTCTGTCTTGATCACAAGTGGTCCATGGCACCTCCAAGGAACCCACATGCTTGGGAGCATCCCTCAAGCAAAGGCTGAGCCACAGACTCCCATGGGCTCCTTCTGGTTCTCAGAAAATATCTTGCACCTTTTCTGATGGAACATGTAAATGATGTTTTTATCAAAGGAGCTTTATTTTCCTAAGAGGCCACTGAAAATAAAATTTATTGTGCTGGGAATATCTTTCTGGAGAATAGTTTGCATAAAAAGAAAAAAAATAACTGCAAGAATCTGTTTTTTTATAGGAGACTTGACCATCAAAGATGAGAATATCTCTTGATATTACATACTTTTCTTTCTTTGCTAGATAGTAAATTTGTGTTGACAACAATAAGTCTAAGCAAAATTAAGCAAGGAGCATTTCAATCCTATTGATTTTATTGTCTCTGTTTTTCTGCCTAATCCAGAAGCAAAATAGCATTTTGAAATATCAGTAGCCTCGGAAAGTATCATTTTGCAAGGAAACATTTCTCTAGGACAAGTAAATAGCTAGCTGATATAAATGAAGAAACTGACAAAGGCAAGGGTTGCTGAGTCTACATAAAAACACGAAAGAATTAGTGTAAACACTTGAGCTACCCTGAAATATGAGATGATTTTCTGTGTAGCAAGAGGCAATACTAATATGGACTCAAAGGTCAGATGCAACTTTTCAAGGATCATTGCATTTCATTTTGGTTTTCTGCCACAATCCTGAGTGTTCTAGTCTCTCCATATTGCAAATTAATTGATTCACTAATTAATAATTTAAAAAATTAAAACTTTCTACTATGGAAATAATACTGGTTCCTATCATTATAGAGGACATTTAAAAAACGTTTGGCATATTTTGTCTTGAAATTTCCATTCTTCTAACTCCTTCTCAAATTCAACTGCATCTAAGAATTATTTTCTGAACAAAGAATCTGAAAGTCATCTCCCCATGTTCTCAAGCCTGTAGTAACTAATATCAGTGACATCATTAGTAATTTTGTGTTCCATATTTCAGAATCAAAGGTACCCTCCCAGTGTCAGAGTTACAGAATAAGAAAGAAAATGGGTAACTTAGAACTAATGATCTGTGGAATATGACTAATGTTCCAGATACACTGAAGTATCTTAAAGAGTCTCCTACCTTAGTCTACCACATCACATCTCTGCTATCCTCTTCCTAGATTTTTCTTGTCTCCCAAAAGTGTCTGGTGAGTACATTCTCTTTCATCAGCCCAATGGCCACTTCTGAAAGACACCCCCACCCTCGACAACCCATAATCAAAGTCTGAAGCTATTGTATCATCATGTATTTCCCTCCATGCAGTTTTCACTTTATATTTGTTTGCAAGAATTTAGGTGATTTTGTGTCACTACAGATAGTGCCATCTTGCTTTTAGTCACTCATTTCCCCCACCTCTATGACACCATGGCATCATCCTGGACCCACCACTAACCAAATGATCCTGCTGTGTGGTAGGTAAACTATCTCCTGGCACCTTGTGTTGCTTATTTATCTCCCAGGACAGCCATAGTATCTATTGCATTCACAGGGCTGTGAAATAAACACTAAGCAGCCACTGCCACTTAACATGCTTTAACTTAATTTTCTCCTACTAGTAGCTATTGTGATTAATATACCACATACTTGAAAGCAGTTCTAACCATTGTGTTTCCAAATGAAGTAGTTTTAGTTGAGCCCGAATAATGAAAAGAAATAAGCAGAGCAAAGAACAAAATACCAGTGTGGTGATGAAAGGGACACAGGGGCACTTTTGTCTGTGGAAGAACAAGTTGGAAAGCCAAAGTGATTTCAGAAAAGGATTTAAAACTTGGGAAACATTGGGAACCATTAAATTGAGTACTTGCTGCCTCTCCCCTGCTGCTGTCTTGCAGCTGCATATGACATGTTGTCACCAAAGTCCCATGAGCTTATGTTCCTCTAATATCATGGCTTTTAAAAGGACCTAATGTGTGCACACATCACAATGTCTTTTAAAATCCGTGAAAAACAATCCAATCAAAAATAGCACTCAGAAACCCACAATCGTGTGTCTCTACCACAGTGATGGATCTCTCAGTGGTGCCATCATCACAGTACTCTACCCACAGATGGCGGGGCCCTGTTGTGACCACAGCACGATTCCCACCTACTGCACACTGATGTTTACGGGGAAGGGGTCCCGGGTTTGTTTTAAGTGAAACTATCCAAAGAGCCATCTTTAAGAGACTTCACCATCAGTTCCTCACACAGGAATGATTTTATTCCCATTTCCTCAAAGGTAGCATTGTGGTGCTTCTACTAAAAGAGACGAGAATGTGCAATGTGGTTAATCCTGCCTTCATGACTCCTCGCTGACAACTGGTGGTCGAAGACTTGACTGTCACACATTAAGTACTTGCTGTAGTTATGCAGAAACATTTGGCAAATGCCTGATAACCGAGTAGCAGAGACTGAGTCCTTCTGGGCAGGTGTGGGCTCAGGCAGAGAGCAGGATTGTGCATGTTCCCGGCAGACGTCTGTGTGCCCATGTGCCCACCTGCGTGCCAGCAGGATGGAGGTGCTCCAGTTCCTGGTTTCAGTAATCCTGCTTGAGGGGGGATGACTGACATGCAGTAGACAGGATTTAGGGAGAACATTGACTGCTCGCTCAGATACAAGAATGGCTCTAGCTCTCGTCATTTCTTAAAACTTAACACGTTTTCTTGTGTTTTACAGTATCAGAGTCATGAGTCCTTTACTTCTCTAGGTCTCAGAAGTGCCCATTTGAGGAGTCCCAGTGACCATCTGTAGATGCACAATAAGGAGGAAGTGCCCAGAGGGTGTGGATTCCAGGAAGAGGTGAAGAAGCAGGGCGCCTTTCTTCAGCCCCTGTTTCTCTCGGTCCCTCCCCACTTTGGTGATTTTTAACTCTGCTCACATTGTGTCTTTGTGTCTGTTCAGCTCACCTCCTTTGTGGCCCTGGCCGGGTAGCTAAGTTAAATTGGTTAGAGCATCATCTCTATACACGAAGGTTGTAGGTTCAATCCTGATCAGGGCACACACAGGAATCAGCCAGTGAATGCAAATAAGTGGAACAACAAATCCATGTCTATCTCTCTATCTCTCTCACTCTCGCTATCAGTCTCTAAAGTCAATCAATCAATAAAAATATTTTTAAAGTCAATGTTGCTAAAAAACTTTTCACAAAGATTCCACAAGTACACACAGAGAAACACAAACTAAAAAGGATGATGTTGAATGATTATGAAGTATTATGAGGAATGTTAAACGTGTCTGTGGCTAGATTTTTATAATTAATAAAACATTTATTAGAAGAATATAACAATTTGTATACATTTCAAAATACAAAAAGGGGTCAGTTGTTAATAAATGGCACAATGAACTTGCAGAATGTGAGGTTTAGGAGCAAAGCAATAAGAATAATTAGAGAAAGGCAGCATTTGGGGGCAGCAGAAGAATTCAACATCTTGTTAGAAAATAGGAAGTCTGACTCTAGAACTATTTCACCTCCTGACATTGCATCCCACTTGCAGTAACCCAAAGGGATTCTTCTGGAAATTACAGTATAAACATGTAGAAAAGATGGTAAGTGTGGCCTCCCCAAGGAGCAGTATGTGCTGCCTGGATATTTTTGGCAAGAAAGCCGGACCCAGAGCCTTCATTCAATAAAGAGCTCCTTAAATTTCCTTCTTCTGCATCAAAAAAGCTTTGTCTGGTACAAGTTCCACTTTTTAGGCAGCCTTCTCATTTCAAAGCCCCTTTGGCTAATATGCCATGGTTTCTTTATGCATTTTTCCACCAATTTAAAATATTAGATGCTATCAATGGCTACCCATGAATATCAACAATTTTCTTTCAAGAATGAAGCCTTTTAATAACAAATCTTTGCCGTCATGTGTATGTTTTCTAGACCAGGAGAAACCAAAATGGGTTTGTCCCACTGTGAGTATTTAGAAGATTTTCACTCATGACACAGGCCAGGCCTGGGCCCGTGTGTGTGACCCAGCGCGTGTGTCTGGGGAGGACGGTGGTATCCGTTTCTTTTGGCACCGAGCGCTGCACGGCACTCCCGACCCACATTCCACTGGAGTTATTAGTCAAAGTAATAGTTTATTTTTTTCACCAGAAAAATAAACCGTGATGCACTCAGCACAGCAGTTCCCTGAGCTGTACCCAGGCTTTGTTTGACTTAGGAAGTGCTCTTATTGTGAAAAATTATTCAATAATGGATGAGGAGTCTGAGAAAACTTCTCCCGCACAACATTAATTTGCCAGAATTATATGGCACTGCCACTAAAAGGGACCACCAAGGGTTATCTGGGGCTGACGGGGCCAGAGGAGGAAATGCCCCCGGGACAGAGGCCACGTCGCCTCCCTTTGCCCCCTGCCGCCTTCCTGGGAAACATGGGTCACAGGCATCAAACAAACAAAATAGGTGATCAGTTTTTGCAGGTCACACTTAAACAGGAGGACATGGACAAGGTGAAAATGTCTGCTAAGTTATGGGCTGTGACAAAACCCTGTTAGCTCTTAGAATTCCCAAATTTACACCCCACTATTCATTCTTCAAATGTCCCTAAATCTGCGTGCAATCCAGGACTCCCATAGCTGGTGTTTTAAATGCAGGCAGCAGGTTAGGCTGGTGGGGGCTCACCTTACTCTCGGTGACATTACCTGTTCTTTGACATAATCTTGGGAAGTTCCCTTTCTTGCAGGTACAGTCATGTCACACCTCTCTGTCTGCTCCTCCTTTGTTGCCATCTCCTGGATTTTCCTGGGACATTCAGGCCCTTGCCTCCTCGAAGCTGGGGTCTTAGGGGTATCAGGAGATAGATATGAGGGATAGCTGCCCCCCAAATCAGACAATGACCATTTTTCCCAGTGAGGTGGCCCACCCTCAAGCACCTTATCCAGGGCCAGCTCCGTTTTCCTAAAGACAGGTCGGGGGGATGTGACCCTGAGACCTGTGGGTACCACTTAACCACTGAACCTCCTCTCCTCAGAAAACAGGCGTTGTTCTAGATTGTGTCCATGGTTTTCCTCCTGGAGGACTGGTCTCTGGGTCCTCCTCCTGCTCCCCCAGGGGTCTAATTGCTACCAGTCGAGGCAGGGACAGAGATGCCCACATGAGTAAGCACCCCAGCATCCCTGAGACCTCTAGAGATACAAGTACAACAGATTGAGCAAAGGGACCTGTTTCTGCTTTTCTACCTGACAAGCCCCAACTGGGAGAGGAAACGGAACAGAGAAGTAGCCCAGAAAACTGGAAGTTTTTAGTCTTCATGTGACCCCCAGGGTCTGGCTGGTCCCTGTTGGCATCTGCGGGCACTTCAAGCTGCTCCCAAGCAGACACACATTCTGAACAGGGACACAGGAAGAGGCCTGGCCTGTCCAGGGTCCTGAGTGCAACAGAGCACAGCCTGGCTCCTCCAAGTCACGTCTGGATTTTCAAGGTTCCTTCCCCATAGATAATTCCTCCGTAAATTAAACAAACAAAAACAGAACGTGTCTATATTATGTCATTTTTGTTGATATCTGTATTGATAGATGGCATAGTGTTTCACGTAATATAATCGTTTCTACTAAAAATCTTCCTCAAGAGTATGTATCTTCAAGTTTAAAATATACACATATATATGAATTATATCAGGGATTCGGTTTGTTATGAAATAAAATTGCTGCTAATTGTGTGTTTCAAGATTTGGGGCACAGTTAGAGCAAAGTTATGATACAGGTTAATTCAAAGATGTGGAAACCGAAATTACAGACTCAGAAGGACTCATGACCTCCCTCGGTTTTGAGAACTAATGATTTTTGCCTCATTATTGTCCCTGTCAAAGCCTCCCCAACAACATAGCCCATGTTACTGATAGACCTTCATCCCACCTCTAAACTTAGGGACCAAAGGCATGGCTGGTACCACTGGCCCTGTGGGTGCTGATTTGGAGTCTCATAAGAGAAGAAGGTTGCTCCCTCCTCAGCAAAGGCTCCTGGGAGGTGGACTCTTCTGCAGAGTAATGAGGATAACCCAGCCAGGCCATTGGACAGAAGCCCTGCATCCCAGCCAGTGTGCAGCTTCATGGAGTGGCATGGGGCCCTGGGCAGGCTGGGACATACTTGTTACCATGATCCCTATAAAGAGTCAACTTGGGCACAGAACTCAACCCAGACCAGCAGAGCCACTGCCTAAGGTTGGGGGCAGACGTCATGCAGCTCAGCCTCTTCCATTTCTCCCTTTTCATCAGAGAGGCTGAGAGCTTAAGTGCTTTTGTGTTTAGTCATTTATAAATAGTCTCTGCTATAGCATTTCTAAACACAATGGGAAGTGTTTAGCTTTTCCCAGAGTGACATGGGACCCTGGGATGGCCCTGCACAGGGCTGCCAGCATGAGGACCCGCTTTCTCAGGCCAGGCCACGGTGAGGAACTGGTCCGTATGGGGGATGTTTCATTTCCACTTGGCTAGATTTTGATTGCCAAGCCTGGGACCGCAGGCTCCCAATCTCGAGGTGGGGAGAACTGTTCAAAGGTGATGGCCTAGGTGATTTACTGGGACTCTGTTCCCATTGAAAAGCATCCTTGTTGTCCCCGCCCTTACTTAGCATCCTGCATGCCCCAGCCTCGCCAGTCTGCCTGGGCTTGGAGGGCGCCAGGCCGGAGCCCTGACAAAGGCACCCTGACAAGATTTCAATAAAAAATGACAGAATCACCGAAAGAGGAAGGAATGAAGTTGCACTCTGTGGAGCATATTTGAAAGTAAAATAAACAAGCTTTCCTCTCAATTTATGAAAAATGGTTTAAAATATATCCAAGAGGTTGTTATATTTGTGTCTGTGCAGGAGAACCTTGATGAAAGCACGTGGCCACACTTCTCCCTTAAATTAAAACTAAGCATCTTTTTTATGTTGTGATAATTGCTGCATTTACTTCATTTAAATAAAGAAAAATATCACACTGTGATGGAATTTAAACTATCAGGAGACTTTCATCTTTGATCAATTACATGTTACTCTAACCTATTAAGATGTAATTAGTAGGACTGGATTATTTCCAGAGTGTCGGCTTCTAATATTTTCTGAATAATTTCCTTAAAATATTTTTTCTCCTATTATGCTTTCCTATTGCTTCTGTAATTATTTTAATTATCATTTCCAGAGGATGTTTTGTAGCCAATGCTGGGAGTTTGATGAACACAGAGCCACACTCACTAAGATAAATGAAGCTCCCTTCACTTCTAAGTCACCTATACCCCGAGGGAACACATTAATAAGTCCCCATGGAAAGGGGCACATTGTGCTGCATGGTTTCAACTCCATACCCCCATTTTTATCACAAACAAAGAGCTAATTATGACTCATGGGGAGGAGGGGTTTTCATTTGAAAACAAGAATTCACAATGTGTATTTACCTAATGATGGGATAGGGATCTCAGAGTGTCAATGTCATGGGTCCATTAAGGAGACATTTCTGTCTTTAAGACTGTTTGCCTAAAGCAAAACTCTTATTTTCTTACCAGCATTTGGGTATCTATTGTCTCAAGAGTGAGTTTTAATATACAAAATAGCAGCTGATGAAATAAATATCACACATATGACTAATTTCCTAAAGAAAAATATAGCGCTGTTTGGGCATCTTTGTATGATTCATTTATCATTTTAATAATTTGTTCATTCATTGTAAATCTTCAGTGGAGAAGACATTATTTTACCTGGGGGGGAAAAACAAAACAGAAAGATGCCCTTGAAAGGCTGAATGGCTGGATTGGTGTATTCCCTCCTTTCCTCCTGTCCCTTTTCTTCTTCCCAATGGAAACATCACCTGCTAGAGAGAACATGAGATGCATGGTACAGACAGCTGAGAGCTCTGCATGTCTTCCTCACCTTTCCCAGGATGAATTTCATGTATTTGAACTCAGCTTCAAAGCAGGACCTTTCTGGGACAGTTGGACCCTGAGCAGCACCTGAGTCTGGGCAACCAAGAGAACTTCCTCTAGGACAGAATCCCCATTATGCCATATTTTTTTTCACTGGTGGATTCTTTTTTAAAAATATATTTTTTATTGATTTTTAGAGAGAGAAGAGGGGAGAGGGAGAAAGAAACACTGATGTGAGAAACATCAATCAGTTGCCTCCCATACTCTGACCAGTGATCGAACCCACAACCTGCGCATGTGTGCTGACCAGGAATCAAAACAGTGACCTTTTGGTGTATGGAACGATGCTCAACCAACTGAACCACATGGGCCAGTGCTTCACCAGTAGATTCTTCAATGGGCTACAAACAAGACACATGACTCAGGTGCAGAGCCAGATGCTAGGACTCCAACCCTGAGAGAGGGCAGTGTTTCCAACCTTGGATATCCATGTCCTCTCCAACCTCCTCTTATTGCCTCCACTGCCAGCCATCTTTTTTCTCTAATATCATCACTCTCCCAAAACCCATCTCTCTTCTCCCCACGTGGTACCACCTGTTTTTCTTTTATCTTCCTATTCCTTTTTAAAATATATTTTTTTCTCCCCTTTCAATATTTGAGAAAAGACTAGAATTGGAAAAAATATGAGTAGCTAATACAAAAAAGTATGAGTAGCTAATACAAAAAAAGATGGCTTATGAAAATATCATAAAAGAGTGTATAATCAATACACTCTTTAGTGTAGGATAGCAACACACCAACTTCATGTGTTGAGCACCTGGCTGGTGCCCAGGGTCTTCTGAGAAGTTGCCCATAGATCAGTTCTAAGAGTCAGAGGCAGGATCTGGAGTCCAGGGGTCTGAGAGGTCCATGAATTCCAATGAGATTGCACAACTGTTATGTAACACAAAAAGGAAGTTAGGGTTCACCTGGCTTTGTAGTGAGGAGTGCAGTTTTTACCATAATTCAACACATTTCAGTGACATTTCTACAAACTCTTAAATTGTTTAAGAGCAGGAGGGCTCTTTCTCACGTTTTCTGTTTATATTCTTCTTTGTGTACATAGGCACATCATGTTTTATTGGAAATTTTGCAATATTTTCATCTTTTCAAATAAAAGAAAATCTTATTCCTGAGCTTTATTTAGAGATAATTGACATATAACATCATATTGATTTTTAGATGTACCACAGGAAGATTTGATATTTGTGTATATTGTGAAATGATTACCACAATAAGTTAACATCCATACCTCACATACTAACAAATTTTTTCTTGTGATGAGAACTTTAAAAATCGACCATCTGAGCAACTTTTAAATATGCTATATAGTCTTCTTAATTTCAGTTACCATGTTGTACATTAAATCCCCGTAACTTATTTATCTTATAAATGAAAGTTTGTACCTTTTGACCACCTTCACCCATTCCCACACCCCTACCTCCAGGTCCTGACAGCCACCAATCTACTCTGTTTCCATGAGTTTGTTTTTTTCAGATTTCCACATGTAAGTAATATCATATGGTATTTGGCTTTCTCTGTCTTATTTCACTTAGCATACGCCCTAATATTTTGTCCTATTGTTTTAACTTTAAAACTAAAAAATAAATAAATAAATAAAGATAAAGGATGTTTTCTCATTGCAACACAAAACCAACAAGGTAGGTCATTGCTGGTAGTGGTGCAAAAGGATTTGCCCTAAAAAATTCTGAAGAGTTGACAGATTAAGAAAATTACCTTTTGATTTATTTTGCCCCTATTCTTTCACTTACTCATCCTTTATTTTCCTACCAGATTAATCCTCCCATAACTTTCCTCATTGTGGTATCTCTCTTTCATGCCCTCCATCCTTTTCTCTTCCCCAATACCATTAAGATATTAAAAACCCCTGAAGGAAGCTCACATGCCCTTTCTTTCCTTGACTTGAAATCACATGACTGAATCTACTTTTTAATTCTGCCAGATTACATCATATGATGTTGCCTTTGCTAACCATGCTGACCCTCCATTTTCTCATAAAACCAGTATAAGAATATTTACCTTGGGGACTCAGCACCTTGAGAGAATATACCACAACAGTGTTGATTCAGTTCAACATTTACCAAGTACCTGCCATGTGCTGTTTTAAGCAGGAAGAAGAGTGAGAGTGCCCAGCCTTGGTGGAGCTCAAATTCTGGGGCACAAGACTGACCATCATGTGCATGAATGTCAGGTGACGACAGGTGTTATTGTCCTGGGAAATAGCAGTAGACTTAATACAGAAAAAACTGGATCTTGGCAAACACTAGCTCAAGTAGGTGGGCAAGGATATTTGGTCTCTCAGAAGGTGATGTGTGAGGAAAGAACATGATGAAGGGAGGCAACAAACTCTGCATATATTTGAGGAAGAGCACTTCCAGCAGGGAGAACAGCCAGCACAAATATCCCAAGGTGGGAATTTTTATCCTTAAATGCAAAGGCATTCGAAAAACTTACTAGAAGTAGAACTTATGAAACAAAGTACAAGATTACTTTTGAGGCTTCTCATTAACATTGTAAACATCTTCAATTAACTTTTCCTTAATTTGCCTAATTAAGTATCCAGATATAAAAATTTACATGTTCTTATATCTTAAATATAAAGAATGTCAATTTCTCCCAATGTGTTAGGAAATGGCCAATTAGAAGCTCCTTTTCCATAGCTGGTGTTTGAAGATTTGAGATGCCTTCAATGTCTTTGAAATCACACACCTCCCACACAAGGAGGGCTTGCTGATCTGAGAGCATTTCTTCTATCTTTTGGTGATTTGAAAAGCAGAGGGGAGATATATTTTATTTAAAATTGACTAGAAAATAAGATTATAAAGCATGCCTTTTTTTCTACTTTATTTTGACATTTTTATATTCTAACCAAGGTGCTTTCTGAATGTGCATTTAAATATATGAAGTTGTTTAGCAACTTGTATGATTAAAATTAGTGGTATTTCTTTATTTTTTTACTTAAAAATAAATCTCCTTTGAGATCTGTTAGAAAATGAATTTAATTTATGTTAACTCAATATAACTAAGCAAGTAATGATTAACAGCTTGTGACATGCTTTAAAGTGTCATATAATAAAGCTGTATTAGCAAGACAAACCGATTTAAATAAATTAATATTAATTATATAGTATATGTACTTTTATATCACATTATATCGGTGATATTCAAAATCATGTGCAAAGTTAACATACTTCTCTAAAAGGTACATAATTTTTAAATTTAACATTGTTATACATACATAGATTTAATACAGAAAAAGAGGGGATCTTAAGCAAACACTGTAAAATTATTTTAAAATGTAAGAAAGTTTGATGTTTTATCTGTCATAAAATAGTTTCCAAATGATTGCAATTTTTCTGCAATTGAAGTGATTCAAAGCCCTTCTTTTCTTTAAGAAATATTATATTTGATGCAGCTACTCAATGGAATATATTCACGTTGAAGCCTATCTGTTGTTTACAATTATATTTTCTTCACTGAAAAAATTACTTGAAACTACTTTAAGTGATATGCTTAAAAATCACCATAATTATAATGTTCATTGGCCTGTGAGCTCTGCAGTATCCTCTACTGGGTCCCACTTCTTAACTCTCACCTGGTGGGGTTAGCTTTCTGACGTTCTCTTCCACAGCACCATTACTTACCAGGTGGTCCTAGCTGCCCCTTCTCTCTCCTCTGCACTCTTCCTGGTGGTGGTATGGATGAGGGTGGGGTCTCTCATTCATTATCAAGGTCTTCCCTGGATTTGACTCCAAACTGACATGGCTCTCTCCAGGCAACTCTTGGGTACCCAACCTACAAGTGACTCCAACTCACCCAATTCAAACCAAGTTGTTGGCAGAATAGTTCTATTTTCCCTTATGTCTCCTCTAAAGTGAAGTGATATCTTAAACTTGAAGTCAGTGTTTTGTGGAGTTTTTCACCCCATAAACACATGGGTTGCACCTGTGCTTCAGAGTCTGACACGGGGCTTAGACATTTAGGGTGTAGGTGGGGAGGAGTGAGGAAGTTTCCCTCTGACTTTTAGCTTTCGGATCCCGCATGTCACCGCCAAAACCCGCTGTCCTGTAGCTCCTCAAGGCCCAGCAGCTCTCTTGATACCACTCCTGAGACATAGAGATTGTGGTAAGATTTCCAAGGACCTGTCTCCCTATCCAAGCAAGTCTCATTATCCCCACGGGTGCTGTGGCAGGAAGTAAGGTAGGTCCCTCATTCCTCTTACCCCTCCTGCCCCAGCCAGGAGAAGTCTCTTCCCATGATTATGTGTGAGGTGAGGGAAGGATAAACAGGGTGGATGAGCAAGGCTTTTTTCCCTCCAGTTACTCCAGGACACTGGGTCTTGCTTTCCTTAGTGTTTCCCTCAGGGGCATCTGCATAATCTTCAGGATGAGTTGGAACTTTTGGAAACAAATTGCCCAACTTAGATTTTCCTATAGGTGGAGAAGCATGGTTCTATTCTCCATTTGTAAGGAGAAAAGGTAAATGAACACATAGTAGTAAAAAACTAAGGTAATATCACAAAATAGAATGCACCCATTAATGAGCAAACCTTTTCTCATTAAGGAAATACACAAAAGCAAATGGATCCCAACAGGTGTTTCTATGGGTAGGCCCTTTCTCTGGAAAAGACCAGTGAGAAAGTAGAAAGTTCTAAAGTGCCAGATTAGGGCCTACACATGATGGATGTACTAGTAGCAGCAATTCTGTATTAGTATTTCCCAATGTTCATTTTCTGAGGCCTCACATCAATTGAAATAATGACCAAAAGGGCTTTCCCAACAGGCAATGGAAAATACACAAAAAGATATACACCTCAAGTGCACAATAAGAGTACACCAACTTCTAGGAATAGATCCTAAGAATCCTGAAACACCAATCAGAAAGAATATATGCCCCCTATGTTCGTAGCAGCACTTTCTACAATAGCTAATATCTGGAAACAGCCCAAGTGCCCATCAATAGATAAGTGGATAAAAAAGTTGTGGTACATTTATACAATGTAACACTATACAGCTGTAAGAAAAGGATCTCTTACCCTTTGAGACAACATGGATGTACCTGGAGAGTATTATGCTAAGTGAAATAAGCCAATCACAGAGGACAAATATCACATGGTCTGATTCATATGTGGAATCTAAGGAACAAAATAAATTGATGAACAAAATAGAACAACAGACATGGAAGCATGAAATAGACAGATCTCAAAGGGAGGGCAGGAAGAAATTAACTAAAGGACTTATATGCATACTAGAGGCCGGGTGCATGAAATTCATCCCTCAGCCCAACCTGCACCCTCTCCAATCTGGGACATCCCTCTCACAATCCAAGACTGCTGACTCCCAACTGCTCGCCTGCCTGCCTTCCTGATTGCCCCTAACCGCTTCTGCCTGCCAGCCTGATCACCCCCTATCCACGCCCCTGCCAGTGTGATCGACACCTAACTGCTCCCCTGCTGGCCCGATTGCCCCTAACTGCTCTCCCCTGCTGGTCTGGTCCATCCCAACTGCCCTCCCCTGCAGGCCTGGGTCCCCCCCAACTGCCCTTCCTTGCAGGCCCAGTTGCCCCCAACTTCCCTCCTCTGCTGGCCTGGTCACCCCTAACTGCCCTCCCCTGCAGGCTTGATTGCCCCTAACTGCCCTCCCTTGCAGGCCTGGTCCCTCCCAACTGCCCTCCCCTGCTGGCCTGATGACCCACAACTGCCCTCCCCTGCTGACCATCTTGTGGCAGTCATCTTGTGTCCACATGGGGGCAGTCATCTTTGACCACATGGGGGCAGCCATCTTGTATGTTGGAGTGACAGTCAATTTGCATATTACTCTTTTATTAGATAAGATGTGCATAGCTCATTTGACAAAGACAATAAACAGATGAAGGCTTGGAGTGGGGTGAGAGATGGGAGGTGGGTGGAAGCAGGCAAAGGGAGGCAAATGGGGAACATCTCTAACACTCTCAACGATAAAATAAATTTAAATAAGTAAATAAATAAAATGCAAGAGATTTAGAAAGAAAGAAAAAGAGTACACCCACCAAGGTCAAACCCTGTTCCCTATAGGAAGTAAATTTTGCACCATTGGGAAACTGACTGCAGTGCCTGTGGAGTTAAGAAGCATGATGTAGAAGTCTATTCATGTCTGAAGAGGTCAGTGATTTTTTGGAGTGTTGACAGTAAATGACCACAGATAGAAAAGTAAAACCAATATGATGGTATTCTCATCGCCTGCATCATTTATAGGCTTCTGAGTTGGGAAAATAATAACATTGCCAACTGCTGAGTCCTCAAGGGCATTATTGTTTTAAATGCTGTGAGGATATGTGCTCCCTGTGTCATCAGAAATATCAAAAAGAGATAACCACAGAGCAACATGTTCGCTATAAATCACCAGAAGCAAGCTGCATAGTATCCTGAGTTATGGTGCATAAACGCCCCCTCTAGTCCAGGGTCTGGGCTTTCTTACAGCTGATAAATAAGTCTCAGATGTCCAGCAGGGTTTGCATTGCAAATGTTCTGGAATTGTTTCTTCTTTGTCTTCCAACTCCCTTGCTCCAGAGGGGTTTTTCCTTCCATATTTGCTTATCCTGATGTTTCCCTTTGCATAAGAAGCAATCCCATAATCCTGCGGATCAAAGAGTGCAGGGTTTATTGACTGACTTCCTGGTGTCAGAGGTTAGGATACGCTGTCAGACACAGGGGATATTAGGAAATAAAAAGGGTTACAAATATGAAAGCAGAGGATAAAATGCCAGCACCAAAGAGATCTTTAATGCTCTAATAATTAGCTGTGGTAGATTTTATATGCAGCTCGGGCAGCCAGTTCAGTAATCTGAATAAGGAAACAAATGGTCCCCAGCTCTGCGGGTAGGATCCTGGGAGACACCCCTCTGGGCCAGCAGCCCCAAGGCAGCCTGGGGAGGCTGGAGCAATGGGACCCTGTGGGCCATTTCACAATGAAGATCTGAAGACAGAGGGGCTAAGTGACTCCCCAGGTTCATTTCAGGATGCTGCACATAGATTGAATCAGGTGTCTTCTGTATGTTTGTGAAAACAATGGCTTATCTAATGCCAAGTCTCCAAGTGGCAGAGTGATGAAGATTTTGTTTCAGAATTTTTGCAGAATAAACTTGAATGTCCACCTTTGTTTATCATGCTGACATTTTAATTAATCTGATTAGATCCAATTAATTTGTTTTTGGAAAATTGTCAACTCTCTTGACTAAGAGACCATAAGTGCACAGCCAAGGTTGGTGGCCTAAGTATCACGTGGCCCATTTCCAAGCAGTTGAACATATCTGAGGCAGGAAAAGATTACTGTGCAGTTTTCTACATCTGACCATCAAAGCATCTTTACAAGCTTATTGTCGGTGTATGGAAGAGTAAAGGACATCTACAATGTGCAGGATGTGGAGGGATGCTTGAGTGTGTGTGCATGAGTGCGCATTGTATGTAAGTGTGCATGCATGTGAGTGTGTATGTGTGTGCATATAGTGTATGCTTGATGGGTCATGAGGCACCCAGCAGTACTTAGCACTGTGTAGCTCATTCACACATTCAGTACAAGCATATATACTAACATAAATCAAGAGAAATGTGCTTCAGAGCCCTTCACACTAAGATCACACACTCCGTGAGGGTCTAGGCTCCCTGACCACACCATCTGAAGGGAAACACCATGCAAACAGATGTCCACCAGCAGTGTTTCCCCAGAAGTCAGGGGTGAGCACACCCCTAAGTGATAGCACACATTCTGCAGGAGGCATGCTTCTCCTTCCAGACCCACAATTGTGATCTCAGTATCTAATAGGACTGTCTCTGCTGATCCACATGATCCAAAAGGGAGAGACCATCAGTTCTGCTCACCCCTAGGTGCTGGGCTATTCACACAAACACTCAACTAAGATCTGTCCATACATCACTTGGACCCTGATCCTTTAGTTCATAAGCAACAGAGGGCCAGGGCATTTATTCAATACATGAAAATTCAAATGCCTATCTTTTTTTAACAAACCATACAATCTGGTTGAGTTGGGTCTGGGGTCTGCAAGCAGAAGTTCATCATGTGGGAGATGTGGCCTCTTTTAAATGGGGTGAGTGGGCTCCACGTGGTACAACCCCGCTGGCCTCCAGGGCTGACCACTGAAGACCTGAGTTTGCCACCTAAAGCTGATGAATGACAGGGAATGCTGTTAGGAGACCCTATAGCCACAGAACCTAGTCCAGAGCCCGACATAGAACAGAGGGCTAATTAATACTGTTATGGATGATGAATAAATGACAGAGCTAGTGCTAAAATGTTGTGTTTTACAAATGGCTATAGAATATCAACATGCAACATAGGCGAAAATGAGAAATGCTGTCTTATTCTTTCACTTCAGTCATATTCTGTTCAAAACGGTAATTTTGGTTAATGTTTATAAAACATATGGTGTAGCCTGCTGGATTATTTACAAGGTATTTAATAGAAAGGTGATTAAAAGATGTTTGTAGAAAATAAAAATTCAAAATGAGCAACTTGTCCCTTGGTTTATCTTTCATTTAACATCCCTGTGGCTGATGTTAATATTCAAGGTCTCATGTCCTAATGCCATCCTGAGTAACCACAATGCAGATGGTATAACGGTACACACTCTCGTGAATGATGGACCCCAAATGGGAATGTCACAAATGAAAGGCTCTACTCTCATTCCCGATAACATGGTCTTTATGACTGTCACCGACGGCCTGCATGTCCTCTTACTAACCTGCTTGCCCATGTCTGTAGCTACCGAAATTGTCCATAAATGGGCCCTTTCCTTCATTCTGAACATTTCTCTGCACCTCAACATTCACAAGAATTCTATTCCTGGAAATTGTAGCAGACATGAACCAGATTAAGTGTCTTGGTTATTGAGAAACTGAGCCACTGCCTTCAGCAGACATTTAACAGGTACCTGCTGCTGGGTGTGGACACAGGCTGTGCTTGAGTTCTGAGGTGCTGGGAGCTCAGTCCCCATATTCAGGGAAGGAGGACTTGAGTGTGATTCTCCTTGTGGCCCCAGGTCCTAATCCATGATGGACACCTACTTAATACTCAATAAATGCTGATTCGATAAAGTTATTAATAAAGGGGCTTTTTGCACCCAAAATCAACTTTTGACTTCTGGATGTTATAAAGGACACATAAATCTGGATCCTGAGTCAGAGAGCACAGATTTCTCTTCCAAGGTTGACTGATCCTGTTTCCAAGGTTGACCATAAAGTCCTGTCCCTTCCCCAGGTAAACCATAGTAATGGGAAGAATGAATTGTTTCACTGCTTCAAGAGGATGAGCAGAGGCTTAAATCAAGGTGACCTGTGGCTACTAAGAGTCAGGACACATATATAGTGAAGGACAGCCTGACCTCTAAGTATGAGTGAGGTTGTCTCTCCATATTCATCAGGGGCTCTGTGGTAGTGGGCTCAACTCCACAGGAGAAAAAACAAACAAACACCAACTTGACATAACAATGGGGCCCTTTCTTCTGCAGGCACCAGGGAGCTTCTGATCCGGAGCAAGAACTTCAAGGAAAATCATGCCACAAGCATCCAATCTGTACAGAACTAAGGAAGCACCTTTGCTGTGGGGAAAAGCTGAATTGCTCTATAAACGATGAAGCCAATGCCAGGACTAATGAGCACACCTTGTGTCCAGACCTTGACTTCTAAAACTGTTCTCCCATAAAAGAAACCAGGGGTCCTTGGGAAAACGGCTGATTCTGGGCCTGAGGCCAGAAATATTCACCATGTATCTAGAGCATAATCTCTCTAGATCCTCTGCCCTCAATGACATGGACATCACCTCCCTTCTCTGCCCTCAAATGTGGCTACAATTAATGACTTGCTTCCAAAGAGTATAGTATGGGAATCAAGTTAAAAGTAACTTGATAGTAGAGAAACCTATCTTTTAGGTTCTCTACTGTCTTAATAATAGGAAACACTGCTTTTGCCAGCTAATCACAATGAACATCATCAATGACAAGTTATGATAATGGCTTTCCTCTTGACATCACATGATGAATATGTCACTTCATTTCTATGGTCTTCCTCCCCAAAATCCATATCCCTGTTTAATCATTAGGAAGACAGTATAAAAGCACAAGTTGAGTAATATTCTACAAAATACCTGACAGAACTCCCCAAACTTCTCACTTTCATCAAACACAAGGGAAGTCTAAGAAATGGTCACAGCTGAGAAGAGAGTAAGGAGATACAATAACTAAATGGCATGTAGCCTCCTGGATAGGATCCTGGGGCAGAAGGACATTCGTAAAAAATCAGTGGTGTTTGAGGAAAGGGTGTAGTTCAGAGTGATGTGGCATTTTGGTTCAGCAATGGAAGGTGTCACAAAAAGGCAAACCGAGTAGGGGTATGCAAAAACCCATTGTGCTTTTCTGTAAATATATAAATATTCTAAAAAGTTAATCATGAATTTATACAACACAAAGTATTGCAATTCTCAAACACACTCGCTGTCTGAGTCACCCCGCTCCTTGAGATAGAATGAACCCCGAGTACATGGCTGCTGGTTCAGCTAAGGTTGTTTCCTGAGGATTAGGGGGAAAGCAACACAACTCTGACTCAACAGGGTGACAAGACCCTGAGTGCTGGTGCAGTACAGACAGAAACATCTTGTCCACTCTCACCTGTCAAATGAACCACACCTTCAGGAATATTTACCTAACAAGCTATGCAGCAAGAACTCTCAGTTTGTGTGATTCCAGGAGGATAAACAAGAGCCTTTCTGTGATACAATTGTCATAAAAGGTAAAAGCAAATGAAAGTGTTTTACAGAACTGTGGGCCTGGGAGAACAACTTTCACCGGCAGGTGGCAGAAAACTTACCACAGAGTATTAAAATTTGCTTTAAATTGGAGTCATTTTGTTCATTAAAATATAGGGTGAGTGTTGCAGACTGAAGCTAAATTTTATGCTGTTTGTACTGTTTGTATAAAGCTCTCCTCAGACATGTAACCTAGAGCTGGGCATGTGCCAGTGAAGTCACGGGAGCTTTTTATGAATAGAGTTTTACACCAAAGAGCATTCTTTCCAGGTGAGCTCTATGAAAAATCCTTTCTCTAAACACATGAGGATTAATGAATAATTAAATGCTCCCAGGCTCCAGTCTTATCTGGTCTCCTTGTCACAGTTTGAGTTTAAATTGTCCCTAACACACACACACACACACACACACACACACACACACACACACACACACATTCAGGCTGGATGGTTCCAAAAGAGGAGCAAGGGGTGACCTTGCCTCTTCTCTGGTAAGGCCAGGACACAAGGAGGAAGCCACTGACCAATGGGGATCCAATGGAAAGACAAAACTTATCAGTTATTCATAGGGAAAATACGCTGTGAAGACTATTCATCAGCAAGTGGGGAGGCCAAAGGGAACATCCTGATATTCTGTAGCAACCTAGTGAGGCAGCCACCATCCCTGGGGCTGGGGAAACAAACAGAAGAAGCTGAATTATCAGCGTTTAGAAACTTGAGGGAAAGCCCCAAATATAGAAGCAAAGACCTCTGAGGAGAAGGCATTATCCAGTCAGTGCCACTGGGTTTGGGCACCTTGAGTCTGATTGGAGAAACCGGGATCTGTTGTTACTGGTAGAACAGGGCCCTCCCAGGTGACCAAGTGAGGCTGGGTGATGTTGACAAGAACAGGAGGCCAACAGAAAGCAATGGAAGGATGGACTCTTTCTCATTCTTCCAGGTGCTCTCCCTCTGGGTCAGCAGACAGATCTTCCCATGGTAGCTGGTTCAGGACAGAGCTGAGACTCAGAGGCCTGGCTTCAGCCCTGCAAAGCAGAGTATGTGGTCAGCCTCTCAGACTTAGCCTCTCAGACTAGACACTTGGTGAGCCTCACCTAACCCTCCTGATTGCAGGCTGACAGGCATCATGCTTGCTCAGCAAACCAGAAATCCTAGAACTATTTCAGACCTCACCTTGAGCATTTTGTATTTCTAAACAGTGTTGGATGGCATTTTTGTCTAAACTTAGTGTATTAGTCAGGGTACTCCAGGAAAATAGAGCCAATAGGATGGACATGGAAGTGTAATAAGATTTATTATGAAAAATTGGTTAATATGATTATGGAAGCTGACCATCCTGGGCTCAGCAGGAGGAGATGGTACACTGAAGACCAGAAGAGCTGATGCTTCAGCATGACTCCAAAGACAGGCAGGCAAAGGCAATCCCCTCTTACTCAGCCTTTCTCTTCTATTCAGGTCTTCCAGTGATTGGATGAGGGACACCTACATAGGGCGGGCCATCTGCTTTACTCAGTCTACTGATAAAATGCTAATCTCATCCAGAAACATCTTCATAGACACACCCGGGTTAAGGTCTTGAACACCTTGCCAAGGCCTCTCTAGGCTCACATGCAGGTCTCTGCCACCTTCCCTCTTTTGACCACCATAGGTCTCTGTTCCTGTCAGGGTGGTGGCACCAGCTGGAAATGTGTGAGGAAAATGGTGCAAGTACAGTAAGTCCAAGTATCCCCAAGATAACAAAAATACCATTATGTTTTAGGGTGATATCCATGAAGATGATTGGGGCAACCCAAGGATCATTGTCCACTCCTGACAATACCAGGGAAGGGCAGCCCCAGTGTGTGAGCACAGCATCAGTAGAGTGTGTCACACTCTTCCTCAGACAGTGGGTGCCCTCTGTGTCCAGAGCTGGGACCCCTAGAGAAAGACACAGAGATCAGAATGTGGACAGAGGCAGTTTATCTGGGAGGTGACCTCAAGAGGCAGTACTAAAAGAAGTGACACTGGGTGGAAAACAGCCAGAAGTTTACCACTCTGGAAAGCTGGGACTCAGTCCCTTGGGTTCCTCTGGGATATCTCAGAACACCTCAGAATCTGGATTGTTTATACTCCAGTTGCCATTTGCATCTGTCTTGAGCTGAGGGTTGATTTCTGGAGGCAGAGGGCCCTGTCTGGGTGTGGATGATCCTAAAACCCAAAATCACCCTGCAGTGCCCAAGGTGTGCATGTCTGCTACAAGCCTTAACTAGCCAGGTTAGGACTGTAAAGCAGATGTAGTCTTTCTTCCAAGCTTCAAAGTTAAAAAGAGTAGCCATGGCATTTTCACTTAAGTTTAAGAGATGTTGAAGCAGAATTTGGTTGTTGTTTTTTGTTTTTGTTTTTGTTTTTTAGAAAAAAAGTGTCCAGCTCCAGCTTTAGTCTTTACTATATCTTAGGTGTTATGTCCAGGGCCTCATGCTTTAGGTTTCTTACTTAAGTTGTCCCACATCATGAAATCCTAAATAGGAGGCCAGAGCCCTGACGCCACAATCATTTAGGAAGACACTCGCCAGTGGTCCAGTTGCCATGGCCTCTTCAGCGATATTCTCTGCAGCTTCAGTCCAGCACCTGAGCAGCCCCTCACAGGCTGAGAGAACCTGTCAGCCTTCTTAATTATGATGACAAACCTATGGTCACCAAATATTTGCATTCAATAATTTATTATTTTTTGAACTCCTATAACAGGCCCCGGATTGCATTGGCTTGACTCCAAATGTGGGCGTCTCCGGTCAACAAAGTGTTCTCGGGCCTCTGTCACACAGCTAAGGCTGTTCTGCTTTTAGTAACATGTAATTAGTGCAACCAGCAAACCTTTAGAAACGACATTCAGAGATTTAAAGTGGATGCAGAGCTACTGGCAGAAGAAACTGAGCGTTTTAACTGATGACTTAAGTCAACAGTCTGTTCCGAGGGCAGATATTCCTGAAGCTCTGGTGTCATTTCCCAACATGTGTCATGGTGTTGATGGATCATCTGACACCATGTCCTCCACCAGTCAACACAGGCCCCCAAACACTCACACATCTGAGCTCAGTGGCAGGCGATGTCACATCTGCCCCTTGGAAGCACCAACCTCCATCCGCCCCATAACTATCCCCATCCCCCATAAAAGGAAACAGCAGGCACTTTCCCAAGTCTTAAACATCCACTTCTACCCACACTAGTTGTTTATAAAAGATGGTTCACTTAACAACACCCACTTAGCCAGGAGCATCTTTGGGCCTCTAATTGAAGCATGGCCCAAGGTCAGCCAAGAAGATGTGATGTTTCCTGTGGCCCCAGGTGGTGGCCCTGAGGAGGTGAGTGTACAGAGCAGAGTTGAGGTCTGGGGCTGCATCCCACCACTTGTTCCAAGTCTGGCAGTTTTGGAGCTATTGAGAGACTTAATAACATAATAGGGCAGCCAGATTTCTAATGCACCTTGTGTTCTTATGTTTGCAAGCATTTCTGTCAGGCAGTCTGTGCTTTTCAAAAGCAATGCTTTCCCATTAAGGGGAGATTTGACTAGGCTGCCCTGGAGGGGCAAGGGTGTGCAAACAGGTGAGCTTTTCTCAGGGACCTCATGAGGGAGATAAAGGGCTCTGTTGGGGAACAATTTTCATGTTACATGTGTGGCACCAGGAAGAGCGCCCACGAGCTGTGACATCACGCCCGGTGTCTGTTTGTGTTGGCTTTCTGCAGGATTTCATTCCCCTTTTAGCTGTTTCTTTGTATTCTCTATTTATTTTTAAGATTGGTTTAAGGCAAAGGAAAGACCTGTCCTGGATATGCCATGTGGTTTTGAATAAACAAAGCATTTTTAAAAGTCAATAAACTAGGAGTCAGGGTGAGCTCTGAAAGGGACTTTTGTGAGCTCTCACTCGGACAAGTTTTAATTTATTCTTTTCTTCTGCACACATATGCCTTGAATGATATTTTTGCTTGATTGTTTTTAAAATAATATAGAAAGCATGCTTGTGTTTTTCTTTCACTCCCCCTCCAATAGAGGGACCTTCTTCCCTAACAACTTTCCACCCCAGCTCCCCATTCCCAAAAAGGGAAAACTAAAGAAATGGCCAGCACCTCGAGAAAAGTCCCAGAGGAAATGACTGGCATGGAGCTCCTTGAGTGATGCTAAAGGATGTGCTGGGTGCAGGTCCATGGCAGCTGTGCCTGGGAGTCCTGTCTCCTCCCAAGCAACCCCTGCAGCCTTGTGCTACCCAGAACCCCAGCTCTCTCCGATGGCCTGTTCTATCTCTGATTTCTCTAAAGACTTCACTGCAAAGGATGGGCCTTCCCCCTCCCATAATCTCAACCTCACACTTTGTCTCTTTCTTGATCATGAACCATACTGTACACTGGGCTTGCATGTGCCAGCATAAATTCAGAGCCTCGCTCACCCACAGCTCCTTGTGCTCATGCTCTGTTCACGAACTACATACTAATCTTTCTGAAGTTCTAGAGCCCCCAGATGTCCCAGAGGCTTATATCCAGGGACACTGGATATTTCATATTTGCAAATACCTAGTGTAAATATAATCCTCCTGTTTTTATTATTTGGAGTGATAATTGGTTGCTATGAAGTATGATGACTTAATGATGTGCAAGGTACTCAGTAAATTCTTGTTTTATTACAGGGTATCTGCCTGATAATTTTTAAAAATCTGTATTATATAATCATAGTTGTTGATTCTAAAAAAATAGAATATTTTAAGAGTTAATTAACTGGAGGGCAGGTAAGCCACACCAGCTTCAATAAGCATCTATTGTCTTAATCGGGGTTCTCCAGAGAAACAGAACCAATATGAGTCTAAAAAGTCCCAAGATCTGCAAATGACAAATTGGTAACTCAGGAGAGCCAACGGTATAAATTCCAGTCTGAGTCTGAGTCTGAGTCTGAAGGCAACCAATGTGTCAGTCCCGAGAGAGAGAGAGAGAGAGAGAGAATACTCCTCTCCTCAGCCTTTCTTCTTTAACTCAAGCCTTCAACTAACTAGATGGGGCCCACTCACTTTGGAGAAAACAATCTGTTCTACATAGTCTATGAATTCAAATGCTGACGTCACCAGAAACAACCTCACAGACATGTCTACTAAGTCCTTAGCTTGCTCTGAACTAAATCTTAGCAATTCAACAACAGGTTATCCTTAATCTAGAAAGAGAAAAACACCTGAACTCTACAACATCACAAAGATGTGGGTTTGTAAACACAGGGGAGGCATTCTCTGAAAGGACTTCCTGGAGGGTGGGGCTTGGTCTGGGATCTAATGAGGGCAAGCAGTGGGCACAGGAACAGCAGAAACAGCAGGGATAAAGCACAGCCTCCACAGGTGACATGCAGGATTTTCCCATGTGACTTAAACAGGGCAAGGATCCTGTCAGAGGTGAGGGAAGTGTGACTTCAATGCCTGGCTTTGTGAGGGGCTGGAGGTTTTCCAGAGGAAAATGAAATGGAGCAGACAGTATCTGGTCTGTTTTGCAAGTGGCAATAAAACTCATAGAGGACAATGATAAGTGGGGCATTGAAGAGGAGATGATCAGAAGGTTAAGAAATCTTGGAACAGCATCATAATAATTGTGTCATAATAACACATCTCATATCATACAGCTCTATCTTTGCCCAAACAGTTCATTGTTCCAAATACTGGAGGGCACGATCTCTCTCTTGAATGGGGAGAACTCTGAGCTACAAGAAAGTTTAGTGTCTTATCAAATCCCACAACCCTAATACGTCATGAATTCATTAGCAACAGCTAAGATGTTTGAGTTCTGGCACAATGGTCAAATATTTTAAGAGGAACAGAATGGATCTAACCTATATTGTTCCCAAAAGGAGAGCTATTACCAATGATTGAAAGTAACAGGGAAGCAAATGTTGGCTTGATGGAAGAAAAAAGTCTAAAACAATTTGAATCCTTTAGACTTGCATAAGTTCTTTTCAAAATGGCTAGAATGCCAAGGAGGGAAGATGGATAAAATGGTGATGGCAATGGCATCTCTGAACTCAAACAAGTGAAAATCAGCTATTCTTGAGTCAATTATCAATGAGAGGATTTCAAAAACTTTGCATTCAAGGTGGAATTTTGGCTAGAGGAGGGGCCTTGGGGCGAATGGTTCTTTCTGTACCAACAGACGGACAATCCTGTTGTCTCTCAATTCTTCGTGTTGGCTGTGATGGCCGAGCTGCCTGGTTACCTCATCTCCATTCTTCTGTCTGACTCCCAGAATCATGTTTACTGGCCAGCACATATCACAGATGTCTCCACTGGAATTGCTCTAAGGTAAGTGTATATTAATAATAAAAAGAAAACCTGACCCCATGTATATATGTGGGTTGTGTTTTTATTTGCTGCATGGAGATTAATTGGTAGGAAGACAAAAGGGCAGCATTAAATGAGAAATTTTTTTCAGTAACTTTTGACTTTAAGATTTGGAAAAACCTTCTTTTAAAAAGTTAGAGCTAAAGAAATTTGAGAAAGGAGCTGATAGATAGCAGAGGCATCAGAGATTGACTCGGACATTTTTCTGCCAAATATTCCTGCACATCACTCGAGGGAGCACTCTTTCCAGGGGAAACAAGATTTCACGTTCTACAGCAGCCAATGGTGCTGCTGCTTTATAAAGAAAAAAGGGATTTCAATATTCACCGTTGCGCTCCTGGATTTCTTCCAATGCCTCCCAAAAATCACTTCCAAAAGAAAAAAAAAATTGATACAGGCTACATTTCAGACAAAAGAAAATGAAGAATTATCACCCTCACGGCTTTCTGCTAATAATGTTTGTTTTGGGAGCTCCCTGACAGCCCATCTTTGCTTTCACTCTGTATCAGATCTGCAAAAAATTCTCCACAGAGCATTTCAGATTAGAAATATATCAGAACTACAATTGTCAGGGGGTCATAGAACACTTTGTATCACACACACACACACACACACACACACACACACACACACAGTCACAATGGCATTTCTGATCTGGTGATTCAAGGCCATCTCTTTACAGGTTTGGAAACTGAGTCCCAGAGACCTGAGGATGGGTCAATAGTCACATTTCTATTTGGAGGCAGCACAAGCACCAGGCCAAGTCTCCTAATTCATTGTCACATTCTATGTGTATTTCCAGAAACGGGAGCAGTTCATGCATTTTGATTTTTTTCAGTACTTTCTTGTGCCAAACGTTCTGCTAGTCTCCTCACACGCACCATCCTATCAATCTTGAGGCTGTCTCTCAAGCAGGGATGTCATGCCCAATTTCAGATGATGTTCAGAAAGAAAGCCACTTGCCCACAAGCCCTTAGCTTCTCACTGATTGATTCATAACAGGGATTCGGCTCTGCCTCACCACATAGCATACTGGATTCTTATCTTTCAATCTGCCTGCTGATATCTTTGCTAGTATGCCCCAGTTGCATCTGGAAATATGTTGCTTTTCCTTATTGAGATGGAAAGTATTTCCTCAGTGCTTATTTTACTTTAAGCTTTATTGGTTTGAGCTAACTACTGGGATAAATTGATAAGCTGAATTCCTAAGAAGTATTGATTTTATTAAATTCAGTCACCATTAAATAAAAAAAAAAAACAAAGTACTCCAAGGTAGCATAGCATTTTCTACCAAATTATCCAAACATCTTTGCTAAAACCATGTTATATGAGCTATAAATTTTAGATGATGCTGGTGGTATGGAAACATGTGTGCTTACTTTGAAATGGACAACATATAACTTTTACCAAATTGCTACCAAATTCTGAAAATTTTCTGTTATGAAACAAAAGTCAGCTTATCTGGCTCCCAGGCTGTGCTACTCAGAGGAACCCGAGCTCCCTGGAGAAATGCTGACTCCGGGCCTGTAGTAAGACATGAACAAGCTAAGCCTGCAATGTCTTACCATGCAAGAGAGCAAGGTGCCATGCTAGAACTGTGTCCCAAAGCATAAGAACCAACTTGAATATGCTTCACTGGCCAAAGGTAAACATTTTGTCATCCAGTGATATTGGTGTTGGACCTTGCTAACTCTCACCAATACTATTTCTCCAAGAAATCACAACCATCTACAAATCCCTCTGTGCTTAAAGCACACCTGAGCCTTCCCCTGCCCAACTTATAACTCCCTGAACTGGGATGATTGTGTATGTCCTTTCTTTCCACCATGAAACTCCAGCTAGTCAAGGGGAAAAGTTGTCATTCATTTCTTAGTTCATCCGATAGAATGTTGCTTGCATTAATATTTAAGGATCAGCCTGCTCTTTGAATGTGGGTCTCCAGGACTTGGGTGTAGAACTTCCAGTGGCTTGTAACTATAGCATAGATGTGGGGTTAACAGCTCCCTCCTACTAAGAAATTTTTTCATGCATTCGATGTTATATTAGCTTACCCCACAGTCACTAGTTGCAACAAGACTGTTAACGTCAAATATAACAACACCACAGGTTGTCCTAGTTAATGTGCAGAAGGTTTATTTCTCTGTCTCCTCTGCAGGATTTGGAGAAAGCTGTGGAGCATTTCTGGGTGGTGAGCTGGATTCTTGGGTACACAATCACACTATTAGTGCACACACTACATCCATAGTCATATTTTACGTGGTATTGTTGACATTTACCAAGTTATGCCATGATAAAGTGGTCTACAGAGCATCTTTCAATCACAGTTGTCAATAAGTTACAACCAGAATTTTTTTTAAGGGAGCATGGGTGTTTTTAGCTACAAAAGGGAAAATTAAGAAAACAAGTTTAAGTAGCTTTAACAGTACAAAACCTTCTCACTGATGAGGACTTTGACTTGAAAAAGTGGCAGGGAAGGTGCCAATCCCGGCTCTTTAGGTGGAGACTGTGGTTTGGGTTAAGCCTAAGCCAAGCATTTAGTGGTTTAAGACATCACTAAATAGGCAATTTCATCTTTGTTTCCCCCAAACCTCAACCATCTGAAGTCTGTTATGCAGACCCAGCCACAATTATTAAGTCCATCCTCAGATATATATTTTTTTTCAAAGCAAAATGCATTTAAGCGTCTCTCAAGGGGATTTATGTTCCAATCTTGTATCACTTTGGGCTCTCCTCTGGAACTTCCCTAAGCTTTCCATGTTGTGCTCATTTTTTCCTCATTCCATTATATCTGTCAAATTCAACTCTGTCATAAGTAGCTGTGACAGTCAAAAAAGGAAAGAAAAATCCTTCAAGATTCAGAGCATCAAAGCCCACATCTCTCAGGTTATATCTTCAAGAGCCTGGCGGCGGGGCAATCTTTGTGTTAAACAACCAAAAATGTGACATTTAAGTAGGGACAGATGCCTAACTTTATGATATAATAAATGCCTGGCAACGCTGTTCTGAGTCTGCAGTGCACACAAGTAGCATTAGAGGTCAATTTTCCAAATGATCCCTAATTCTTTCGTGACAATATATCACTTTACTGATGACCCTAACAAAAGCAGTTAGCTGCCCTCATATCACACAAACCCCAGAGGCGAAGAGAATGATTTCATGCATAATATAAACAGCCATTTAGAAAATAAAATCAAATCACGTAAAATCACAGTGGAGAAACAGCCACAATTGGGGCTAACAACTTCCATCCGTGGAAATATTTTTCTAATCTAAGATAGCTCACAAAGGGGAAAGCCATGAATTGATGTGTGCCGTAACCACCAACAATAAGATGATTCCCATTCAAAGCTCATGGCTTTCTGCCCCTTACTCCTGTGTTTATAAAGAGGTGGTGTATGAGAAAATGACACCAGGCACAATCAAAATTATGAGGAGCAAGTAAAGCCTGAAGGTGAGAGTTACTTCGTTGGCATATACACAGCAGCACCCCCCAGACTTGTTACTGCTGGCCAGCATGGCAGGTTTGCCAAGTGAAGGTAGCAAATTAAAAAAACTTCCTTATAAAAAAATAACAAGTGTTGGTGAGGATGTGAAGAAAAGGCAACCCTCTTCCACCATTGGTAGGATTGTAAATTGGTTCAGCCACTATGGAACATAAAATTCTGTGCACTTGAAATCTTTTTTAAAAAATTAAACATAGAGCTACCATACAACCCAACAATTCCATTTGGGATATTTATCTTCAGAAACAAAGACACTAATTTAAAAAGACATATGGCCCTGACTGGTTTGGCTCAGTGAATAGAGTGTTGGCCTGCTGACTGAAGGATCCTGGGTTTGATTCTAGTCAAGGGCATGTACCTTGGTTTCAGGCATATCCCCAGTAGGGGGTGTGCAGGAGGAAGCTGATCTCTCATCAATGTTTCTAACTCTCTATCCTTCTCCCTTCCTCTCTGTAAAAAATCAATAAAATTTGAAAAAATAAAAAGAAATATGGACCCCTATATTTATGGCAGCATCATCTACAATAGTCAAAATATGAAAGCAACCTAGGTATCCATGGATAGATGAATGGATAAAGAAGAGGTGAAATACAGTGAAATACTAAAGTCCAAAAAATAATAAAATCTTACCATTTGCAAATATGATTAAACCTAAAGAGCATTATGCTAAGTGAAATAAGTCAGACAGAGAAAGGCAAATACTTTATGACCCCACTTATATTTTGAATTTACAAAAACACACAAATAAAGAACAAGCTGATTGTTGGCCAAGGGGAGGAGCCAGGGGACGGGTAGATGGGGAAAAAGGTGGAAACAACACATAACACAACATAGTTTTTATGTCATGCTTTGATTTCAAGTGTATGGACTCTGAATAATCTAAGGGAATAATTTTTCTGTAACTAGTCTAGATTAGTTAGAGGAAAATGAAGACATTAAACACATTAATTCTGATATTAAAAATATTCTATGTAACCACTTTTTATTTAAAAAACTAAAATTTTCAAGTCATTGTATTTATTGAACTTTTGCAAAACAGACATCAGCAGCTCACTGGTGATTTATGCCAAGTAAACAGGTACTAGCTCTTCCTGGCTATCAGTGATAAGTGTTCCATTGCTTATGGTTCTATCGAATTAAAATGTATCATTCTTTTTAAGATTCAGAAAGGAAATTATCACTCATTGCTAGAACCCAATGCTGGCTGAGAGATGGGAAAGGAGACAGGAGAATGAGAACATGCAAAGGGCTGTTTAATGGAACGTGTGGCTGTCTTTGCTGGGTGCTCTGCCTTGTCAAGGGGCTCCTCCTGAATGGCCCCTCCTCCAGGGAGCAGAAACTCTGGCTGATTTCTTTTAGCTTGTAATACCCAGGTGCTCTAGTCAGGTAAATGCTAGAATACTTTAATATTGCTCCTTAAAAACAACCTGTGATAGACCAATACAACCTCAAATAGGATCACAGTAAACAGCCCATTCACTCTCAAAAAGGTTAAAACATTGGAAATGTAGGTTCCCCATATTTCCAGTGAACAAGATTGTTAGCTGTTTGGAAAGTGACCTCCCTTCAAACAACCTAATACAAGAGACCCAGGGATGATGATTACATGGAGGCCCTCTGAGGCTTAGATGGGTTCAGAAATCCACGCTAAAGTGTTAGATAAAAGGATTTGCTTTGCTTTGTTTTGACACTGTGCTATTTCCCAGGAGCAAGTATATAAACCTTGAGATGTGTTGTTGTTTCCTCCTTTTCTGGTTCCTGCCAATCCAAAGTAATGGCAAGGAAGAAACATGATGTTTCAAGGTTCCTAATGAAATTCTGCTTTTGTGGAAAACATTTATGTTGAGTGGAAATGAGAGAGGGGTGGGGTTAAGGAAGCAACAAAAGCCCATTTGGAAAGAAAGCAGCCAGACTCCCCAGAATGGTAAGGATGGAAGTGACTGTACCTGGATGTAGAAAATCAGCTCAGATGTGTCCCAGGTGGTGTAAGGTGATCAGTATCATTATCAAGAAACTTTCAGCAAAAATCTCAAATTCGCCACCCTCTCCAGGTCCCCAGTCCCCATGATGCTGCATGGACACAGATGTCAGGTGTCCATTCACCTGCTAGACAGCAGGCACATCCGAAGTGGCAAGGTGACCGAACAGTGTCTCTACCTCTTAACACCATGCCTGGCACCAACAAGGAAATGAGTGAATGGATGAATGGAGGAATGAATGAATGAAAAACAATGTACAGAGAAGACTGGCACAATCCAATAAATTTCCATTGATTATAGCTGAGGGAGTACATCAAAGCAGCTTTCCTACATACCAAAGGTGATGGACACAACATGCACATAAGAACGTGTGTGTGTGTACTTGGAAGTTTCTTGCTGGACCAGTCACTTCCCCTCGATGTAAGTTTGACCTCACAAAGCCTGGCTCCATCACTGCAGGCCCTGGTCCTTCATATCCATCTCAAGATTCCTTTTGCAAATTAAGAAAATTTAAAAGCAACAACATTTTGATATAGTCCAGAACCTTCCTCAGGAGATCTAAACTCTCATATATTTAATCTGTATTTAAATGTTTTCACTCGCACCTTGATTTAAAAATTACTTTATAAGATACCATACATATACAAATATTGCATCCAGGTGGTTTTGGAAATTAATGTCTGTTTCCAAGGGCTGTGCCACTTCCCCAGGTTGCTGTTTGTATTTGTTTACTAGGGCCACCACCACAAATACCCACAGGCTGTGCAACTTCAAGAGAAGTTTATTGTCTCAGTTGTAGAAGCTGAAAGTATAAGATCAAGGTGTGGACAGGGCTGGTTTCTCCTGAGGACTCCCTCCGTGGCACATAGACGGCTCTCACATGGCCTACCTTCTGTGCGGGTTGGCTTCCTAATCTCTTCTTTTAAGAACCCCAGAATATTAGACCCACCCTAAAAGACTTCATTTTACCTTGATGACCTCTTTAAAGACACAATTCCCAACGACGGTCACATTCTATGGTAGTGGGGTTAAGTCTTCCTTCTACAGAGTTGAAGGGGACACAATGCCATCCATATCACCATCTTCTGTTTTCTAAAATCTCTGTTTTCTTCTTCAGCAATAAGTTATCCCCAATCATAGGTGTTGGGAGGTAAAGAGCAAAAAGTCCTTTCTGGAGGCTCCTTAAATAGAGCTGCAAACAAAGACCTACTCAGAAAAACAAAGTTTTTCCTCCAAGTAATTGTGTGCTGGTTCCTTGAGAAACGACTCTAATTCAGGTACAAATTTATTTCTTTTATGGTATTTATGGTTACAAATATATGGTTATTCTAAAGCAGAAGTTTAAAAATTAATAACATATTTAAGTGGAAGACTTTATAGGCTTTTTAAACATAAATTTCAAGTGTTTCCATGACACAGGGTAATAACTCTACGAAGCGAGAATAGAACCGCTAAGTCTAAAGGCCCCCATCATAATTCATCAGGACGTGGCAGTGCAGCACTTACAGCGTATTTCAGAAGCAACGTTAATATTTCATCAAATCTGAAGCAAATAGCCTTTAATCCATATATTAAAATCCTAATAGTTGCTGTTGCACCAGAGGCTAGAGGCAACAATAAACGGTATGGAAATGCGGCCATTTGTCTCCATCCACAGCCTTCATATTCTCAGAAATTACATTGACCGACAGCCCTTGTTCCCATTACTGCTTATGTTTATGGTACATCTTTATGGTACATCTTTATGGAAAAGTTAAAAATGTTATGAGTAAAACCTTAATAGAATATAACCTGGGAAATCTCTGAGAAGGAGTCGAGAACTATTAAGAAAATGTGGCTCCAACGAATAGAACCACAGGCGAGTGTCAGACTCAGTATGGCTTCCGAGTGTGAGAGGCCACATCCTGACAGTAATCAGAGACGGGGGATGTAGGGGTCTTCATGTCAAATTAAATTCATCAATAGGAGAACCTTATGGAAATGTGTGATCAATAAAGCTTACCCAGGGGCGGGCAGAGGAAGGTGTTAAATGTATATAAAAACAATTCCTAAATTGCTTTTTCACATTTGAAAAATAAAAGTTACATATGGCATGTTTTGTATTTATTGAAATGCCATAGTTTTGTTTTATAATCTCATACAAGGCATTACAGGAAACCGTTTGGTGTTTTTTAAGGAAACTTTAGCTTTATGTAACTCAGTCTTAAAAGTATAGTGTATTTGTTTTTCATACTCATTACAAATGTATGAGCTATAAGTATGTGTTTTCTTGTGTCTATTCATCCCACAACAAAAAAATAGCTAATATTCATTTTTATGGTGCAGAGATGAATAATGTTTAAAGCAAATTAAAGCAAAAGCAGATGGAATTTTTTTCATTTTTTTCATTTTGAGTAGTTTGCATCAACTATTTAGCTTTATGATTGCATCTTAATTTAATTAATTTACTTTAATTTAATTTATTTAATCAATTTAACTAATTTAATGTGACTAATGATTTAATGTGGCATCTTTAGAAGCTGTCCTTTAGCTGGTGCAGATACATGTGTAAGAGATGAGACAGATGAAAAATATGGATCAGAACACATGTGGACAAGTCGGGAGGATTGGCTGTAACTATTTACCCAGAGATCACACACAGCATCTTCTTTCCATCAACACTGGTGTTGTTCAAAACAGTTTCAGAGTTTGTAATTTAGACTGCAGCATATCAAAGCAAAGTAAACATTTATGGAGTGCCAACTTCATGCCAGATAGTGTAAAAAGCACAAAGTAATCTCAATTTATTTACCCAATGCTAAAGAATCGTCATTGCTTTTCTGCATGTTTGTTTGTTTCAATTTGGTGGTTAAGTTGTTGTTGCTATTGTATTTTACAGATGAAAAGGCTGGGATTCCATGGGATTAAGTGATATGTGAAACCTTAGGCATTTGCAAACTTCATTCTATAGGAAAATGCATTTTGATTTAGGGAAATGGCAAAAGCCATTCAGAATCTACTGACTGATGTGGTCACCGAACTGGGAAATTCTGTGAACTCGATTTTTTTAAGTTGCTATTAAATAAAATGCTGCATGTTCACAGGGCACTTTTGATGCCAGTTCCAAGGGGAAGCTTTCACACATTTGAGATTATGCCTCCCATGTGGATGTTCCTGCTCTGTGCCTTCCAGCAGCTAAGTATTCCCAAATAATACTTTATTCAGTGTGTGGGGAAGAAAAAGAAAAGATGAAGAACAAGTGAAGACTGAAGTAGGGCTTCGTTCCTTCAGAACTGTGGAGGTGAGCAAGAAGGGAGGCATGCTGCAAGGGAGATTCTGCACAAGTCTGGAGTTCCTTGTCCAGCAACATTTTCCGGGAAATCCTTGTCACTCCAAAATGCAGATGGCACTGCCTGTTGGCCACTCCTCTGGAGCAGGAAGACACAGATCTCGGTGGACCAAAGCCCAATTCTTATTTACGTCTTGTTTCTTCTATCAAATACTTACATCACACCCTCCATGTTCCAGGTACTCCTCTAAGTGCTTCCCAAATACGGAGGCCCTGGATCCTCACAGTACTAGTAAGCCTGTGAGGTAGATATCACCACTTCACAGATGAGGAAACCAAGACACAGAGAAGTCACACAGCTTGGGAGTGAAGGAGCTGAAATGCAAACCAGTCTGTCTGCAGCATCTGTGCTTTTAACCCTGACTCCAGGAAGCCCTCACATTAGGCCAAGAATGAAACTTTGACTTTGAGGGGAGAGGGACTGGTTGCCATGAGAGCCAGTATCTACTTATCGGTTCAGTCAGGACATGTGGCCCACACATCTGCTGTGTAAATGCCTCTCTGTGAAAGATGGCAGGGCTGTCGGAGTTACCAGGTCACCTGGCAACATACTATAGAGTTTGTTTCCTATGACAACACGTGGTCCTCTCCCCTGGCATAAAGTCATCTTTAATATTTCTTAAATAAGCAAAAACATAAATGTGAGTGAGCTTCATACCCATTGGATCGGAAGACTATTTCATTTTCTCACCACTTATAGACTAAGTATTCCCAAATAATACTTTATTCAGACATAAGAACAGAGTCATCCCACAGAATAGTCTGACAAACATGCAGAACAGCCATGATTAATGCTGTAGGTAATTCTAAAATAAATGTGGAATCAGGTGACTTAGAAATGTATTTGTAAATCATCAAATACCTACTATACTAAATAAGAAATAACAATGTTTTATTCTTAAAACAGAAGGCCAGTAGCCAATGCTCACAATTTTGTCACTACTTCACAAATGAAGGTGCTGTTCCCATATCAGAATCACCAGGTTATGATTCTCATGACCCATGTTACTCATTTGTCACCTGAAATAAACGTTCTGGCCAATGGTTCCAGTGGAAAACATTTCTGAATCTATGGAAAGAGTGTGAATTGAAATGGTGAAGAGCAACAGCTGTCCAGGGTTGTGAGGGCACAGTGACCGAGTCTGAGCGTGGTTTTCAATGCTGATGATGTAGTTACACATCCACCTACTTGATCACCCCTAAGAAATGATTTTATGATTGGGCTCAATTCTAGGAGGCAGGTTTCCACCCCAAAGCACTTCCTGACATCCTGGTCCTTCATGCCTGTGCAGCAGGGAAGGAGTGGATGGATGCAGGCCTCTGGGAAACTCTAGGCAGTGCTCTCTGAAGGATGGCATTTAAATGTGTTAGGAGAAGCCCCACACTGAGACGTTCTAAATCTGGACAAAGACTTCCATTTAAATTGCACCTTTTACTAAAATTATCATTAAAGGAAAATAGATGTTTCAATGCTTGAAAGATTACAGCCACAGCTGGGCCCCCTTCAGACATGCATGGAGCTTGCTAATTACATCATAAGGTCTGAGTTGTATAAAGTTCACTCAGTGTTGGCTTATCAGCATTAGAAATTTCTTTAAACTTATGAGGAAGGATGAGGTAGGGGGAGCTAAAATGAAAACATCCCACCTTTTTCTCATGGTGCGAAGTGAGCTGCTCCTGAGGCACCATCTTGGCGTGGGTTCCCTCCGCTTAAGTGCAGTTTCCATTCCTCCCACCAGCTCCAAAAGCAAAGCAGAGGTTTAGTTCATGCCATAAATATGTAACGTGAAAGTTGTGCTGGCTGGCTGAGAATATTCCAGCCCGGATGACAGTTCTCAAGATGGGGGCTTTGCAGATCTGAGATATCGCAGGTGCCTCAGCCACTGAACTGCAGTCATGCTTCTGCAGGCTTTATTTGGATATTTCAGCATTTTAAGTTATTTGCATGTGTCTGGGGCTAACCCAAGCCTGAAACATCCAAGTAAGTGCTCCTCACAGCCTTGTTTTAGAATCACAAAGGAAAAATGTCAAAGTGGAGACCAGCTGAAGAGATGCTTATAGACAGTTCTCTCACTCCAAGTGCAAAATGACACCGTCAAAAACTAAACTTGTCCTACTTTTCTAAGTCAAGCCCAAAACAAAAAAGTGAGCTGAGTTAAAGATGATGAAGCCAAAAAAGAGGCACAAAACATCGCTCGAGGAATAGAGCTGAATGGAAGAATGTGTGTTTGCTGACAGCTCAGACAAATTTCAAATTGAACGGCAGACCTTACAGTGGAGAACAACTAATTATATGGCCTTGGCTTAGGCAGTTCTGCCAGCATATAGAAGGGCAGCTTTTCTGCCTATAAAATTCTACTGTGCTAAAATGTTTTATGAAATTATGTTTATGGGCATTATTACATCTGTTCCCATTTTATTCATAATTTGTTATTTAATATATAGAAGCATGGTTACTTCTGTGATTCATAAATATACTTTCTTCATCACACATGGTTCTGGGTTAATATAATTTAATAAGTTTGCTTAAAGGTGCTACTAAAAAATAACATAATAAATAAATTCTGTATTTTAATAACATTTTTAAAATATATTTATTAGGCCTCTGTTTCAAATTTTCAGAAATTTAATTGATCTGAACTTCTTTTCTTCAAAGTTAATTGCAGTTTTATTTTTGAGACACTTAAAAAATACTCATCTAACACTGCAAGTTTTGTTTATTTTTCACATGCACGATTGATTCTTAAGATGAGGTCAGAAGATGGGTGGATAAAAAAAGCTGTGGTACATTGACAAAATGGAATACTACTCAGCTATAAAAATGAAGGAAATCTTACCCTTTGCAGCAGCATGGATGGGCCTGGAGAGCATTATGCTGAGTGAAATATGCCAGTTAGAGAAAGAACAAGTTCCATATTATTTTACTCATGTGTGGAATCTAATGAACAAAATAAACTAACAAGCAAAATAGTGAGAGACTCATAGATAGAAAGCAGGCTGACAGGTTGGGGTGGGAGGACTGGGAGGGGGAGTGGTGAAAGGATTGAGCAAAAAGGAAAAAAAGAGAGAAAAACTTATGGGCACAGGCAACAGTGTGGTGATTGCCTAAGACAAGGGGTCAGGGAGAAGTGGAGGAGGGTGTAGGTGAGAGATTTGACTTGGGATGATGAAACCATAATACACTGGGTTGTACAATTGCGCCTGAAACCTGTATAATTTTCTTAACTAGTGTCACCCAATAAGTTCAATCAAAAAGAAAAAAAGAAGAAAAGGAAGTCTGAACTTGTTTCCAAGGGGCTTTTGGAAATTCAGGATGAATGCAGAGCTCAGGGTTCAATGCATATTTACTGACAGGCTTTCAAATGCAATAGAACACTTTTCATTAAAGAGCACTTATTTACATTCTGAAATTTAAAGTTACCCATCAGATAATGTCAAAACAAAATTGGTCTAAAAGGCTCTACTGAAATCTCACCATTACTTAGCAAGGATGGCCTCTCCCCACTGTGAGTTAAGCTGCAGATGTTTTCCCCAGCACATCTTAATTTAGTAAGGCCAAGTTCACCTCTAATTTTCCAAAATTGTTTTGTTGTTGTTGTTTCCTTCTAAGCTCTTCAGAGATGACTATACACATATCATGCAAATTGGCAAGCCTCTAACAGTTGTGCAAGAGTGTCTGGGATACATGTAATTCTGTTCCAATTGTAACATTCCAATACAACAAAACAATATACTGTGCATATGCAATCCATGAAAAAGCCAGAAGCTGTCAGAATTTGAAAAATATTTATCAACACAACTTCAATCAAATGTTTTTCTATCACAAAAGAAAGATTAGATTTGTAAGTAATGAATTCAGAAGCCGTCACCCTGTTCTTGGGATTTTATCTGCACTGTCACCTGGGCAGAAGCCTGGGATGTCTGAACCCTTTATATCAATGTGGGTAGATTCTGATTACATCTCTTAAATGCACCTCCATGGAACTGTCTTCTCTTTGTTTAATAGCATCACAGTATTTATTTATTTTCTTTGCTCTTTAAACCTTCTATATATTTCACAAAATTATAAAGGAAGGAAATAAAAATATAAATATATGGTAATGAAAATTGTTTGATGAGGTTGCACATTGGTGATAATTGGGGTGGACTGTCATACTTTATCACAGCATGGTCACTAAAGAAGATATTTGTACAAAAAGTGAGAAAGTGAATGAGTTATTCTCTAATACAAAGAATGAAATCAGAAACAGAGGACCAAGGGAAAGGAAGGAGAGAAGGAAAGAAACAGAAAGCAAGGAAGGAAAGAAAGAAAGGAGTGAAAGAAGGGAGGGAAGGATGGAAGGAAGAGAGGAGAAAAAGATTGAAGGAAGTGGCAGAGTTAGATTTAAACTCAGGCAGTCTGCATCCAGACTAAAAAAATTTGAAATATTGGCATGATGGAAAATATAATAATTGAAATAAAAAACACAAGAGATGAGAGAATATGCAGAATAAATCCAGATAAAGCAGAAGATTGGCTTCAGAAACTCTAGTAGAAGTCATCTTAAGGAAACATAAATAGAAACAAAAAAGAAAACTTATGAGGTAAGGAATATACAATTAAACATGTCTGCATCCCCATAATGGAAATGAAAGGACTTCTGTTACAACAAGACCATCAGTATTTATTGACATAGGAATAGATAAGTGGATTGATGAAACAGAATAAGAAGAGCTGAAGCAGACTGTCATATACGTTGTCCATTGATTTTTGTTCAAAGAACCAAGTTAATCCAATGGGGAAAGCAATGTATTTTTAATAAATGTTGTTTAAACAATAGATAGCCATATGGAAAAAAATGAATCTGAATCTCATCTTGCTCTATGTCTAAAAATTTATCCAAGGTTGGTCATAGACCTAAATGTAAAATCAAAATCTATGATGTGTCTAGAAGGAAACATAACAATATTTTCATGGTTTTGAGGTAGATTATAGATTTCTAGAACAGAAGACAAAAAGTAGAATGCACACAAAAAAATAAAATGGTTACTTCAACATTATCAAAATTAAAATTTTCTGCTAATCAAAATAGATCATCAAGACAGTAAATCAATAAATCACAAACATAGAAAAATACTATAGTACATATATTTGATGTGTTTCATAAAAATTTTGAAATGTTAACAATAAAAACAATTTTTCAACAGAGCAAAAGATTTAAATATACAAGTAATAAAAGAAGGCGTATGAATGACCACTAAATACATAAAAAGATGTTCAACATCAGTAGTCATTAAACAAATAAAAATTGTAATGAAATACCATTTTACACTTGCATTATTATAAGGATGGACAACACATATGCTGGGAGAAATTAGAGTAACTGGTGTTCTGCATGGCCAGTGGAAGTATAAAAGGACAAACTGGAAATTAAAAACAACAAAACAAACAAAAAAATCTGGGTCTTCACCAGAGAATGTTTGACAAGCACCATTTCTGCATTTAAAAGAAGAGTTACAGATATCGACCATGTATTAGATTGCAAATGAAAGACCAATACATTTTGAAGAACCAGTGTCACAAAACTATGTTTTCCTACTACATTGAATAAAACTAGGAATTTATTTTAAAAGAATAAGTCAAAAACTTTCTCTATTTCTAGAATCTTAATAATATACATTTTGCTTAAAAGGAAATTTTGAAATACTTAGAACTGAACAACATGAAAACGTTATATTTAAAAATGTGTAGACATATCTAGAATAGTCTTTAAAGTAAGATTTATATGTTAAAATACATTTTCATGAGGCAAGAAAGATTAAAAACAAATGATCTAATCAAAGGAAAAATATGTTGAATTTATTACACTAAATAGGGACTGATTTTAATGGAAAACACATGGACAAAGTTAGCAACAGATAACAGATTGGGAGAATATATTTGCAATATCTAAAACCAACAAGGGACCATATTATCTAGAATATGTAAGAAATGCCTATAAATCAAAGAGAAAAAACACATTAGCTATGAAGGCAAAACATGAAGAGGCAACTCACATGAAGAGGAAACCCAAAATGCTAACAAGATGTGCAAAGATGCTCTGGTTCATTAATAATTAGAGAATTGAAAATTAAAACAACAAGATCTCACATTGCACCCATCAGACTAGAAAGTATCTGAAAGATGGATTGACAAGTGTTGGCAGATACGTGGGGGTGGGGGTATGAGGAGTCTTGCCCTCAGGTGGTCCCCAGCTAGACACAGCCTTTTGGAGGCTGTGTCTACTGGTACTACTGAGTTAAATTCAGTGCATATATATGGTCTGACTCAGCAGTTCTGCTCCTGGGATCAGAGAGTAAAGAAAACAAGGACACAGGCACCATGATTTCCCTCCCAAGTGTCTTGCCTGGTGACAGTTTGAGGGACTTTAAATGTCACTGCTTTGGCAAAAGATAAGTAAAAATCACTGCACACCATGGAACAGTGAGTAGGCAGCAGTCAGAAGCCATGGTCTATGTGAATCTTCTGTAATATGGAGAGATCTTTAGAGTACTGAAGGGGGAAGCAAAAAACAGAATGAGTTATATAGCATTTTACCATTAGTATCTCTTAAAATAAATATTTTGTGGTAAATGTATATATTCATATATGACATATAATTTACATATAAATATGCATATATATATATATATGTACACTAGAGGACCGATGCACAAAGATTTGTGCAAGAATGGGCCTTCCTTCCCCTGCCTGCCTGCACTGCCTTCACTCCAGCCAGAGCCACCTTTCTGCCTTTGCTCCAGCCTGGAGCCACCTTTCTGCCTTTGCTTTGGCCCAGAGCGCCTTTCTGCCTTCCCACACTGCCCAGAGGCCCAGAGCAGCTGGGGCGGTGCGGAATGTATGCATAGTCGCCATGGCAAGTGTACCGCTCTGGGCCGTTCAGTGCCTATGCATGCAAATTAACCCGCCATCTTTGTTGGGTTAATTTGCATACTCACTCCTGATTGGCAGGTGGGCGTCGCAAAGGTATGGTCAATTTGCATCTTTCTCTTTTATTAGTGTGTGTGTGTGTGTGTGTGTGTGTGTGTGTGTGTATATATATATATATATATATATATATATATATATATATATGTTAAAATTTACCATTTTAGCTAAGGCCAGCTGAGGCAGACTATAAGGCATTGCTCTCTGGGGCTCCCTGCCTTCAACTAAGGAATGGAGCTGACCTCAAGGCCAGAAAGCTGTACCCCTCCTGCACAGTAGAAAGAGCTAGTGGCCCAGTCATGGTGGAGAACAATAGGGAACGCATGGATGACACCAAGAGAAAAGAGCTCGTACCTGCATCTGACTCCCCCTGGAACCTGTGGGGGCATGTCCCCATTCCAGGGCCTCCAACCTGGGTGACCTGCATTCCTGCAGACATGTCTTACAGAATCTTCACCCCCAGCTCCCCACATGCCACAGCCACCACACTTCCCACATTAGTTCCTTAACAGTCAGGCAGCCCATGTGCTAGTTAACCCATGTGCCCCCACTTCGTGCAGCACAGACTATGCCATGTCCTCAACAGGTCATGGCACTAGAATCGGAGCCCAGGGGCCACACAGGTCAGACTCAGGCTCCACTTATCTTTGGGGAATGGTGACAGCATTGCAAGTAGTCACCCATTTCTGGTGGCCGCCCCTAGCCCCATCTCAGCCAACAAGAAGGTTCCTCTCCACCTTGCACCAAAAAGTGTCCCTTTCATGGGGAGGAATGTGACCTGGATCCCAAGTTATTCAAAAGCCATACAAAAAATATTTAGGAGCTACTCTGAGTGCCTAGCCCTGGAGTTGAAATGCCAGGGTTATGTAGAGAGTAAAGATCCCAGGCACAGTAAAGACAGTGTTCTTAAATTATGCATACTGCTGGAAATAGGGAAAATGGAGAAGCTATGCTGAGTGTTTGTATAAAAACCAGAGGAGAATGCATGCCTTGGGTAAGTCCTCTCTTTGCTAAGACGGGCTAGCCCAGATCCAGGCCACACTCTCTAGATGGGTTTAAAGGGCTTTACATGAAGTGCAGTGTATATTGAATTTCTTTGTTGCTTATTTTGAAGGTCCCTGAAGACATGGCAACTACAAAGCAGCCCTGAAAAACAGGAATGTTGGAGCAGATGTTATTTAGGCATTTTCACATAATAAAGACTTCTAATAATCCCCAATGCCTAATTATCCTAACGGTTATGCCAAATTTTTCACTCAAGGCATGATAACTGCAGACAATATTGACTTGAATAAAACCACAATTATTTAAGACATAGATGGTGCCAATCAAAGGAGACCTCAAAACAATTGACTACCACATTTTTTAGGGCCCAGATTAACCAATAACCCAACTTTGTACTTACATAAAACCAATTAGTCAAGTAGTAATTTCCTGATAAAGCTATATTCTCAGAGGGAACAAATCTAATATCTTCTGCATTTTTCCATCAAAACTATATTATGATATTTACCACTGGGCATTATTTGATTAGTATATTGTGTTTCCACCATTTGCCCCTACACCTGGAAGGTAATGATGCACCATCCAGAAAAGATAGCATCTTTCCACAAGCACTTTTTGTTGTGTTTTTTTAAAGTATAAGTCAAAGATAACTGCAGGAGTGATTAGAAATTGCAGGTGCAACATCTATTTTGTTGTTGTTGTTTTTATAGCGAAAATACAATAATCCACAAATGTAGCTTCTTCTAACTTCTAGCTTAAAAAATAATTTTACAGGAAAAAAGAAAGTATATTTTTTTACCTTTGCCAATGTACATCCTATTCTTATACCTAACGCTGTGCCCCAATGATAATCTGAGGCTTAGATTTATCAGAACTTGGATGGTCAGTTTAAGAATTCAATATTTTTATATGGAAAGCAAGCAAACAAATATCTTCCACTGTGTATGAATAATATATATTTTAAAGGGAGACAAGTAACCTTTGGTGTCAAAAAGCAGGTTTGGTGGTTGACAGCTATCTACATAAGCACTATGGTCCCTTCTGAAACACACCAAAAAGAATTAAAATGAGAAGACAGACATTAATAATGCTTCTCTCCACTGCCCAGATAAAGGAAAGGAGTAAAGGAAAGCATGGCAAATAAACCATTCAGTGCCTCTCACAATTCAACCCCCAGGAAAAGGCTGGGAGATATGGAGGACCAGAAGGCACATGGACATGGTTTTGGAAGAAAGCATAAAGATGCTGCCACATCTTCAAACAGAGGCTCTACTGATAGTCAGGAGGGCAAGTTTGTGTATGTGCCCACAGAATGTTAACTCTGGGAGACATCTGCCAGATTGGAACAGTTAATATATCCGCCAACACTAAGTGTTGACAATGATAAGGTAGTGATGGAAAAGGTCATACAAGCTGATTTGGAAGCAAACACCTTTCATAAAACTGGTTGGTCAATCCAAGCATCCAGCATGTCCACTACTGGACACGTGTACTCTAGACAAACTCCCACATCTGCTACATGGGACATGCACAAGAATGCTTCCAGAAGAACGTGTGTTGTAACAAAAATTAGAACAAGCCAAAAGTTCACGGAAAGAGAATTGATCGATTGCAGTATTTTCATATGAAGAAAGAGCACGCAGAGTGAAAATAATTGAACTACAGCACACATCAATGGGGATGAGCATCTTGGTAAAACATAATACTGAATTTTAAAAACCAAGTCATAAAGACTAAAGAAAATGAAATTCATTTGCATAAAGTTAAAGCATACAATAAAAAATAGTATGTGATTAAAGTTACATCCATACGTGGTAGGACTATAAGGAACCACAGGGAATTAGAACCAGGAAATTCAAAATGGAAGCAGGGATATGGGCGGGATCAGAGGAAAAATACAGGAACATTAAAGGTGTTGGTATTTCTCTTTCTTAAATTCTAGTATGGGCTCAAAGATGTATGTTTTACTACATGCCTTTGTGTTATATTTACTCTTTTGACTGTATGTTACATTTCAGTAAATAAATAAAAAAGTCATCATCAATTATGGGGTGGTGCTCAAGAGAAGCAAGAAAAAAGAAGTAAAATCATTACAGCATATGATTCCTCCCCTTAAAATGTTCTAATTGAGTCAGAAAAGCAAAACTAATTCAACGTAAAGTATTTGAAAATGAACTTTCGCTCAAATTAAAGAGAAGTCCACATGGGAAGGAGAAAGCCAAGGGCAGCATAAAGAGCTGAGTGTAGAGGGCATGCAGATGCATGGTGTTGGTCGTGGACATGTCCCCTTGTTGTCCTAGGGATGTTACGAGAAAAAGAGTCTCCTGACATCTCAGGGGAGGTGTGGAGGTGTTTCTCCTCAACACAGGCCGATGTTGGGGCACCTGGAGAAGGCTCTTTCCAGAGAAGCCTGCAAGGCTCAGACAGCACTGGAGCAACCCAGCTGGAATGAGCAAAAGGCATTTGATGGAGAGGCGATAGGCTTCACAAGGGAAGCAGACTGTTTTCTAAAATATCTTTATGTTTGTAAGCCTCATGACATTTTGTTAGCGAAGATTTCCCTGAGTACCCTGAGTAGAGCTGGGTTTTCAAAAGTCTCAGAGTTGCACCCGGCCAACTATTTAGAGGGTGGATATAACTGGTTTCAGCAGAGCTAAATGAAAGTGTTGGTCCAATCTTTCTACCCTGGATTTCTTCCTGTGACCTGAGGGCTACTGGTGAAAATCTATTAAAAGATTTCCTAATAATAACAAAAAAGAGTTGACATTTCACTTGGTCAAAATTGAAACCCAGAGGAATAGCCTCAATTTATGATGAGCTGGAATTGACACAGTGGCACCTCGCAGCCGAGCAGCCCAGACATCAGCCTTGATACACAGCAGGCTGACCAGTGCACAGGGCATCTCAGGGGGTGGCCAGCAGGCAACACCCAACCAAATGTGCGATCAGCCACAGAGGGGACCCAGATGAGCACGTTCCTCCCATCTGGAGATGTTCACATCAGAAGCAGACCTCACACATGGGCTAGAGTGATGGGGATGCAGGACAGCCCTGTCTTATCAATGCTCAAGTAGAGTCAAATTCTGTTCTTATTTTAGGGAAACTTTAATTGCACAAATGGCCCTATGCATTTCGTGTAACTGAGCCAGTTACACAAAATGCACAAGGAGATTCATGCAATAAAATATCTGAGCTTATTGAAAATCTGAAGGTTGATGTCTATGAACAATAGATCATGGAAAAGCAGTGACTTGCACTGGAACTGCATTTTTTAAGTTTTAAATTGTGCTCATGTTTAATCTTGCTTCATTTCCCCCAAGCTAAGTGAAGCTAGTTGACTTCATTTCACAGGTGAGGTGGTTCTGCGGGGTCCTTTTGTCCTTCCTCCCAGAAAACTGATGCTAATTCAGTCTTTTAAACACTGAGAATGTCCCTGGAGCTGAGGGATTAAGCTGGCATTCAGGGGGCCCTCTCCTGGACAAAGACACCCTCAGTGATGAGCACCAGGCCTGCATCCAGGCATTGGAATTCCTGCCCAACACAGAGTGCTCAGCCTTGCCTCTGTGAGAGAGGGATGTGCTGTATCTTTATAAGCAGGTAACTGAAGTTATATCTGATTTTTTTTAAAAATCTGTCAAATGCAATCATATGTATTTTTAAGTTTTTCAAAGAGAGTCTCTGCTTGAGCAGATGAAGCTGCCAGCTTCAGTACTCAGAGACTTGACCTCTGGCTGCAAGGTTCTAATAAAGTCAGTAGCCTGGCTCCAATACTGGCACAACCGTGGTACCTCATGTTTGTTCTATTTCCTTCCCTATTTACAGAACCCTACCAGCCTCCCAGCACCCAAGGGAACCCATTGAGAGAGAAAGGCAGAGACACAGAGGTAGAAGCAGAGAGAGAGACACACACACACAGATTCAGAAACAGAGAGAAGCACACGAGGAATCAAGACCAGTTGTTGCCACATTTGTGCCACGTATTATGGACCAGGCTCCCACTCCGGGATGAACACTTTATAACCATCATCTCACCCACTCCTCACAGCAGCCAAGGGTTGGCACAATTACCACATTTTACTGATAAGAAAACTGGTGCCCGGAAGCTGGGGTTCTGTGCCCCGCAACCCTGGCCAGAAGGTGATGAGCCTGGTTGAACTCTGGCTGTGTATCCAGAACTCATGCTGGTCTCCACAATCATGCTTAGATCCCCTGTAACATAATCTAAATTAAAGGTCTCACTATCTCATGTGAGAATTTCTCTGGACTAGTCAAAACAGGAATTGTATTAGGCATCGTCCTTCCAAAATTACAAGTCATCTTGAATCAATTCTCTACAACATAAAATTAAAACAAGTGTCATTTATCAACCAAAGTGAGACTAAAACAACTTTTGTCCTGCCAAAATTAACTTGGAAAAAAAATCACTGTTATAAAGATCCTAAGACCATTTCTAAGCTTCTCAGTGTTGCCCAAACAGGAAAGAAAAATAAAATTAAAAGAGAAAACTAACACAAGTTTCCTGGAAGCATTAAAATGCAAAATAATTCTTTTGCCCTCCGCCCCCTCCAAATTGAATGTTGTTGACTCTTTCTTTATGTCAACAGACTCCAAGTCCAATTAAAAAGCCATCAGCCAACCTCCCAGGGAGCAACCAAAGCCCTCCCAGGATCTGGCGGGCAGGGCCTCCACCTGCCTTGGCTGCAGAGGAACCAGGGCTGGGGAGCCACGAGGTGCCATGCGAGGAGTGACAATGTCCTTGTTCCAAGCAAGCTTTCACTGGGCTCCATTTGCTGATTATGTGGGAAAGCGTGAGAAATGACTTTTTCCATCCTGGGGCAGACATGGAACGTCCTCTGACTGGGAATGCAAGAGTCATATGCACTGAGGACAGCTATCTGCCCAACATGGCAGGTATGACCTTCCATGAGCTTCTCCAAGCTCCCACCATAGACACCCCCTGGGCATTGAAGCTTCAGTCACAATGCTACACACAATGTGGATGAAGTCATTCTAGTCCACTAGGCATGTCCTACCCACATCCTGGTACATCCAAGTAGGTTTGCAGTAACTCACTCTGAGCCAGGCTGTTGGTTACAACACTCCATGTGTGTTCTCACCGACCCTCACAGCACCTACGGCATGTACTTTTATTCATCACCCCCTCTCACCAATGAAGAAACAGGCTGAGTGGGGCGCCTAGGATGGAGAGCCCAGTCTGATTGCTTTCTCAGCCTGTCCCATCACCTCAGCCCCAAAATTGTTCATAGGCTGATAAAAGCTGAACCATAGCTATGGGCTTAAGTGTAATTTTTACGTTTCCTAAATACAAACTGTTGATTGGCATGCCCTAACCTCAGCTGGTTCTGATTCCACATTCCTCTCCTTGAAGAGAACAGATTCACAAAGAACCAAAGCGATGGGTTGTTCTCAGATCTGGAAACACTTGAAAGAACGAGATGTTTTATATCCCTGGGCCTTCCCGCTGATGGATTAAGTGATCAGGAGGCAGAGCAGCGCTGCTCTGGAAGGGATCCAGCGGCTGCTCCATGCGGTTCCATCTGAGAGGTGGGGTGATGCCCTGTGCCCATCAAAGCCCCTGCCACTATGTGTCCCAGATGAATGGGACTCTTCATTCACCCTGCATCTGAGGTTCAGAGGAAGCTGTGTGTAAATGCCTCGCCAACAAAAATAGAGGAGAAAACACTTCACAACACCATGCTCTTGGGGTCAGATCAAAGCCTAATCTGTGGATTAATTATTTTTCTTCACAGAGTACTCAAGATCCACACTCCACCCATGTCAGTTATCCAGTTATTCTAAAAATAACCATTTTTCAGAAGAAACAAAATATAAAAGTCATCAACTAACTCCATGAAAACTGTAAGCAGCAGTTTAGAAGGGAAATCTCCTTGTGTTTCCTAAATAACTGGAAGGCATGGGTCACAGAAGCAGAAGAAAAAACGTTCAATAGATAAAGATGGGTGGGCAGACATCAGCAGAGCAGAAAAGGTACCTTGAACAATCCTTCAGCCATCCCAGGAGGAAAGAGTAATTTGGTGAACACTTGTCCCATTGAAAATATCTGTGACATCAATAAAATTGGTCATTATGAGGGTTCTGTTCTGCTTTCTGGAGTCTTTTTTTGGAATGAGCCAACTGAGACTCCTGTGGTAAATGAACATTTGAAATGATTGATTGCTTGAAATTATTGATTGAAAAGAAGATTGTAAATGAAAAAAATTAATAAAGAAGGAAGGATGGGAGGAGAGCAGGAGGGAAGTAGGGAAAGTAACTAGCACATCAGTATAAAAAGGAATTATTAAAATAAAGGGAAATTGAATACTGGATGCCTCTTTGTCTTGCTTGAGTGACCCCACTTCATCAAAATGTATATGATTATTAAAACTCTCACCACCAAAAGCCTCACATGTCGAATTTACTTTGCTTATAAAGCATTTGTTAGATATGAATCACTTGTGGCAAACATGTCAAAAGAGATATGCTTTTGATTTTGTTTATTATAATATAGTACAAATGCAAGACTCTATTGTGCAATGCATTCATTCATTCATTTGACAAATATGTGTGAGTGCCCAGAATGAGTGAAGCACTATTCTAGCACGGGGCAGTGGTGGAGGCTAGGGATGGATGGTTGGCAATGCTGCTGCCCTCTGTGAGCCTATCCTTGATGTATGAAGCTGTAGCCAGGGTGCAGCTCCCAGAACCCTGTGAAGAACATCACTGCTACCCTGTGTACCTGGTGAATTTTCTGCATAAGTTAAATTCCTAAATGGATGCCATTTGGCCTGGGGACTTCAGGCCACATGGGAGGGTAGGAAAGAGCCTTATGTGGTCTAAAAAGCCAGGATTTTAGCCCCTGATTTTGTCTGACCCTGGAAGATTTTCACAGAAACGAGCCTGGTCTTCCCAGACCACTCAGCTCCCCCCATCAGCAGCCAGGTAAAAGGTGTCACTCAGGATCTGGAGGAAGAGCTGGCTCACTGGGAATTTTTGCTCTTCTACCCCTCTGTCAGTGTGTGTGAGGCATTTGTTGCCCCCAAACCCCTCCCCACTCACAATGGATTTGTATCTTCAAGGACAGCTCCCAACCACAGACCAAGTAGGCCCTTCCCAAGTCCGGTCCGTCCTGTCCTCACATCCTTGGGCTTTCTTAGGAACTGAGTTGTGTCCTCCCAGAATCCATGCATTAAGCTCTAACCTCCAGTGTGGCCCTATTTGGAGATGAGGCCTCTAAGGATATAATTAAGATTACATGAGGTCCTAAGTGTGGGGGCTTGATCAATATAACCATGTCCTTATAAGAAGAGCCACCAGGAACTCTCTCTCTCTCTCCATGGGCATTCATGGCAACCAAGCCATGTGAAGACACAGCCAGAGGCAAGCCAGGAAGAGAATTCTCACCAGAGTTCAAATCTGCTGGAACCTTCATCAAGAACCATCCATCTCTGGAAGTGTGAAAAATAACTGTTTGCCCCTAAGCCACCCAAGCTGTAGTATTTTGTTATGGTGGCTCAAGCTTACTAAGACAGGCCTATAGATGAGAGGGCTATGTGGCCCAAGAGTGGAAAATGGCCAAGGCTGAAGAGAGTCCCACAGTGGGCATGGTACACCTAGAGAAGCAAGGAGACTCTGCTCCTGTCTGGTGACCAAACAGCCGAAGTCTCAGACAGGCTCACAGGCAGATTCTGGGAGACAGACGATCACTGAGCTGGTGAGTGCTGGTTCAGGGAGACAGTTATCTAGAGGGGGGAAGATTCTAGGAGACACAATTACCAAGATGGAGTAGGTGATGATTCTGGGGACAGACAGTTATCTGAGGAAGAAGTGATTCTGGGGACAGACAGTTATCTGGGGGAGAAGTGATTCTAGGGACAGACAGTTATCTGGGGGAGTGATGATTCTGAGAGACAGACTGAAAGTCAAAGAGCTGAGTGCTGAACTATAGCCAAAAACTATGGAGGGCCACATAGCAGGAGATATCACCAGCATCAGAAAGTGAGCTCACATTCCAGGCAAGGCCTTTCCCACTCAGGAACACAGTACCTGGCCACCTCTGTCAGACCAGAAGATCCTAAGGAGTGTTGAGGTGTTGCGCTGCAGCACCTGCAGGCTCCCTTCAGCAGCAAAAGAAGAGAAAAGGCCAAGAACAACTTGTCCTCTGGGAATGCCTATGCCAAGGCATCTTTTGGGGGACCTTTATCTCCTCTTAGAGTGTCTACCTGCCTACAGATGTTCAAACATGGAGACTCCCTCCTGAAATGGATTCCTGGAGGGCCTTCCTTCAAACCTCCCCCACTGACCGGTCTTCACTGGCTGGATTGGTAGTCTGATGTGGTGATGCATTTCAGGTATAGCAAGAGGCACCTGTTTCACTGGGTTGATACACCCCACCTTCCCACTATGAATGACATATACTCGCTCACAGTGTTCATCCTCCCCATTCCAATACCAGCCATACTTCAGCAAGGTACACGTTTAATAACCAGGTTACCAGAACTTAGCTGAAGGACTGGGGTGAGATGGACAGGGAGGGAGTAGCTGATTTGTAATATTTGCCAATTTCCCTGGTGTAAACAATGCTATCACCTTGGCTACTAACACAGGTCACTGATTGGCAAGAGATACAGGGGCAGCACTCCTCCATTAGTTCAAGCTGGCTCTAGCTTGAGGCCAGGATGGGATAAGGCAGCTTGGTGCTGGGCACATCATGTAAGGAGTGCCTCTTCCCAAGGCCATTCCTGCATGACCCTTAGAGGCAGTGTCCCTTTAAATGTTGGCCAGCCCCACTTGCCTTCCTGTGCTCCAGCTGATTCAAACTTGGGAAGCTGAGGCTGGAGATCCAGCACAACTTTGAGAGGCTGCTGAAATCCCAAGGAAGAAGACCTGCTTCTTTCACATCTCCTCCACCCTGACTGCAACCCTGCTGCCACAGCTCAAAGGTGATATGGCCCCTGGGAAGCAGAGGAGAAGTCCTAAAAGAGGTGTTTCAAATGCAGTCTAAGGCAGTGAAGGGGAGCAGGAAGGGAGGGAGCATCTTGGCCAAACAAGTATTATTTCTGAAGAAAATAATTGGAGAAGACAGACTGAAGCAATCTCTCTCCAGGACCATACCTGGATGACAGAGCTGTTTGCATGTGGACAGTGTCATCCTCTGCAATCCCACTTGAATGGTGCCTGGTTGTTGCTATAACCCCAAGAAAGTCGTCCTGAAGCTCAAAGAAACACACAGGGTCCCCCACGTTTTGATCTTTTGCTCTTGAAACATAAACATATTTATTTACTTTCAGATTCAGAGGAAAGAGCACGGAGTGATGAGGCATCTGACCCAGAGGCTGGGAAGGTCTCAGGCAAGCTGAGGGGTACTTAGTCTCTATGCCTGGCAGCTGGAGGGCCCTGGGTGGATGGAGGCTGTGCTGACAACCCTAGGGGCAGCTGCTCCTTGTGTTGGAAAGAGATGGCAGGATGCTTCTGCAGGTTCTCCCCAGCTCTCCCACAATGCCCTCAGAAGGAACTGGTCAGTGCTGGATTGCTTGCAGCACCTCAGGGACAGACTTCAGTGGGGTATCTGATGAGTAAGGGCAAATCTTCTCTTCTGGCTAGAAAGCCCAGATCAAAACGCAGTTAGAAAAATGCCCCCATGAGAAACGTTTATAAACTCTAATTCTTGTTTGTGTCTCCACCAACACACTCAAGGAGACAAAGTTCATTTTGTAGTTTCAAGACAAAGACAGAGAAATTGTAATTATGTTTAAAAATTAGCAAGGGGTGGATGGTGGGCCAGGCATGGTTTCAGGGAAGAAATGCATCGTGTGGAGCTAGCTAGCGCTGATGGGAAGCCCACAACAGGTCTGAATTCAAATCCTGCTCACTGCCTATCTGACCTCGAGGCTATCCTTAGGTTCTCTGAGTTTCTGCTTTTGTATCCAAAAATGGAGGTTATCACCACTCCCTTTAAGCTTGCCTTGAGGCTTGTATAAGGTTAAATGTACAAAAGCCTATTGTGTCTATCAAATAGTGGGCTTTGCATCATTAATCCTAGCCTTCATGGCTCCCCTTCTTCTGCTTCTCAAACCTGAATGCACATGGTTAAGAATAAGGCCTTTGCTCATCAGGCAGCCCGAGTTTCAGGTGTCATCTTTTGAGTAACTGCGGGGTCCAGACATGCGTGGACCTGTTGAAGCCCTTGTCCCCCATCTCTAAATCCTTGGTAATAGCATCCATGTCCTATTTTTGCTGTGAAAGTAAATGAGATACTGCATGTAAAAATCTAGCACAAGTTCGGCCGTTGTGAGCACTCAATAAATATCAGCTACTGCTATCTTTCCTCAAAGGGAAATTTCATCAAAAATGGTTATTGTGCAACTTGCAATTTCTCTATTCAAAATGGATCAAGAATGTGGAATAAATCACCAAAATGTAACAGTAGGAGATTTTATGAACACAGTGAGAAATTCTGGTTAGGAATGCTTTATGTAAGGTTGTATAGTTCACAAATAGCTGCTTGAAGATGCTAATGGCCAATAGGAGTCATGGTTTGTGCTAGCATTAAAGCTTGTTAATAATGTTTAGATTGATCTCTTCTTGCCTAAAGTAACAGGCTCATGAGACAAGTTATAAGCTAAGATCTAGATGTACATGCTTTTCCAAGACTATTACAAGTTGATTTTCTAATAATTCCAGCACCAAATCAATTATTACATAGTCATCAACTTAATAGGAAGCACTTTCCATCTTAGCATAATAACAATAAGAAAACAGTAGAGAAAGAAGACATTCATAAATCTTAATTTTATTTCATTGAGCATTTTCTTTCACTGTGACCACTGCAAAAGTGGAACTCTTGCCGTGACCCTGAGAGAACCACACTCAGCAGGATTAATCTGTATCAAATGCTAATTTTTCCTATGGAAATCATGTTTCCTGAAAATATTTTGTTATTGAAAATATGTAGCCAGAGACCAACAGGACCAAGAAAGGAATATCCAGCTTTAATCCTGCCCTGATTGGCAGCCCCCAAGAGCTCTAAATAATTTAACAAAAGACTAAACTTCTAACAGCACAGGAGTGACATGTACAGAAGCCTTCAAACAGGTGAGGAGCCACACGGTGGAGCAAAGCCCACAGACCTCACCTTCTCTGAGGCTTCACTTTTCCTCACTAGATTCCCTTTTCTGTTTAAAAACAATCCTCCTAGTTTCATAGTCTCTTCCACTAGTAGTTTGTTTTATAATTTACTGTATTAAGCTTGAAAGCCAGCTTGAGAGAAAAGAAGGCAACAGTGCCAGACTCTCTTGCAATCTCTCACCTCGGGAAGTGGGCAGGTGTGGGCCGTGAGGCACCAGGAACTCTCGGCTATGTTGGGAATATGCTGGGGCCACTGCTCCCATGCTGTCCATATTAACACAGACTCCCTTGTGTGTTCATTCTTTTGGCAAAGGTGTTTATTTGAGGCACTTTTGATCTGTCGGGAAACAAGATATACAAAAACCCTCGATCCCTCTTTCCTGGGAGTTACCTTCTGGGTGGGGGGAAAAATGCCATAGAAATAAACGTATGAATAAACAAATCACCTATATGCATGATGAAAAATACAAAAGAAACAGAGGGTGTCAGAGGAATAAGCTAGGTGGAAGCAGGGTGGTCTGGGCAGACTTCATGGAGAAGGTGGCATTTGGGAGGGAGGGGAAATGTCCTGCAGGAAGGTGGGGGAGGGGCAGCCAGGTGGGAGCAGCCAGCACAAACACACCACGAAGGAGACGTTGGGTGTGCTTTAGAAACCGCACAGGAAGGACCTGGAAGGTGAGACAGAGACGCCAAGGCCAGAGCCACCCACGGGAGGGCTGGAGCTTTCTCTCTGAGGGAAACCAGGATCCTTGACACAACAATGTATCAATGTAAACCAGTGATTAAGAAAGTGAGGTTAATCACATTTAATGAAGGAAGGAATGGTCAAGAAAGGCCGGTATCAAATGGCATGCAGAGAGGACCTTGCAGGTGTAAGAGGTACAGGGGCATTTTGTTTACCCAGCCCTTTCTCACAGACATCACCAGCCATATAACAGCTGAGCTGCAGGCTCTGGCTCTGGGCAGCCTTGCTAGGATTCTGCTGGTCCTCCTTGCAGGAAGGCACAGAATCCCCTCAAACAAGCAAGTATGTGGAAAAGCAGAGCTACAGAACATGTTCAAACTCCTTTCATTATCACTGATTTCCTGAGTTCCAAGTGGAGTTTGCTCACGAATCCCAAATTTGCATGATCATGTTGAAGGAATCTACTGAGAACATCCAAAATGGTCATGGGATGGTGAACAACAAAATTATTACCACAACCCAAGTTTTTAAATTTTATGGGGACTTTATGAATATACAGTCTCTGTTAACACAAGGAAGGATGAAGTTACATTAGTAACTAAGAAAAATTAAAGAAGGAGCAGAGCAACGCACCATTTGTGTAAAAGCATTTGTATATGATTATCCATAAAAGAAAAATTATCTGGAAGATGCACAAAACCCAGGTAAAGTGGCTGTGTAACTTACAAAGCAGGTTCAGCTGCAACAAGCCAAACTTGTGAGGCAGGAAATAGTTTTATTCTGGTGCCTCAACCTGGGAGAATGGTGGAAAGCTATCTCAAAGACCACCCCCTCCCTGCTCAAGCCAGAGGTTCTTATATGGTTAGGGAGGGAGAGCTCCTTTTCCAATCCAATTATCGTGCTAACTTTTGGCTGCTCAGGTCCTATACATTCATCCTTCCAGCTTTGGATGCACTCAGTGTAAGAACCTCCCGTGCACCATCCTGGACAATGGGGGAGATTCCCAGTGTTCCCTGTTAGGAGTGGTGGAAGCTACAGAACCTGAAGATGTATTTGCCCTCAGCCCATCTCCCCACTCTGAACACAGTCTCTGCCCATCCCAGGGAGCCAGTAGGAGTCCACAGGGCAACCCTGGATCCCAGTGTGAGATCTCTAGAAACGAAGGAAACCAAGACTCCTTTGTGAATTGCTAAGGCCTCCTTTAAGCAGAAAGCAGAGGAGAGCCACCACATTGGTTGCATGAAGTTCAGATTTTATGCATTACCTTGACAATATGGGGGAAAGGCCTCCTTCCTTCCATCTTCCATTCCCCTACCCAGGTCCAAGCATCCAGACAGGGTTGTGGGTACAACAGAATGCCTCTGTTTGTCTAATATGAAGCACGGGCCATACTTGTTCATGCTCAACAATAATTCCTGACCATTTACCTCTTCCCTAACTTGTCCCAGGGGGTGACTAGTCAGAGGATAATGCATTTGGCCACAAGAGCCTAGAAAGACTGGCTTCAACTAGTGAAGCTTTATTTTTCTGATGTAACAGGTCTTGTCTGCAGGTGAGTGGCTCAAAAGCTTGCAGGTGCCAAGTGCAAATCTCTACACATCTCTTGGCTTCTCATTCCTGATAGTCATCATGCCTCCTGCTCTTAAGACGGCAGTGATATCTCAGGACACCAGTCTGCATTGTCGACGGGGACAAGGGGGCTCCCTGGGTAGAGACTCTGTCTATTTCTGTGTCCAGACCCAGGACACATCCAGACCAGTGAGGATTTGTACCCTGGCCTTGTGGTGGCCCTGCCCACTGTCACAGGAGGAGGTGACAGCCCTGCCATTAAAGAGTCTTTCATTTTCCTTTTTAAAAGCCCGCTCATGCTGGCTGATAATTATAAGAAACCTAAGAATTGTAGGGAAGTCCAAATTTTATGAAAACAAACTAAAGTTTCATGGAAATATCAGCCTGGGAATATCAGCCTGTTATATGTAATAACAAAAACACTCGTTTGGTGTATCCAATATTGTTTGGACAAGATTCAATTCTATTTTTAGGAGATTTCAATTTCCTTTCCCATAAACTCTATGAAATACAGTATGTGGCATATTTATAGTGACCCCTTTGAAGAGTGTTACACTTCTGGACCCTTTAATAAGTCTAAATGAGATGATCTCCCCTCACCTCACTGAGCAAATAAATAGACAGTCGTGACAATCATTGAAATTAGGCACTGTGTCCTTTTCCCTCCGTGTTTCACCATCTGAAGTTTTCCAGTTCCTATAACAAAAGCTCTCTAAAGACGGTTCTAGGCAATAAAGACTATATGGAGGGCCATCTGGTGATTCCATTCAATTTATTTCTTTGACAAGACTTATAAATAAGAAAGCATAATTTCCAAAAGCAATCATCAAATTTACTATGCAAACTACCAGCCACAGACCCTCTGCCCCTCTTCCCTTCTAGTGCACACGTGGGGCCTGCTTACATCATGAGCATTTTACAGCACCGTGCACTTCCAAAGCACTCCGCAAAATTAACCAATTTATTCTCGGAGAACGGAAGGTAGTGGTACCCAAATGCAACCAAATAAACTGCTGGGGCTTTTTCACATCCGAGGAAAATTACACAGACTTGCCCTCTCTGTTTGCAGATATTTACTGCCACCCATTTATATCCCTCGGGTACTTTCCATGTCACAGGAGGTGACCCGAGGAGAAAAGACTTCCATGCACTCCACAAGGAACAGCAGCCTCGCCTCCCAGTGCCTAAGCAAATAGGGAAGCCTCAGCCTTGTCCCCAAGGCCCCCTGCCACAGTAGCACCCATCACCCAACAAGCACCGGGATCTCAAATGGCTCGCAGCTGGAACTGTCCCATTCTTCTGGGTGACTCAGGACATCAAGGTGAGTATCATGGTATCCTGCTTGATTTCCTAAATCACCACTCTTGTCAGTCACCAGAGTCACATAAGTAACGCCTCTTGTCCTGGCATAAACTTATCTCCAGGACGCTGCAATCATTGAAATGGTTGGGGAATTTTTCCTTTGGATTTCCCTCCTGGGGACCATGATAGTGAGATATGTCTTTTAAACAGTATCTTGCCCATCCACACAGTGTATGCTACATACAAATGCTACATACAGATGATGTATTATAGAATTGTACACTTGAAACCTATATAATTTTACTAACCAACTAGAAGCCCAGTGCATGAGTTTGTGCACCTTGAAAGAAACTTTGGGCCATGAGGCTGCGGTAGGCACAGGGGAGGGTCTTGGCCCATCCTCCACACCCGCGGCCAGCCCCTCCCACTGCAACCCCAGGTCCCCTGTCTGTCCTGCCGCTGCTGCCACCCACCACCACCATTCCCATGCGCTGAAGGTGCCGGCCCCACTGACACCCACTGACGGCATGGAGTGATTGGGGCTGACACTGGTAGCAGGTGCGAGAGGTAGCTGCAGGCCCCGATCACCCTTCAGGAGCAGGAGGAGGTGGAGAAGCCCTGAGGGGCAATCAGGGCCAGCAGCCACCAATTGCACCCAATGATGGCACCAAGTGATTGGGCCCGGCACCGGGCTCTGGCAGTGGGTGCAAGTGCTGGGCGGGACTGCAGCGTGCAAAAGCAAAGAATTTTCAGTAACAACCAGAGGCTCACCCCTATGACAGCAACCAGCACTCCACCTTGGTCTGGTGCCCCTGCTCACCTGCTCCACTATCCCGCCACAGCTGATGCCTGCCATGTTCAACACTCTGCTGCCTGCTGTCCACACACCCCCTGGTGGTCAGCACATGTCATAGCAACTGATTGTTTGGTTCTGTGTTTTGTCTATTTGCTTTGGTCTATTTGCATATTAGCCTTTTATTATATAGGATGTTACCCCCAATAAATTTAATAAAATTGTTAACAAAGGATGGAAGATTGATATACACAACAGACTGTATGAATCTCAAGGAATTTATACTGAGTGAAAAGAAAAAAGGGGGGAAAAAAGCCAGTGCTGAAACATTACATACTGTGTGATTCCATTTATGTCACATTCTGGAAATAACAGAATCCTGGAAGGGGGGAACAAATTGGTGGTTTCCGGAGCTAAGGAGAGTGGGGCAGGAGGGAAGTGGCTGTGGCTGTAAGGGACAGGGCATCAGGTGGAATTCTGGTGCTAATGGAAGTGTCTATACTTTGATAGGGTTGTCCATATGCTAGTCTATATGGGTGATAAAATTTTAGAGACATACATGTGCGCACAAATGAGCACATGCAAAATGGGGAAATCAGGGAAGGACCAGTGAGTTAACCAGTGTCGATGTCAGGCTGCAATTTTCCACTCCAGTTTTTAGATATGTTTATTGTTGAGGGAAACATGGGTAAAAGGGATCCCTCTGTATTATTCCATTCCAGTGCATGTAATTCTACAATTATCTCAAAATAAAGGAAAATATTTAATTTAAAATGAAAGTGTACTGCATCCCAAATGTTGCTTGAATATTGGGCAGCACGCAATCCAATCCATTAATGTGCATTTGTTGTTGGAAGTCCTGCCCTTTCATCACTTATCAAGAGCAGAGACTGTGGTCCACACTGTGACTCAGTGTCCACAAGTATCTGCAGAACTGGCCAGGTGGGGTCAGGCAAATTCTTACTTGTCCATTTCTAAAGCATAGCTGTTGATTTCTGGTTTTCCTTTGACCAATACTGACCTTACTTTTCTGTGAAAATGTGTTTAGAAGTCACTTTCATAGCATTATCAAGTATCTTCTAGAGTCAATGGGAGGAAATATTCCAGGAGCACTGACCCAATCTGAACACCTTGGGAGTGTATCAGGAGCAGAAAGCTGGGGCAGCCCATGGACAACCTAAGAGCCGTTCTTAACACAGCAGCCAGAATCACCCCATAAGGTATGAGTGGGATGAGGCTACATTTTCAACACAGCACTCCCCATTTTTCTCTTTGTAGAGCCCAAAGCATGACCACAACCTCCACAGCCCCACCCAGGCTGTGTCCATGAACCACTTTTCTGATTGCCTGCTCCACACATCCACTCATTCATTCATTCCAGGAAGTGGCCTCTGTCTGTTCCCTGGACAGTCAAGCACACTTCCACTCCAGGACCTTGGCACTTGCTTCTCTCTACCTGGAAAGCTCATCCCCTCCATATAAACAGGTCAAGAAAGATCCAGATTTTGGGTGACAGAAGCTTATACAAGAATGGGGTAAGGGAGGAAGGTAGGGGCATTTTAAGGAGGAAAAAAATAAAATTAAGCATAAGAGTAGATATTTATTTAGAACAAAAATCCTATATAATAAAAGCCTAATATGCAAATTGTCCCCTCAAGCAGTCATTGATTGGGAGTTCGAACACTTGCTATTATGTATGCTGACCACCAGGAGGTGGCACAGAACATGGCAGGCATTGGTAATGTGGCGCTGGCAGTGGGTGACAATGTACATGCTGCTGGCCCTGATGGGCCCTGACGAGAGCAGGACCACAGCAGGATGGTGGAGCAGGTGAGCGGGTGGTGCCAGGCCAAGGCGGGTACAAGTGGGTGCCTGATCACCCTGCTGATCACCCCACAGATGGTGACCAGCGGCAGCAGCAGGGGGCAGGGCAAGCAGGTGGCACCAGGCCAAGGCGGGGTGCCAGGGAGGGCTGCGGTGCTGCGGGGCTGCGGGGCTGCGGGCCTGTGAGGCCGGGGGCATGAGCTGGGGCCCAATCTCCGCAGGCCACCCTGAGGGGCCCCACCATGCATGAACTTCATGCACTGGGCCTCTAGTATAAAATAAATTAGAAATTTTAAGTTTGAGGTAGACCACATGTATCAGAAAACCCAAAATGATAACATATTAATCAACTGCCAGACACACTTCCATCACACCCTCTACCCACATTGCTATCGCTTCTTTTGTGACAGTGATTTACTGATCTCATTCTTCTACTGAGGGAACAATCGATGGTGGAGCCTGGCTGATTGAAGTGCATTTTGTATCTTTGATGCACTTTGATGTATACAGGTGTACTTGCATTTTGTGGTAATGCAACAAGTCTGTGCTCCACAAGCAAATCCTGGTGAAGCCCATTTTGGTCTATTCCCATTGAGAGGGAGAGAAATCTCCAGCATTTACAGTGGAGCATGAGACACAGAGAAGAACATTCCTTTCCTGTGTAGAACAAGCCTGGAGGCAAAACAAATGCTCTCGCAGTGGTTTACAGTTGTGATTGGAAGAATGTCTGCACCTTGCACTTCAGGCCTGATTTCCAGTGCAGGCACTCAGGGACACACTCGCTGTGAGCTGGTGCTCTGGCCCTGCATCTTCACACCCAACCTATATGGGGTGCCCCGGGGGTAACATTGAGCACATTCCCATCAAGCTGTGTGACTATAGCAGGCAATTCACAAATCACTTCTGCACAGTCAGTCACTAAACCCAACTAAGGTGTCCCAACTAAACATCAGGCTAAAATGTTCACTGCCCTCTAGGCTGCCTCTCCCAGGTCAGTTTGACAGAGGGGAGGGGACTTCAGAGCGGGTAGAGTCAGACTGATGGTGAAGCCTCCCTCCTGAGCACCACGAGGCCTATAGTGCTCTCTAACTAATGCATTCTGTTTCCACCAAGGGACCTCTGGGGGCATCTTCCCCTCACCAGTATCCCCATCTCCTCCTACTCCTTTTTTCTCCTTGACACTTACATTGTCTAAAACCCCCTGTATTTTGCTTTAACATGCAATTGTTTCCTACCTCTAGAATGCTTTGGGGTTCATGCTCCATCTTGGAGCCTAGAAGAGCCCTGGTACATAGAAGAAGTCCAGTCAATATTTGCTGCATAAATGGATCAATAACTCCAGTGTCTCTAACTGGAGTTATGCGTTTGATGTTTGTCCACATGCTATGGCAGTGTGGTCTCGGGACACTCTGTTCAGTTGTGGGGATCGCCTGCAGGGGTGACTTCACCTTTAGGCGATTTTAGGATCATCAAAGAGTAAATAGAACCAGAACCCGAGAGAACTTTAGGCCTGTTCAAAGCAGGGCCAGGAAAGGCCAGGCACTAAAATCCTGCCGGGGAAGAAAGCTTGACAGTTCTGGGCACCGGGAGCCCCAGAAGCACCAGAGAGTAAAGAGCTTGGTCCCTGAAGACACCTGCATTGCTGCATGGCTGCTGCACCTCCGCTGTGACCCATGGTCCCTTAAAAGAAATCAGTGACTCTATTGTTGCCCAGCAGAGATGAGGCCGAGGCTCAGACGAGTAACAGCAGCTCACAAACAGCAGACACTGCTGAATAAGGTTACTGAGCTCTCTAGGGTTGCACCAAACTGCAGCCCCGAGAGGAGGTGGAAATGCCCAGGCTCTTGCTGCTGACATGAATTTAACAAATCTGCACTCATATACCCACCGTAGAAATGTGCAGTGCACTTGAGCATTTTAAAAGCTCTGAGAAGTTCTGCAGAAAAGACATACTTATGTAATTCAACCCAATGTTTCCCAAGCTCACAATATTTCCTTGTGCTCGGGTGCTTTTTAAAACCTTCCTGAAGTCAGGGAGCATGTGGGAAGTCCTGTTAGCACTAAATGTCGATGAATTCCAGAAAAACTGTTATTAAGTTAATGGCACATATTACAGTTGTCAGCACCTGAGGATTAAGGAGACGTGCTATTTAATTATCCCCTGTTCTACCCTATTTTCTTCAGACACTAAAGTGGAGTTTAGGAGAAGTGGTCTGCATGGAGAACTGAGCTGAAACAGAACACTATGGCCATGTTGACAAGAGAGAGGATGAAACCAGCACAGAAAGGCAGCTCTGGGTGAGCGGGCTGGTGCCTCACAGTCCCTCCCCATGAGCAGGAGTTGGGGACTGTCCCCCAAAGAGCTACACCCACCTCTCCCTTCCACACCACTGTGTCTTCTGTTCAAAGCCCCAGGTCTCCCTCCACACAGATGTATGGGTGCTGAGACCCATGGTACTTACTGCCTTTGGGCCCAAGCTCCCTCTGGCTCTGACTCACTGTGGTTCAACACCTTCAGAATAGGGACTAGTGGGACCCTAACTTCAGCCCAACACAGGAAGCCCAGCCTAGGCTACCATCCTGAACCCCACTGGGCCACTTTCCTCAACGATTTGCTGCAATTCTACCAAGGCCTATTCCATCTCAAGTGGATAATTCCTCTCTGGGACTGTCACATCTTGGTCCTCCCCAGCACACTGGAAAGCTTAAGTGATGCCAGATGGCCCCATTGTCCCAGGAACAAAGTCACTTCCCACCACTAGAATATAAGGTATTTCTCACTATTTATCTGAACCACTTAAAAATAAGTTAGAGACAAGACTTTTTTGCTCCAAAATCCTTCATCAGAGATGTCCCTCTATATAACTATAGCATACCCAATCATTATCACACCCGAAGACTTTAACACTAATCTAATAGCAGTGCTTAGAATACAGTTCAGATTCAAATTTCCTCAATTGTCCCCAAAAATGTCATTTAGAGCTATTTTATTTTTCAATTCAATCCAGGACCCAGCAAGGCCCAAGAAAGGCACTTGGCTGCTTCTGTGTCTTCACTTTTCTGGGCTCCCCCGCTCCCTCTTTTTATTTGTTTTATCTTTTCTGGTCTGGACATTTTGGATGAATGCTTCACAGTCTGATTAGTCTTTGTGTTTCCTCCTAATTTGAGTGAGGTTCAATATTGTTAGTAAACATCATGCACTGATAATGTCCTGTCTTTCCCACTGCATCTCCTCAAGACACGTGGTGTCCCTCATTCCACCGCAGGTTCCTGTTTTGATCTCTTGGTTGAAGCGAAACAACACAGGTACCAACCCTCAGGAGAAAGATTAATATTTCTGGCAATGGACTGCTACACATGCATAAAAAGAACAAGGAAGAGTCCAAGATTTGTCTCTAAGCAACTATTTAAGAAGTGTATCCCTGACCTGTGTGGCTTGGGTGATCATTGTCCTATGCACCAAGAGGTCACCAGTTCAATTCCTGGGTTTTGGGCTCGACCCCCAGTACAGGGCATGCAGGAGGCAGCCCTTCCATGTTTCTCTCTCTCTCTCTCTAAAATCCATAAAAACATATTTTAAAAAGTGTATAGTATGCTACATTTTAAAAAGGATAGAAATACAAATAAATATCTAAATATACTTGCTTATTTTTGCAAAAAGTAGCATATGCAAGACACCTGAAAATGAAAATGCCCCATCAGAGATAGATGGGGTGGGTGGAAGACACAGGAATCAGGCTGAGATTTCTTTAAGAATTCTTTAGCATGTGGCATTAATTTTTCATATGCAAATGTTTTCCATAGCTAAGGAGTAAAAATTAAAGTTTAAAAAAGGATTGAAAGGTTATTCTTACATTAAAATCACCAGGAAATAATATAACTGATTCAATGCGTACTATAACTACAAAATAAAAAAGAAGAAGAAGAAGAAAAATGAAAAAAGAGCAAGAATTGCTTTCTCTTGACCACTGCTGAGGCAGCACCAGTGCTGATGTAACCATAAGCTCAGAGCTGCAGAGGACTGCTATGTAAGGAATGGGTCATGGCTATCAGAGAAACAAAGAACAGAAATGAGAATGTGGGGCAGGGACACCTCTTTACTGGGTGTCAGCTGGAGTTTTGATGGACATTCTCATTTCTTTGTCAGGATGTACCTCATGGCATAACAATCAGTTTCCCAGACCACACTGGTCAAATTGGGCAGGACATGGGGTTTTGTCTCAAGAAAAATATATTGCCTGTGAATCCAATTAGCACGAGTTGTCTAGGACCTGACTGGTCCTGGGGTGCAGGCAGACTGCGCCCCCAGTGGCTTTGCACCATAGGCAGCAGGCAAGGCTGTTTCAAGTTCTGTGTGAGGATGGGGCCATTGAAAGGAATTGAGGCAGCACCCGCTTCACGTTGACCCGACACTTCCACTTTCTGTAACAACTGTGCAGCAGCAACCAGGCCAAATATCCCGGGAATGGCATTTCATCTCAACAGATGTGGCTTAGAAGCATATAAGTGGCACCTACTGAGAAGGTAATGGACTTATTTCCTGGGCTCTAAATCTTGACACAGCATTTACTATCTGGATTCAGATGAAGACCATGAAAACATACAAACTCAGACATCTCTGTCAGACAGGCCATAAAAGGCCCGTGTTGAATAGCTTTTCAATATTCCCAGTCTCCTTCCCCTACTCTGAGAGTTAAGTGATGCCGTCAGGACTGACAGGGCGATGGGAGAGCAGATCAGTATTATCCCTGAGTTCTGACTGAGGTTTAATGAAGAGTGAGATGCAGGCAGGCAACATACAAGTCCCAGTATTTTCATAATTACAGGCAATATTTCACAGTGGGTCGTGCATTAGCGTCTCATCAGATATGCGATGCAATGGGGGAAAACTGTCATTTCAGATTCCAACACACCTGTGTGCAATTTCCAGGTCTGTCATATCCTCAGTGATACCTCAGTGACCCTGAGTGAGGTGCTCAAATGTTCTGAGCCTCAGTTTTCTCATCTGTGAATAGGTAGCTCTCTTTCTGCTTCATGGGGTTTTGTGAAAGTTGAATGAGGTGATAGTTAACATGATCAGTGGATGCCTGACACCAATGAAGCATTTGATAATTGTTAACTCCTTTCCTTCTATTTCCTAAGCCAGCCACTGCACGAGACAGACAGCCACACTTCAGAGCAGGGCAAGCAGGGTAACAAAGATAAAACAGGAATAACAATTCATAAGTAATAGCTTATCAAACCTTAAAAATAATGTCTGAGGCAGTATCTGATCCTGACTTCATAAAACTAATCTCAAACACTGTATGGGTTTCCCAAATAACGCTATTCTCTTTCCAACTTAGTCTTTTTGTCATATTTTCTCCACTCTAAATTTTCATCAACAAAATAGACTGAATTAACCAAAATGTTTTATGGTAGTGCAAAGTAAGGTTAAAGTTCTGAAAACTACATTTTAGGTATAGTTCTGAAATGGAATGGCATGCCATCTATTTATCTGAGGTAAAATATGGGCACCTGAATGTGGGAAATTCTAATCTGTGGTACTTTCATCTAAACCTGAGCCATCATGCCCTGGCCTGTGGCTCAGTTGGTTGGAGCATCTTCCTATACAGCAAAAGGTTGTGGGTTCAATTCCCAGTCAGGGTACATACCTAAATTGTGATTCTTACCCCCTTTCCTGGTGCTTATGGGAGGCAACCAATCAAGATTTCTCTCTTTTCTCTCTTGCATAGATATATCTCTCTTCTCTCTCTCTCTCTCTCTCTCTCTCTCTCTCTCTCTCTCTCTCTCTCTATATATATATATATATATATATATATATATATATATATATATCTTTCTCTCTCTCTCTCTCTAAAAATCAATAAAAGCATAGCCTTGGATGACGTAAAATAAGTACATAAATAAACCTGGGCCAACACTGAAAATGCACGAAGACTCTTCCTGCATCCATACCTCCCACTGTACATCGTGAAAAGCACCTCATCTCTTGTGTGGTTTCCATGAGGTGAGCAGTTCTCACAACCCATGCCCCAGTGTTTCTGTCCACCACTTCCAAATTTAGCCATCGGCACTGACCAATACTAGAAGATATTGTGTGTTTGGGGGGTGGGGGGTGAGAAACAGACTCTAGGTGAAAATATTTACTCTAAGATAATACATTTCAAAAAACCTTACATTAAGGTGAAAAGCATTGAAAATCGGGATCTGAAGTGACTTGGGATGCTTGACACTGATTAAAAAATTATGGGCCTGAGATTATAGATGACACATTAGCATGTTTTGTCCCCCCAGGGAATTCTTGGGGACACCAATCGATGAGTGCTTTCGATGCTCTCATGTCCTACTTAATGGAGTCATTTCAGGGATGAATATTCTCCAAATGGCATAGCGAAAAAGAGCAGCAACTATTTTGTCAGGTATGATAATAAACAACTCAAAGGGGAATGTGAAGGGATAATAATATTAGCAATAGAAGGTACATCTCAAATATTAAAATGCTGAATTATATTGCTGCTGTGGGCCCTCGCATGGAAACTGTCATATACTGTATAAAGCAAAACAATCACAGTGAGAATCGCTTACCCCATTAGTTTACTTGCTTTAAAAAAAAATGCATTTACATTTAAAAGACAAGGCTAATTAAGGAGTAAAGTTTGAGGTCTGTGTCCACACCCAATAATACAGAAATCATACTACACAGCTAGAAAGGTATCAAAAGATAGAGCCAAATAGAGCCAAATGGGCATTGTTGTTTGGGCAGCCTGCCCCCATGGACCTCAGAGGCCATTGGCCTTCTGAGGGAGACTGAAGTGGCCCTGAGATGGGATGGATGGCTCCTGGCAGTGTATGCTCCGCAGATACCATATCACCATGGCGGGCACAGTGAGGGTCACACAACAGTGTCCCCATCACTAGCTGCATGATTAGGGCAAATATTTCATCCCCATCCTCCTGTTTGCTCATCTCTAAGATGGGTTTATCCCACCTGCAGAGTTGCTATAAATAGTCAACTACAATGGTCTGGGCAACACACCTGGAGCACGGAACCCCTCCCTGAATGGGGCCCCTGGAATCAATATTTAGGGACTTCTTAATCATCCCACCCTGAATGCACACACACCCTGAACCATTACTAGGACTGAGAGGTTTCCATGAGTTTCCTTGGCACGGAGTGTTCATGAGAAGTAATGATCAGAGGACCTACGTGTGCCAGCAGCATACGAGCAATTCAGGATCCTGTCCTTCTCCACTTTCTATTGCAAGGCAAAAGTAGTTGTGCAGTATGTGCACCCTGTCTAAAGTGCAACTCCACATAGACCTCTGAATACAAATGAATGTTTGGGGGGTCAAGTTCACCATTCTTCACACCAAGAATGAAAACTTTGGAAGGTACTGGAGGGAGCCTCAGAGGTGGCGGCAATGATTTATATTTAGGTGAAACCACTGACTGAAAGCATACTGAGCCTAGACTACAATCTTGATTTCCTCCAAGAAAGTGGGGTGGGTAAGAAGAATAACATGGCTTGCTTGCCTCATCCAGACACAGAACAGCCACCTCTGCCCCATCAGGCCAACCATCAGGAAAGTGAAGTTTTGTCAACAAGCAGAGCTGTAAATAACACAAAGTTTCCATGTAGTCAGAGGGGGGAAAAAATCTAGTGGCAATGTCAACCATTCCAAAAATTAAGCTCATAAAATATTTTTGAGCAAATGACTATGCTTTTAAGAGTTATTTACTGGGTTTTATAGCCCAATGTTAACCAAAGTCATAAAAATATAATGACTTAGACTGTGCAAAAGTAACAGTGCTTTTCAATATTCATTCCCAGAATAGCAATGCATGGTTTGAATGTTTAGTTGGGATTATTTGAATGTCTCCAAAAATGTGTTATGATTTGCTTTAGAAATTAGAATTAATTCAACAGAAAAATAAAAGCATTATTTCTCTCCCCTCTTTCCCAACCTCAAACTGACAACACTGCCCTTTGTCTTCTCCTCCACCAGGCACCAGCCCAGCTAATGAGACTGTCCCAGGCAGGAGGCACAAACTAAAATAACTCTCCTGGAGTCAACTGACATCCAAAACAGCCATTTGTGGGATGGGTCTTCTCATAAGAGAGGTTTCTGTTTTCAGTAGCTTCCTAGCAGAATTGACTGTTACTGCTAAGAGTGGCTGAAGATAAGGTTACTATCAAGGTAGAAAATCCCGCCCTCCCCCCCCACCCCCAGAGGACAGGAAGTTCTTGCATCACCCAGAACAGGAAGCAGGAAGTGATGTTCCTGCAGGTGCCTACAGAGCCTTCCCAGCTCCTGGGAAAGGGAGAAGGGACTCAGGCATTCCGAATGGATGCCCTCAGGCCAACAACTCCAACTTAGTCTTCTGTGGTCCCCAACTGCTCTCGCCTGCAGACCTGGGTCCCCCGCAACTGTCCTTCCCTGCAGGCCCGCTCACCCCCAACTTCCCTCCTCTGCCAGCCTGGTTACCCCTAACTGCCCTTCCCTGCAGGCTTGATCGCCCCCAACTGCCCTCCCTTGCAGGCCTGGTCCCTCCCAACTGCCCTCCCCTGCTGGCCATCTTGTGTCCACATGGGGGCAGCCATCTTTGACCACATGGGGGTAGCCATCTTTGTGTGTTGGAGTGGTGGTCAATTTGCATATTACTCTTTTATTAGATAGGATAGCAGGTCACAGATGGCATGTTCTGTATTGAGAGTTCTCTGAACTTCCACCTAAGAACTAAAGGGTGCAAAAAAGCTGCCACCTCTTTCCATGTAAACAACATTCACCTGGATACCCTTTCTTAGTGCACAGTGTGCAGAACAGAACAGGGGGCTGCATCTGGAGAGGACCTTGGCATCCTCCTGGCAGCCCTTTCCCTCTATGGAAGAGAAAAGTGGCAGAGAGAGGAGCCCACCCAGGGCTGCCCCTTCCCCAACCCCCCGCCCCTCTGCTGAGGTGAGGTCCTGGGCCTGCTGACACCCAATGCTGAACTCTTCTTCCTACATTACAGAAGTAAAATTATAAAGGCAAGAACCTAGGCATAGCATTTTAAGAGTGTAAAGCCACCCTAGCTAATAGATACTTTTTAAAAATCTAGATTCTAATATAACAATCTAATTTTGGGAAATGATCATTCTCCATATTGGATCATTAATCTATAAATGGGGAAAAGTATCTTTGAGGACTATGATTTTATGGTATTAATCAATAGATTAATATGTGGGTAGCTCATCAGAGACCTCACTCCTGGCACTAGTGTGAAGAGGCCCCACTTAGGCCCCCAGAATCTATCGCTAGCTACAGGATTTCTAAATCCTACCAGAATGTCTGTGCCACCCCTGCAGAAGTCATTGAGGTGTCCCCTGAGGCCCACTGCTGGATTGCAGCTTCCTGAAGCAGAGACCACATGTTTGGCCACAGTTGAACATTCAATGAGCAGCTATTGAGGTATTTGATTGAAGGGTGATGAATGGATCAGCCCAGTGGGTATATGAGTGAGGAAGTTTATCACCCTTAATTGGGGCCAATGTGGATGTCTGCTTCTCCTTGGCAAAAATGGCAAAGAAAAAGTTCAGGATTCCTGGCCCTTCCAGGTCCATTTTTGTGGCCAGCAAAAATCATTGTAAGCCTTACTGAAAGGGAGCTGTGTGGACCAGACCTGGTTCTGAAAAAATCCAGAACTTCATCCTCACCCATCCTGAGGAATCCAGGTATCTGGATGGAGAAGAGAGAGAACAACCCAAATCTTAAGTAGCCACTGACACTAGACTGGGGTGAAGAGAGAGCAAAATGGATGTACTTTATTAACACCGGGTGGGCCAGGGGACAGCAGTGACTCTGCCTGCTCATATAAACGAGGTCCAGAGGAATGACCAAGGCTCAATAATCAATTACCTCACCATCCATACCAATAACAGTGGACATTTGTAATTCTCACTCATCTACACCATCTAGTTTGAATTTCACAGGAACTTAAAGTCTGGGCACCCTGACCACAATGACTGCCCTAAGGAAAACTAACCTCAAGGGGCAAAGGAACCTCCTCCACTCCATCACCACCTGACTCACCAGCATTGGTGGCCCCAAGGAGGCTGCAGTTGGTCCTCGATAATTCTGGAAGACCTTTGACCAAAAACAGGCAAAGGGATGCTGGGCATGGAAAGAGTAGAGAGGACAGGAAGGGCCAGGAGATATCAAGATGTTTCTCCTCCAATCTGGTCCTCCAACTTCAAAGGGCTCTGATTTCAGCCCAGCAGACAGCAGGACAGAAAGTCAGTGCACCCAGGTTAGTCAGTCCAGGTAGTTTGTGCAGGACAATTCCACTTAAAAGCAACACTTTGAAGAGCATTTTGGCTAAATCTCTTTCTTCATCCCCCCATGACAGACCTACACATGCCATTGGTGCTTGAGCCAAGAAGCTTTCAGGGTCTATACTCCACAAGGCTCAACCTTGATTCTGGAATGGAAGCACCAGGACCTGAAGAGGAAAGGGAAAAGCAAGCAGCAGAATCCAGACAGGAACAGCCCCCTCCACTCCCATAGCCCCCAAAAAGAGCCACCCTCTCCTCCCACTACCCTGGACTCACAGCCTGGTTCCTCTCCAGGGTAGGCAGGGTCTAATGGTTTCTCAGTTTCCTTTTTCTCTTTTCCTGTTTCACTTTTTCCAGATCCATGAGCCCTGGAAGAGGCCTGGCCTCTAGAGCTCTGAGGACATAAACATCTGTTGTTATAAATCACCAACTGTGTGTTGCTTTGTTTTCAGAGCCCCAAAATGCTCACACATCAAAAGGGAATTAACAGTTCCTGACCCACACTCTACCTACCCTCCCAGCAAATAAGAGGAAAACTGGAATCCATGAAAGGAGGGACATTGGGGAGAAGGCAGTGCTTGGCCAAGGGGATGCTGTGCATTGGGGAGGGCAGGAATAGAGAGAAGAGGAGTCAGGGAAGACTAAGGAAGTTTCTGCAGGAAGTGTAACCTCCCTCCCTAATTCAACCCTGATGAGCTACAGAAATGCAGCTTCCAATAGGAAAAAGAAGGCCCTGCTATTTGTTCTAATGTAGCTCCCTGGCTGGTGGTAACTCACACATGACCATAATTCTGTTAACCGCACAGGAATGTAATGCTCTGTGCCTCTCCTTTGTGGTTGTTTCAATCTCTTTCTAACCACAGCACAATTTCCTCTCTTTGACAGAAGCAGTGTCAGGATAAAGGCCTAGTTCACATGTTATGGCACCAAACACATAACACTAGTGAATGAATGATTAAGAAAGCCCATGGGATGATCACTGAGAGGAACAGTACTAGTTATGAAATCAAAGTTTATAAAACAATTTTATTTGCTCAAATTAAACAAAGGAGAATCTGTAAACAAGCACACTGGAGGTTCAAATGTTGATGAGTTGTGATTGTTCATGTCCATGGTGAGGCAACCTCAGATGCTGCAGAACCTCCGGATCCTGACAAAGGCAGTTTCAAAATCCAAATATCCATGGCAGAATCTGGCTGTAGGACACTGGAAGGTTTTCACTTGAGACTGTGTTTTCTATCCATCATAGCCCTTTTGTGATGACTATATAATATCTCTGTGAATGTCTTTATAATAAGCTTCCATATTAATTTGAAGAAATCATATGATGTGGTGCTTTCCGATTATCACATAATTCTGTAATACAAATTAGACCAGCCTTCAATGTCTTTGAAACATAGTGTGTTAAAATGGTACGTACAGGTTAAAAGATACAGATTCAGAACACCAGCATTTACAAGAATTATCACACAGACTTTGATAGAGGCCTGGACTAATTCAAAAGAGCAAGTTTCATATGAAGCTGTCTCATTCCCTTTGAAAGTGCCTTGATCTCCGCACAGTCATCTATTAATGATATTACAGATAAGGTAAATAAAAGTGTTGCAATATGGAGATCACAGCCTTCTTTTTTCTTGTGGAGACGAAAGGTATGGCTCCTGTGAAGTCTGTGGGCAATGAGGGATGATAAAGGTATTCTAGAACCAAAAGGCTGTATTTATTTTGACACATGATGGAAAGATCTGAAGTTCAAGAGCTGAAAGGGAGCAGCACAGATGCGGCCTGAGGAAGGAGATTCAGGGAGGATCCAGATCTCAGACCACAGCACGCAGTTGGGGAAATCTTAGTTTTAGGGATGTTTTGATTGTTTCTGATGTTGTTTATATTTTAATAAATTTTATTTTTAGAGTAATTTTCATTTCACAGCAACATTGAATGGAAGTGCAGCAAGTTCCCATATGCCCTGCCTCACACATGCACAGCCTTCCCCTCCATCCACATCCCACACCAGAGTGGTATCTTATTACTATCAATGAACTTACATGGATGAGTCATTATCACCCAAATTCATAATTTACATCAGGTCTTTTTAAATTACCTTAATTATACAAATCATGGTATATGCCCTAAACAGTGATTGAGTATCCTCCACATCTGTGCCTGCACTGGGCAGACATGAGATATTCCCTAGGGGCCCCATCACTCACAACCACATGTTCAGTGGGTCAGTGAGTGTGCTGCTGATGTTTTCCCATGGCTAAGAAGATTGGGAATATCTGTTCTAACATTTTAAGGGGGAAAATACATTCCCTGATGTATGAGTTAGAATTTTAGAATCTCCACAATAACTAATCAATGTGATTAGTCAGATTTGTCTTTTGGGAAAACGGGAAGAGTCAAGGATGAGGCTTAGGTTTGGGCCCAAGTCTCTAGATCTTTACACCCTCAGCACCTGGCCCAGAGAGTGATACATAACAGTTTAAACACATATTTGTTGATTGAATGGGTCCTATGTCATGTTTCTTTTTATGCCCCTGATTTAGGGTTCAGTCATTTCACCTATATTAAATCTTGGTGTTGGTGCATTTGCTTCTACTTCTGACATTCCTAATTTTATATGTATAATTTATCAACCTTTTGGTAGGTGTGTCTTTACTGTAAGCATCTGAGACCATTTTTAGAGATGGATGGAGAACAGGAAATAAACAAGCAAATGTATGCTTCAGGTATCGACATTAGTCAGAACATACTGCATTTAAGTAGAAGCCAAGTTCGCAGCCTTGTGTTTAACTGTAAGGGATTATGGTTTTTGATTGCTTCAGCTTGATGTGCCTTACAGAGCTATTCAGAAACCCCACTCCTTTGGGGCTCTAGGAGGCTCTGAATGAATTATCTCCTCACACAAGGTTTCCTGTGACTCATGCCCTCATTCATTCTGCATGTGCAGTTCAGGTGCCTGCACAATCCAGATGCCAGAGGAAAACTCTAAACCAGAGAGCCCTGCCCCTGACCCAGAGGATGAGTCCTCAGTCTCCCCAGAAACGGATAGTGAGTTAAAAGGATTGTGAAGCTGGTGGTTGTGGATCTGTGCAAATGAGTTAGTAGAGTCAGGATGAAAATGTTTTCAGAAAATAACTTTTACCAAAAAAGCAACTCAGGGCCAATTTTGGACAATGTTAATGCATATTTCAGGTTTAAAACAAAGAATTGTTTAGAGGGCTGAGAAAGAAATGATTACTTCTAGACAAAGACTTTTCTACCACTGTCTTAGAAATCATGAAAGTGAAGACAGTCTGGGAACAATGGAAGGGTAAGAAGTGGCTACAAAGCCAAACACTGATCCTTGGAGAATGAAGTCAAGTAATGAAGAGTCTAAAGGAGGCTGGCTGACTTCTGTGATGGCCACGTCGAGTTTTGTGTTGCAATGTTGAGGAGAGCTGGGGAGGAAGGGGGTGCCCACTCAAGGCTTCCCTCTTTCAGCCAACCGACTCACATCTGTAAGGAAAACCTCTAGAGTCTGGAGATGTCCATCTCCACACAAAGAGAAGTGAGAGGAAAGTCATAGTCCCTTGAATCTCTATCACCTTCCAAAAAAATCCCAAATAACTGAAATAAAGTTCTTTCCATGGAAATACAGCTTCAGGACCTGACTTCGGTGCTGCTCTACCCATAATGCCACTGAGTTCCAGCCTGGACATTCCAGAACAATCTGAGACTGATCACCCCATCTACACTAATAAAAGAGAAACATGCAAATTAACCATCACTCTACTACACCCACAAGCCATGCCCACCAGCTTATCAGGAGCGAGTATGCAAATTAACCCAACCAAGATGGTGGCCCGCCATGGAGCTGGAGCAAGCAAAAGGCTTGGGTTGCCCTGGCAATGGAGGAAGCCAAGCTTCCTGCCTGCCCTGGCCGACCCTGGCCTCCACTCAAGGCTATAAAGTTTCAATTATAGAAGATAAATAAATCCTAGATACTTGCTTCCAACTAGCCCTAGCCTCCACTCAAGAAGGCACTGAAAAGAAAAAGAAAAGAAAAAAAGAAAAAAAGGAAGGGCTGGGAACTTGGGTCACTGGGGGGTGATCAGGCCAGGGGAGTGATCAGGCCAGAGGTCGTTGGGGGTAAGCAGACCAGCGGGGGCCAGTTGAGGGTGAGCAGGCCATCAGTGGGGGTCAGTTGGAGGTGATCAGGATAGTGGTGGGGGGGGTGTGCAGTTTAGAGTGAGCAGGCCAGCAAGGGGGCAGTTGGGGGTGAGCAGGCCAGTGGGGAGGGTAGGTGGGGGCGGGCAGGCCAGCAGGAGGGGGCAGTTGGGAGTGAGCAGGCTGGCACAGGGGGCAGTTGGGGGTGATCTGGCTGGTGGAGGGGGGGGCATTTGGGGGAGAGCAGGCCAGCAGGCAGAGTGGTTAGGGGCAATCAGGTAGCCAGGCAGGCAGGTGAGCGGCTGGAGCCAGCAGTCCTGGATTGTGAAAGCAATGTCCGACTGCCGGTTTAGGCCCGATCCCTGTAAACCGGCAGTAGGACATCCTTCGAGGGGTCCCAGATTGGAGAGGGTGCAGGCTGGGCTGAGAAACACACACCCCAGTGCACAAATTTCGTGCACCAGGCCACTAGTTGCTTCATAAAAGTGGTAAGCCGGAGACCCCAGGAAGATGTGGAAAAATCTTTGATCACCTCTGTATTACACACCATCACCATACAGGCAATGAGGTGCCTATTAACTCACTGATTAAATAGGTGTCTACTCACCATGCAAAACTGCTTTGTCCTTACGGCTTTTTGTTTTATTTATGTTTTGTTTATGCCAAGCCATAATGATAAACTGCAACAATTATCCATTTGTAGATACAGAGAACCCAATTTCATAAAGATTTGTTTAGCTAGCTAATTAATCTTGATCTTTTCATTAGGAGTGGAGAAAAAAGCTAAGTGAATTCCAGTTGACTGCAGTGGACACAGCCTAGGAAGCTTTATAATCTCACAGCCGTCTGTTATCAATGCAATGATGACATTTTGGATGAAAAAATCAATTTTTCCCTTCACTCCTTTTAACCTATTGAGCCATCTCCTTCCTTTCCCGGACTCAGATAACATAACTCACCATGAAAGCCAGACAGAAACAGCCTTGGGCATGTCCACAGGAAACTCAAATCCATGCCATCAGCACCAGGGCTGTGTCCTCCTGCAAAGCTTGTGTTATCCCAGTGACCCAATCACACTTTTCAATTCTCCTCATTAATTCTTAAAACTCCCCAGGTAAAGAATCGAGTTGTTCCTGTTAATAATGCAAGAAGGAGTGAGTGCCAGGTGGGCAGTTCTGGGGAAAGGGGTTACGACTCTATTAAATGGATGCCCAGGTCTGCTTGGGCACGAACTGCTGAGGGCAATGTGACGTGTGTGATGCCCTCTCTGCTTGTCAACTGAGCATGTATCAGCCACAGGTGCTTTTCCAAGCTCCAGGCCCTCTCCCGCTCCCAACATTGACATAAAAGGAGCCTGTGCACTCAGCGTAGGGATTACGTGAAGGCTCTGGAACAAACAGCAGGGATATGTGGTGGACATGGTGATGCCATTCAGATGCCCCATGAGTATCAGAGGAACACTCCTGGTTATTGAGTCCTGCCCAGATAGCCTCAGCCTTTGGTTCTCCATGTGCCTGAGAGAGCACTTCATCCAAAGTAAGCCCTCCTGTGACTCCATCATAGAATGTGTTGATAGGACAAAAACCAGGCCCTTGGCCCCATCCCTGTGAGCACCCTTCTGAGCTCCCCTGAGGCTGGCTGCCTGCCCCTGCTCAGATGTTCATCCATAGGGCACATCTATCTTCACCTCAGTATAAGCTGTCCTGCATGAGGTTCAAAGCATAATTCTACCATCTATAAAGTGTGTCCCCTGGGCAAGTTGCTTAGCCTCTTCTCACTGCAGTTTTCTCATCTGTAGAGTGAGAATAACAATGGTGCCTACTTCTTAAGGTGGCCATGATGATGCATGACAGTGCTTGTTACTCCTCCCGCCATCCAGGAATTGAACTGCTAAAAATATATTAGTTACCACTGCATACAAGATTGTGTGGGGGCTTGAGCGGGTTATTGCTGTAAAGGGCAGGCTTTCATCCCATTTCTGACATGGACACTTCATGCCCTTTTTTATAAAGAACAGTGAAAAGTGTGTGGTATGCTTGTGTGTGCATGTTGTTGTTGATATTGTTGTTTTATATTTGTCAAGTGACACCATTGGGAGCTCATAATGATAGGAATAAGGTTGTATGAGTTACACTGTTAAAAATCCCTCCCAGGCTACCAGTACCACTCAGTAGAGAGACCCGGAGGATGGGGGTAGGTTTTCACAGTGATCTGAGGAAGAGATGGTGGATGGGACCAGAGCCAGGGCAGTAGATGGGGTGGGGAAAGGGTCAGAAGTGGTGGGATTTGGGGGTGATGTTGGATGTAGAGACAACAGGGCTTACTGAGCTACAGGCTGTGGGGTGAAGGAAAGAGAAAGGTTGAAGATAGACCCTAGGTTCCTGCAGACCTGGGGGAGCATCAGTCTGGTTTCTTTCACAGGGGACAGGTATGGGGCAGCTCTGAGGTGGAGGGGATCAAGGACTCTCCATGGACACTTTAGCTAGACACCCCACCTGGAGCCCTGCAGAGGACAGTGAGTGAGGCCCAGGCAACAGGGCACATATCTGGGGTCATCTGCACATCGATGCTATTTAAAGTCATTAAGTGGATGAGGTCATCTAGGGAGAGTAGAACTAGAGACAGGAGATGATCCATGAAATGCCCCAGAATCAGTGGCCAGGAAGGCCAATAGAAATGCCTGGAAGGAGATGGCCAGTGTGTGGGAAGGGGTAGGGGAAGTAAGCCATTCTGGGAGCCAAGTTGGAAAGCGCTTTCCAGCTCCCAGGACTTGGGAGATCAGCTCTGCCAAATGTGCAGAGAGGCAGAAGGAAATGAAAGCAAAGGGACAATGAACTATCCTGTTTGCACAATGGAGATGTTGGTGAGCTCGGTGGGAGTTGGGTAGGTGCAAGATGATGAATACAGCCTCATTGGAGGGAATTTGGAAGAGAATGGATGGTGGCAAAGTAGACACCAAGTTAGAGAAGTTTTTGAATATGTTTTGAATGAAGACACAGTTAAATGGGGACATGAAATCAAGACAGCAGGGCATTTGTTTATTCATTTTAGAAGGGAGATATTAGAGTATTATGTATGTATGCAGATGAAAATGACACAGGAGAGAGAAAAAATAAACATAATGTAGAAAAGAAAGGCTGTGCATGGCAAAGCCAGTTGAGTCTTTAAAGGAAGGAAGGACACAGGGTCCCCAGCAGTTTGGGGATCTGGTCTCAGGCAGGGACACTTCCTCCCCTTCCCCCCATCACAGGAGAGGGTAGATCAGTAGTAACCAATGAAGAGGTCCCAGGCTCAGACAAGGAGGTTCTTGTCTGATTAGGGGAGAGTGAGGGTTTTGAGGCTTTAAGAGGGAGAAGTGTGAAGTTGCTGCATTCATGGGAGAACAAATCCATGAGGTATAAAAACTGTACTTCCATTTCAACAATGCCTCACCATGGCCAACCAAGGGCTTTAAAGGATTCCCCATAGGAGCACTGTTCTTCAGTGTGTCCTTTCTTGCCCCACACCCTTCAGTAGGTAGAATGGCTAGAAGGAAAAGGTGGATAGACACTATGAATAACACCTCAGCTCCTCTGCCCACCTGCCCACCTGCTCCAGAGACACTTACTCCCTCCAGAAGACAGAGTTCTCTGGCCACCCCAGAACCTTAAAGAACAAGATGCTTGCCTTTGTGGTCTCCAAGACAAACTGCCCATAGCATGGGTCAGTGTGACCCCAAAATAGTAATTTTCCTGCATTCTCATGAGGGTTGTTATCTATCCTTGATGCACACCCACAATGGTGTGAGAGTGGATCTGAGTGTGACCTCCTCATGCTTGCCCTGCACCTCCCACATGGGCTGGAATGTATACACACAGGAATTGTGTCTGGTGTTAAAGGACATTCTGGGTATAAATCTCAATCTCAGAAAAATCCTGTGCAATTACGTTTGTAGCTTGAAGGGGGATTTATTCCAAAAATATTTGCAATATTACATTTTTTTTTCTAATTACAGAACTCCTCTTTCTCATTAAAAAATGATGGCCCAGCCCTAGCTGGTTTAGCTCAGTAGATAGAGCATCACTGCATTCTCTCTCATCATTGATGTTCCTCTCTCTCTCTCTCTCTCTCTCTCTCTCTCTCTCTCTCTCTCTCTCTCTCTCTTTTCTCTCTCTCTCTTTCTCTTTTCCTCTCTGAAATCAATAAAAATATATGTATATTTTTAAAAATGATGACCCAGCCACCATGGCTCAGTGGTTGTGTCAACCTATGGACCAAGAGGTAATGGTTCAATTACTGGTCAGGGCACATGCCCTGGTTGTGGGTTTGACACCCTCCCCCAATGGGTATTGTACAGGAGGCAGCCGGTCAATGATTCTCTCTCATCATTGATGTTTTAACTCCCTCTCCCTTCCTCTCTGAAATCAATTAAAAAATATATACAATTTTTAAAATGTCAGATGGGTGTTTAAATGTATTGCAGTAATCATATGGGGGGGGGGGGGGGAGACCAGAGAGTCTTTCCAAGGACTTCTCAAGGAGGGAAAGGCAACTGGTCAGCCTCACGTCTTTGAGCCTCTTCATAGCCCCAGTGTGAAATGTAAGTTAGCCCTGGTTTCATTCACAGCCTTGACCTGGTATTTTCTTGCAACTGATTTAAAAGACTCCTGCAAGCTCCTTGGTGGGAAATTAGGCAAAACTTTGAGAAGAAAATAGGAGAGAAAGAATTATGCTAAGGAAAGCAGACCCCAAATGGCAGCGTTTTCCCCTTTCCTCCGCAAAATCAACAACCCCTCTGGTTCTTTGCTCCTCGGTGCCTGGCCTGCCATCGAGCTTTACATGGTGCCTGTGAGTTGACATCAGGACAGTGAGTGGCTGGTCTGTGGGCGGGCCCAGTTCACGTACCCGTCTGGTGAAAACTGTGCATCATAGGTGGTAGTGGCTGTTGCTTTCATGGCTCCTCCTGACCCAGGCCAACCCCCGTGCCCTCACCACAGGGGAATGGTTCCCATGGTTCACATTCCTACCCTGTTGATGCTCCTCAGCCTTCCAGAAAACAGACCATGGGTGGAGTCATCCCTTCTCATCCTGGGCAGTGCTCAGACACACATGTGGTTTATACATGAGCTGTGTTATCTCCTTTTGTTCTGCTCAGAGACTGTGGAACAGGATAAAACTCCACGGCATAGAATTACAGCGTGAGGCAGGCGTTGCTCTCTGAGGAGCCTGTCCCATATGGGTCGTAATGTTTCCAGAAGCTGCCTCCCACTTCAAAGTTCCTTTCAGTCCCCATTCAAAAAACATGACGTCAAGACAGATTTATTTTGATTTGGTAACATTCTTGTTTGATGCACATGCCAGTTGTAAGGAAATTTGCATCGTCACCTCTGTGCAATGATTAATTACAACAATAATTGTAACTGGACACGGTAATTGCGAATCAGGTCGAATTTAGGGGCCTTTGACTCCCTGTGAGTTAAACACCCTTATTGGAGATGATCCCAAGGGTAAAGTCCAAATACCACCTCACTCTTACCACTCTGGGCTGAAGCCAAGCACAAAGGACTGGCACAGGCTGGTGTGGAGAGGACTTGTTCCTTCTCTCTTTGCTGTACTTCAAAACGCTCTCCAGCCATTACCAAGTGGGTGGGTCCTCTGAGCAGAAAGGACAGCAGCCTAAGAGACATGAGTTTGGATGAACACAGAGCATTCATTCTCCAACAGGGACATCTCAAAACTCTGTAGAGAGCTGGTGTCTGGAATATAGACAGTGATGAAGCAAGTAAGGTCACGAACTGAGAAGCCTCTGTGAGTGACCACCTGTGAACCCTCAAAGGCGGGCACAGATCAAGCAGGCCAAGTTAGAGGGCATAGGAGACACTAACTGGATGGACACAGAGATAACACAGTGTATTCTCAGAAGGTCCTTTGGAGGAAATACATGTTACTTTTGGCTTAATGTTATTTACCACTGACGAAAGCCTATGCTGGAATCAGGGAGCCTCAACCACCTAAGCTTGGGTGTTTTGGGAATCCTCCCATGACAGAAAGTTGGTTTCTGACATAATCCCCATTGTAATAGATCACATCTGTGTCCACAAAGTTATTCACCCTTTAACTCATCCTTAGGGTCAAAGACGCATTGCCACAATGGAATCATTGGCCTGCTTCCAAAATAAGATTACACAAGCATCCTTATATGATTGACATAACATTTCCATCTATGAGAAAGATCAGCTGTTTATCTGAATTGTGAACTGGCTGGTCTTCCATCGGCTATGGTGCATTATTAAAAATAGACTCGTAAAACTTTAATATTTATTTCATGTTCTGTTATTAGGACACAATCTTGGACACATCACCAGAGACAAGAAATAAATAAATTATTATACTTATTTTGTAGTGACCTGAATTTAGCATCAGATGTGAAAGTCATGACATGAAGTTCTGGTGGAGAGATAAAAGCTGGACCACATGTTGCACGATATCCGCGGCAGATGTGATCTTCAGAGGGGCGATGGCATTTCCTCCAAACGGGTGGATGTGCTCCTCCAACGTGGATGTTAACATGATTAGCAATGAAAGTATGCTTTGTTCCCTTGCCTTCACATGGTCTCAATATTGGCAGTTATCGCTTACTTGTATTTTTTAAATCAAACATGATCCCGTCCCATGGACAGATGCTGCCTCGGTGCCATTTAGAGCTCAACCATACAGACGGCGGTTCATAAATTTCCAGGTCCATGTGCTAAAAATAAGTGCAGTGGGGTCTCTACTTTTCCCTTTTACTTAATCCAACTATATACCTATGCATCCATGCATTCCTACACATACATTGAATGACTGACTTTCTCTGTTGTTTCCTATGGTTTTCGGTCCTAGGACGATTTTTCTTAGTGCCCACACCCCCTGCGCATAGCTGTCTGCCCCCAGATACCCATTAACTGACTGCAAACACAACTTTATTGAGAAATGACTGCAAGTTTATTAAGCAACTGGATTTACAGGCAATAACATAATCAATATAACATTAATATAGCACATAATTAAATAAGATTCCGACAAGGTCTGCTTATATCCTGAAATATACAGAAGTTAATTGTTTTCACCGATGGCATTAACCAGAGGGATTTGAGACTAATCTTGGAAGAACAGAATCCCCAGTTGTCCTTATTTTTAAAATATTTCATGGATGCATAGAGGAAGCCATCCCCACACTCACAGGAATACTGTATCAGCAAGAGCCCCCGCAAACCCCTCTCTCCCAGGCCCTGAGGGATGGCAGTCACTTGGCTGACTGATGCTCTCATGATGGATGAAAGGGCAAAATGCAAGTAACAAATTACATGTAATGTGTTTCTCACCAGTAGAAAGTGGGCCGACCACCACAGGCTCTTGGACAGCTACCACAGAATGGGCCCCATCTGCTTCAACATGGAAGCACACAGGCTGCTGGAGTGAAATCAACGGTGTTGTCTCCAGTCATGTGTTCATGTTTAAAATCAGGGAAATCCCTCAGAATGCTCTGCAATGGGCCCAGAAAGCAAAATACTAAGAGAAGGAAGCACGTGAAGTAAAGTGGAAAGGAGTGTGGCGATTGAAAAATAAACATTGTGGAAGGGAGTGTCCTAGGGAAGGAGGCCATTCACTTGCTGCCTCCACACACCTCTCACTTAGTTCCACGTAGCTCCCCAGGGAGCTACTTGCCTCTGTAATTTCAGTCACTTGGAACTCACTGTTCTCACATTCTGTTCCCCTCATTACCACCTCTCCTGCCACCAAAATGAAGTGTTTACACTAAAGCCAGCGTTGTTCTTGAATACAGGAGTGTACAAAACCATCTTAAAGCCACTTAGCACAAAGTACAACCAGACATGATGAGGAAACTGAAGTGGTGTCGTCACTCGTATCCAGGATCCCTTCCATGGCACCGACTGGCTGCTCTGCAGGAAGGCCCCACCTGAGAAGGTCTGGGTCTCAGAGGAAAAGCAAAGCACCGGAGGTCTCAGAACACATTTAGATACCAAGCCCAGGACTGATCCAGAAGCAAAGCCAAGCAGTTGCTATGAGCTGGATGGATTTCAGAAGCTCATGTGAAGTCTGTCTGAGAATGTTCTGGAGGCTCAGGATTTCAGGAAAAGAAGCTGCTCACATGCATTGGGCATAGAGATGGTATTGTCTGGATCTGTACCGCATGATGGTGAGTCAGCATCGTAACAACAAAGTCAACCAGGTAGGAAGGCACTGGGAGGCCAGGAGGTGAAGATGACACAGATGGCAGCCACTCAGCCCACTTCCAAGTGAAATGATGACAGCCTGATGGATCATGCCAGTCATGGGGGATGAAGGCTGATCCCAGGACAAGAGGAGTAGTTGGGTCCACTTGAGGCAAAAATTGAATCTGCAGTGTGTGGGCCAAGCCCTGAGACCAGGAGGCAGAAGCTGACTCTGCTGCTACACCCACTTCACTCCACATCTCCCTGGCTTCCACCTCCCTGGTCAATGCAGGTATTTCCACCTCCTAGAGTACTGTGGGATGTGCTGACACAGGGCCTCAGGTGTCCTTGTACAAGGTTCACATGCTTACACTGATTGTACCTTCTTCCTTCGCAACATCCTCGGACAGCGATTTGTGGGTCCTGAGAATGTTCACTTGACCTTCTGGGATTCATTCTCCTACCTTTAAACTGAGGCTTTTGTACAAGGAGTCTATGAATATGAGACAGAAAGTTTGGGATATAAAACTTTCTCCAGGTAAACACAGCTCCACTCTGATAAATATGGGGTGTGGGCTTAAACTATGGGGTTGGCAGCTACACTGATCACATTGGCAATGCTGACCCTTCCCTCCTCTTCTGCACTTTCCCCAGCCCACCACGGGCACACACACACACATACTCACACACCCGCAAACATCACACACACACTTCATTTCAGTAAATTATAAGCTTTTAAAATTGAGGTACTGTTTAGAATTTCAGTAGATCTCTTACATCACAGCACACAACTTACAGTCCAGGGGTGGATAGGCTGTGCCTCCACCTCCTCCGAGCCCATGGTCTGCACTCACTGGCTCCCACGAAGTCTTGGAACCAGCCTGGACACATTCAGGGATGCTCTGCTGGTATGACAGAAGCCACAAGAGGGTTGGGAGAGAGAGGCAAAGAGACAGGGAGGGGGCCTGGAGGAAAGCAGGATTGTTAGCCTCAGTGGAAAGGATACCCAGGAACCAGGAAGCTGGAAGGGATTGCACAGTTTTCAGAACCATGGACACCCTGCTGCAAATTGCTATGTCTGTGAAAAGCAAGTGACTTCTTCCCCACAGACAGAATGTGGGACATGACATGCCAGCTTGTCCTATTTAGGCATAAAAGACATCAGTAAGAACAAAATAGCATTGCCTACTGATGCCAGAAAAATTACAACCAGATTTTGAAGACACTGGCTTTGGGATGGACCAGCTCCATCTCCAGGGATTAGTGGAGGGTCTGAGAGTAATGGAGGTTGATCGTTGAACAGGAAGCTCTTCCAGATGGAGGTACACATCACGGCACAGTTTCCTAAAACCTGGGAAGTAGAGGGGATGCATTCGGGCAGCACAGAGGGTGGTGAGAAACCTGGCCTTTGAGATGCTTCATCACCCTAGTCTCCTCATTCTTACAATTTAGTAGATACTAACTCTTACCTCATCAGGGGATTAAATCTTCTACTGCATGTAAACTATAAGTAGCACCTGGCACCCAGCAATTGCTCATTAAATGTCAGGAATTCTGTTTATCTTCATAATAGTCTGTACTCATGAGTTCTGATATCTCAAGTTCACCGCTGTCTCCTCTGCTTGCCTGTGTTTGTGTATCTGGCTGACAGGCATACCCGAGAAGGCATTTGGAAGTCATCTCCTCAAGGCTGCACAATGGTAGCCTAGGTTTTAATTACCCATAATATGAATCGCTTCTACCATAGCACTTGGCCCCAGCACTGATCTCTGACTTACCAAAACGGGAATTACATCAGCGAAATTCTATCCACCAGTGGAATTTCCAGAGACCGTTTGTGTCTATCTGAATGATGATGACCGTCACCCCCAAATCAGAGGTCGGCAGCCCTGGCAGATCCTCACCTCTTCTTCCAAGATTAACATGTTCCTAACATGAAAAAGGCTTTTTTACCAGATTGATACTTCCTGAAATGCATGAGTTAAAGACATGCAATGTGGGATGTCAGGCTAAGGGGGCATGTGACACTCAGGAGACGCACCCTTCGGTTGCTGGCTGCTGGCTGCTGGCGGGAAGAGAGAGCAGAGAGATTTCTGAAGCCTCAGAGGCATTCCTGCACATCAAAAGCGATTCAAAATGAAGAGCTGACTCTGATAATTGTAAATAGATCAGAAACATGTGCATTGAGTCCATCCCCTTAAATTATGGCTGGGTGTGCCCAACTGCACAGTGTTTGAACACCTCAAACTTTCTAAAAATATTTGGGGTTCAAAGTAAGCCTTTTAAAGAAAATCAAAGCCACATGTTTCTGATTCATTTATACGTAGCTTATCAAAACGGTGTTTGTTTTTAACAGATATTTGATGTCTGAGATTTGGGATCTTTCTTAACATTAAAAAACAACAACTTCTTTCTTAGTAATGGAAAGAAGTATTTCCCCAGAGAAAATGAACGTCAGTCTCTAAAAATTAAGCTAGTTTCAAACTTGGCCAAGAAATTTTTCTCCGTGTTTGTTTGTTTTTGTTAATTCTCACCAGTGGATATGTTTTCCATTGATTTCTTTTAGAGAGAGTGGAAGAGATGTGGCAGGGGGAATGAGAGAGAGAAAGAGAGAGACATCTATTGGTTGCCTCATGCACGCACCTAGACCTGGGCAGTGATGGAACCTGCAACCCAGGTACATGCTTTTGACTGTGAATTGAACCCGAGACCCTTTGGAGTGTGGAGCCAACCCTCTATCCAGTTAGCCACACTGGTCAGTGCTCTTCATCTTTATTTTTAAATGAGGGTGAGGGGGCATTGAGGAGAGTGGGTGCAGGGATTTAACGAACTTTCCATCTTGGCTTCTCCTTGGAAGGGTCTCGTCCTTCCATTAGGCCAGCTGTGATCAGCTCTCAGACTGCCTCTTGCACTCAGATGACACTGCAACAGGAGGCTGTCACTCTGTAACCCCGGGTGCTCCTTACAAGTGCTTTCCATCAAACATTCTCAGCTTGGTTGTGACCAAATAAGAAACTCACACACACACACAGCCTTTAACTATGTCTAGGGCAACTGCCATCTACCTTTTGAATTGTCAACTGCATGAATAGTAAAAAGGGAAAATATTATGCACAGATAAAGGTTAAGTATATGCGCAAATAATCAGCAACCCTCAAATTAAGGTGAGAGCCATGGAATGGACTGTCTAGAGACTCGAGGGCCCAGAGTGCTGCTGCTGTGTAAGGAATGTCAAAAACACAGATATTTACATTATGATTCATAACAGTAGCAAAATTACAGTTATGAAATAGCAACGAAAATAATCTTATGGTTGGGGGTCACCACAACATGAGGAACTGTATTAAAGGGTCACATCCTTAGGAAAGTTGAGAACCACTGCCCCAGAGGATTGCCTCCCTCTGAGAGCATAGATAATTCTTATCATTAAAGATGAAATTGTTTGGTTCTGCAATCCTTTAGAAAGGTCTGTTCTAGGCCAGGTCCAAGTGTTAATGAACCAGGAAAGGTGACATTAGAGAATTTCGCAGCTGATTCTTTAAGAGAAACTATTTATACAGCTTAGGATCCATATGGTGTTTCTCCAAGTGAGGGCTCCACCCAGCAGGAGACACACAGTTCTAGGCTGCTTGCTTGCCCTTTCTCTCTCTCTCTCTCTCTCTCTCTCTCTCTCTCTCTCTCTCTCTCTCTCTCTCTCTCTCTCACACATACACACACACACACACCTCCAGGGCAGCATCCTGAGCTCACCAATCAGATCCCTGTAGGTTGCCCTGGGGTTTTCTGTCTGGACCTGGGTAGGTGGTGCCAGTCAGGCCTCACCCTCTATGTTCTCAGGAAAACAAGCAAGGGATTCCTGGGCAGGCAAACCTCGTGTGGTCCCATGTGTGTTCCACGTATAACTAAGCCCAGTGGACAGATCGTTGTTGTATGGTCTCTGGGCTGCTCCGCAACTCAGATATAAATGAAGATGACCTTCCTTCTCTCTGCCCTTTCATCAGATTCCTAAATTCTGGGAGCCCAGGCCTACCTGGGCATGAGACCATTGTAACCTGGCCTGTCACGGCATTCCGAGAGCGTGCTAGCATCCTCCCATCCACAGGACTTTGCAAATGGAATGGGAATGGTTCTAGTATCTGTTCTCACTGCTGCAGAAACACCTGATGCTTCTGTGTGCACACAGAAAGTACACAGGGTGTACTTTTGCATATGAAACAGTTATTTTCCTAAACAAAACTGTCTCACTATCATCATTACATTACTTTTCCCCATAAATAAGGTGTTATCTGCAGAATTATCAGAGCTGAAAATTTATAAACCCCATCCCAATGCAGAGCTGAACAAGAAAACCAGACTGCTGAGCTCTAAGAGCCTCAAAAAGGATCCAGAGAGAAAAACTCATGAACCTCCTTTAGGAAAAAAAAAAAAAAATGGGGGGGTAATATGAGACCCAAACCTACCACAATGACAGTGATCCATCCACTCGGAATAGCCAGCAATTAACTGCCCAGTGCCAAGAACAGAACATACAGTGACAAATTCTAACTCAGGGGCTGATTGGTCTAAAAATATCTTTAAACTGTTCTCAGTTGGAAGAGTCATTTGCAACCTCATCAGAATTTAGGGATCAAGAGGTCTGATGAAAGGGCAAAGAGAAGGAAGGACGTCTTCTTCATTTATTTATATCTGAGCCAGGAGAGCATATGGCAAAGATCCGTCCACTCAGCTTAGGCACACGTCACACACACACACACACACACACACACACACACACACACACACACACACACCACAAATACAGAGTGCACACAAGCCCTGCCCACTCAAGGCCACCTGAGGCCCCTTTAGGTGGAGCCTGGATGAATAGGTGAGGCCCATCTTTCTCTTGGTATCCCTACACGGTTGTGAGAGCACCAAACCACCAACCTCAACCAGAGGCCTTGATATCAGGCGTGGGGTGGGGGGATTCTCCCCACAGTGAGTGTTTGTGACTCTAAGTAGATCTTTCCATCAGAAACCAATTGCAATTCCAGCCACATGTCTGCTGGGAGGTGGTCCCACTGAGAAGCAATAAATAAATACATGCACATATAAACAAATAAATTCAGACTCTCTGACAGAGAACAGGAAGGAACAGGTCTCACCAGAAACGTGGACTTTCCCTTCCCAGCCTCCTCAGAAGCCCATGTTTTCAATTACACCAGACTGAATCTGTACTGATGCTAATATGTTTGCATTGCTGGCTTTCGTTTTATTTTTTAACAATTCACTGCAGGAAAGCCAAGTCAAAAATATAACCATTCTGATCAACAGGACCCATCTGCAGTGGATCCACACAGAAGCAATTAATTTCCTGGTGGTGTTTTTACACTCGGGGCCTGGTGCGGGTCCCCATTATACAAACAAAAACTCCAGACAGCTCCTGCTGCCTGATAAAAAATAAATCAGATTGCGGAGGTCCGCTTGGCCTAGGACTGCTACAGGCTATGGCTTGTAATGAGGCATCCCAACACTAATTATGAGGCTTATTAAAGAGAATTGTCCAACTTGTAGTAAAGTGCATGCTGTAATCACGTTAAAGAAGGCAGGACTCCGTAGCCAGCAGAGTGGACTGCGGGTGAGGATCAAATCACAGAAACAGTGTGATTGTGTTTGGCAAATTGGTCGGGATAAACCTGATTGAGGGGCAGGTGAGAATGACAACCACTTGGCTGTAATTCGCACATCAGAGCCTTCCCTCCTCTGGAACATCTGCCTGGGAGGGGCCAAAAGCAAACCTCCACTGCAGAGCATTTCATTCACTATCACCCTGATTCTGAATTTTCTGTAAGATTGTAAAAGCAATATTTCTGCATACTCTTTCAGGAGTGTGTGTGTGTGTGTGTGTGTGTGTGTGTGTGTAGCGGGGGGGAGATTAATAAAGATGTTAAGAGGCTGAACTGCTGGGAGATTTGTTTAATTATTCCCCACAGGACTGCCCCAGCAATCTGCTGACATTTAGTCCCGACCTTGCAAATCCTCAGTAAATATTAATATATCAACTCAAACAGGGCCCGTGGTTCTGTTGGTTCTCGGAGCTCAGAGCTTTGCCACCACAGTGAGGAATGCGTGGGGCTGAGGAAGCCAGGGCTTTGATTCACCTTCTGCTGCGCACATGAGCTGGGAGCCCCCGAAAAATGGCAATGGAGCGCCTCTGCCACAGCTGCCGAGTGACAGACACTTCAGATGCCTGCGCGTCCCTTTGTACAGCCTGCTGGAACCCTTCCAAAACCACAGTGGCAAGAGATGAGAAAGGAGAGAGGAGAGAGAGAGCGGAGTCCAGATAGCAGGAATCACACTTTATTACCTGGAAGAGTGGAAATTTTAATAATGCAGAAGGTCTGCCCTCTCATTTGACTCACTTTGCCAGAAGCTTGGCCCAGGATGAGGGCCCCAGAGGGGAGCCCTGGGGCTCAGCCTTGTGTCCCAGGTTACCTTCTGCTGCCCTCCATGACCAGGACCACACCATCCCACCTGCACGTCTGAGCATGGGAGTGGCCTGTTTCGATGGAGGGTTTGCAAAAAAGAAAAAAAGGCCATTGCTTTTTTAATGTTGCCCCATGTGTAGTGTTGGTGTTTTTGGACGTTTTGTTTCCCTTGCCTCAAATTAAGGTATCTATTCCTGATTGTCCTCTCATAAATATCTACAATTGCCCCTGGCTGGGTGTTTGCACTGGACCAAGGCGCCTCCAGCTCGTGGGTGTAAGAAAGGGGCTGCCTTTTCAGAGGTGCTGGCTGCAGAGTTAATGTGTGATTAATTTTATTCATAAAAATGTTAATCACTTCATTGTAGGATCTTTTTAACATTCCGCGCATGGAGCACCTTTTTAATTTCTCTTGCCCACCATCTCCTCGATGTATTTAATATTTTCAGACATTGCTGGAGCTAACCGAGAACCTGGCAATTAAGCATACGTTTAAAATTCAGTAACAAGCAAAGCTACAACAACGACTACAAACAAGCAAACAGGGAAGGACACTGAAGAAAGACCAGCTGGGTTGTTGCTGGGTGTCCTGTGGGGGGGGGGGGGGGACGGGCAGGAGCGGCCCAGGCACCCCCCCCCACTCCACCAACTCACCCCCCAGGAGCACCTCGGCTCAAACTGCAAACGCGCAGCAGAGAAATCGAGTGCGCTCCTTCCCTAGTCCACAGGGCAGTTTGAAGTAGGAGGAATAAAGAATAAGGGCCCTTCCTTCCGTTTAGAAGATTTACACTATAAGCGTGATTTGTGCCACCAATCCCAGATCCCGCACCAGCGGGGACGGATGGTGGGGATGGGGGAGATGTGGTCGGAATCCGGAGGCGGGGCCTCGCTGGGTATCCACTTTCCCCCACCAGCCTCCTGTTGCAGCCCAGGCCATTGTGTCTCCACATTCAGCCCCAGCGCTCAGGACGCTGGATAAATGCATTAGGCCGGGGATCAGAGACCCCGCGGCATCCTCAGAAGCCAAACAGCGCGCAAAAAGGGCTGCCCCTTGCGCCCCCCCTGACGAGGTGAGTAGGGGGCTGCTTGGCCTCTGCTCCAACCCAGACCACTGCCCTTTGCCTGCCTGGGAGAACTGGCCTTTCCTTCCCAGGACGTCAGGTGGGGCAGGGAGCTGGGTAGGCAGCATCTACACTGTGACTCTGGCCTCTGCCTGCTCTCCAGGGCGCAGCGGTTCAGGTCAACAGCTTGGGGGTTCTGGACACTTGGCCTGAGTGCTGTGAGTCCCTGCTGCCTGAATGTGAGATGGTTGAGGTCCACGGGGGACCGGGAGCGGGAGGGGGGCTGGGGAGCTCCTAGGTTCAGGGGCCACCTCAATTCTTTGACTTCCCATTTAAAGCAATTTCAGGATTTTAGGTAGCTCCAGGGTCTCCTTGGCCTGGGCCACAAAGGTGACTTTCCTGGGTGTTGGGCCTCTCCCTCCATTGAAAATAAATGTTAAAAAATAAATGTCACAACTGTATTGGTTGAAGATGAATAAATGGATATTATATATTAACACATTGTCTTCCACCTAAAAGTTCCTGATTTCTTTTTATTTAAAAATAAATGAAAACACTGTCATGGGCCTCTAACTGTACTGTGGGTCCCACATCCAGTGCTCCCTGTGCTGACAAGCCAGCTGCCCTCAGAGGGCCCATTCTCGGAGGTCCTCAGTGGGAGGGAAGCAGATCTATATCTAGCTTCAGAAGCAGGGGCACAGAAGGCTCCCAGCAGTGATCTTCAGTGGCCTTTCAGCTTGGGCCCTATAATTAGAGCCCCTGGCTCCACAGGCTCAGAAGACATGGCAAGTTCTCCCTTCCCAGCTGAGTAAGCACTCGATCATGGGGACTTTTTACTTGGAGACCATTCATCCGATCCCTGGCGTGGGCAGCCATAGCCAAGGAAATGTTTGGGGGTGGGAGTTTACTCCCTCCACATAAGCTCAGGGACATCTCCAGGCAGCTGGGAGGGCCATCACTCCAAAGCACAGAGGCCCTACCTCCTAGCTGTCTCCTGGCCATCCAACCTGGATTGCAGACCTGAGCCACTCCCTCCCCTGCTTGCCCTCTACGCCTGGAGCCAGGTCCAGGCCAGCTAGATATGGCAAGAATATTCACCAGGATACCTCTGGGACCTGGCAAACTGCAGGGCCACAGGCTTGAGCTCAGTGTCTGGTACCCCACAGATTCTCCTTTGGGGTTCTGGAAGCCCAGCTGACTTATCAGTGCTGGGTTCTGTGATGTGGCCATGCAGCACTGGCTGTTGGCAGACCCATGGGGTCCCTTAGGGCCTTCCAAGTCTCCAAGGCCCAGGCACTCCAAACCTTCAAGGAACCCCTCTACCCAGCAACCCTCCTTGGGCCTGGCTTCCTTCCCTCCTGTCAAACCCCACCCCCCAACTTTTCAACCCCAGGGTCAAAACCATATTCCTGCTGGCAAACTGAACCCTGTCACTTTCTGAAGAGTACTGAGGGCTCCAATCTCCCCAAATCAGTGTCCATAAACCCAACATCTCTACCTGGAAGTCCCAGCCTCACCCTGAACCTGACTTAAGAGGAACCGTCTGGAAGGGAAGGGAAGAGGGAGGCTGAGGAGGACTGAAATGGAAGTGCCCAGCTGGGGAGAAGAGTTCTGGCAAAGGGTCTAGGGTTCCCAGCCTCCCATATAAGGCCAAGGGTACCTGGGAACCACAGCACACCCTGCCCTCCCTCTCTCTTTTCCCTTCCTTCTCCTTCCCTCCTTCCCTCCTCCCCCCCCCCCCCCCGCCTTCTTGGCTTCTGAGCTCTGATAGTCCCATCTACAAGGACAACAGAAACTTTATAGGGCATGATTCATCTGGTGGCGCGCCCCTCGGAGCCAATGCAAGTATGACATTAATCAGTGTCAGACCACTAAAACCAAGATATGAATATGAATTCTCCATATTGCAGGCGAGATAAATGTGCTGGGGGATATAATTGATGGGAGGGGGGAGGAAAGAGCGGTGGGAGCAGAGACTCCCATAGGTCACGATTGGGGTGGGGTCTGGGCCCACTCCCCAAGTTCTCAGGCCAGGAATCTAGAGGGGCTGTGCCTCAGATGATCCTGTCACCTGGGTATCAGCCTGGGCTGAAGCAGAAAGAGGAAGTCTCCAGACAGGATTTCTTACCCTTCCCCACTAGTAGACTCAATGGAGACAGAAATCTGTCCTGGACACAGGGTAGTCTGTCACCTATGGAGGAGGGGGTACCAAGGTGCAAACTTTAATCCTGTGGGCATCCCTCAAGTCTATCTCTTTTGGGGATCAAGCTCCTTCTTGCAGGTCACAGAACTAATGCCACCTTCTGAGTCTGTCCCTGGACAGGGGTGGAATGGGACAGCAACTTTTTGGGTGCAGAAAGCTGCAGATGAATTTCTGCTTTGGCGTTAGGAAAAAAAAGTGGGTGTCTATGTCTTTCCCCAGATATTTTAGGAGCTGGAATGTTATTTGCACAGGCATTCCCATGGGGCCTGCAAGCCCACAGGCTGCACACGCCTAGGTAGCTGCATCGTTGGGAAAGATGTAAACAAATGGCACAGAAAGAACAAAAATGCTCTTCAGTGTTCCATTAAAAATTCAGTTCTAGCTTTTCCTTCGAGAAAAATAATTCTGAGGCTGGTAATCTGACTTCTTTGTACAGGAGGCTTCTCTAGTCCCCAGAAGTGAGCACAGGCCTTACTTACGGGCCACTGAGTTCTGAGCTCTGGAGTCCTGCTGGTGAGCACCTGCTGGCCCAGCCATCTAAGGGACAGCACTGGGGATCCCAAATGTATCGGATTAAAAAAGAAGAAAAAGAATGGATTTATAGAGTGGGCAAGCAGTAGATGCCTGCCTGGACCATCCTATTTGATTTAAGAGAGTGGAGGCCTGCCGGCAGAATTCTCTACTGCCCACCTGAATCCCACCTGCTGCTTCCAGCAGTCACACAGAAGGGGTCTCCCAGCACAGGGATACCAAAGCAGCATGTCCTTGGGCCAAGGACTCCATTCCTCCTCCAAGGCTCAGGACATCTCTGGTGCACACTGTCTCCGAGAACTCTGGAATGAGGAGAGCCCAGGGCTCTGACCTCCAAAGCCCTAGAGGAGGAACTCCTCTCTGAATCCGCATACCCCACTTGAGACAATGAAAACGACCTGCTTGGACTCTGGGACCCACTCCCCGCACCCCAATACCAGCAGCCTACCCAGCAGGCCAGGCACCGTATCCCCAAAATTCAAACAGGTGGGTGGTGCCCAAGAACACAAAAAACCACAACACCGCAAATCTAAGCTTTTGTCCGCAGCATTCCTAAGGGCCAGGACCCCCAAATTCTGCAACACACCCCAGGTGCCCAGGAGATCAGCGCTGCCTTCAGGGCCTCATTCCTCTTTCGGCCCATAGAGGGCGCCTCGAACACGTCCATTCGGACTGGAAGCGGCTCCACCAGGGCCTAAACCGGCCTTCCGCTCGGCTCCGAAGCCCCATTCCTCCCGCGGCTCCACCCGCCCCGCCTGCTGCCCGCTCCCACCCTCCAACCATCCCGGCTGGCCCTCGCCACGTCCTACGCGCCTCCTTCACGGGGGTGGGGAATGGACCCTTCATCTAAACTGCTGGGCGCGAAAGGCCGCTGGAGAAAGAAGCGACCACCAGAGAGGGTAGCGACCCAACCTCTTTAGAGCAAATCAGCCCCTTTCCCCAGCCACAGAGGAGCCGGAGCAGACAGTCCCGCCCCTCGCCGCCACTAGCGGCCCGGGACGGAGGATCCTGAAGGGGCTCCAGAGCCAGTATCAGGCCCCGGGTGAGGGTGTGGGGGAGGGCTCTGTGGGACGCGGGGACTTGGCCTCTTCCCCACTGGAAAGGTTCCCCCGAAGGCCACCTCCTTAGCTCACTGGCAGTTTTGGCAATGTTTGTTTTCACAAATTTAACCAAGTCATCTTTACCCTGAGAAGCAGGCTGCTGCGGCGGGGCTTTCTTGGAGCGAACCGCGGTCCCGAGCCCCCCAGCCATTGCCTTCGCGCGTGCAAGCGAGGCCGGAGCGGGCCAGCATTGTCTCTCGCCTGACTCCCAGCTGCCTGCAGGCCCCGCCTAGAACCTCTGGGGATTTATTTGGTCCTTGGCTCGCTCACTCGTTACACCCACTCGAGGGCGCAGTAATTTAAAGGGGGCGTCCCTTGAAGACCAAAACCTCCCCTCTTTTTGTCCCCACCACCACTACCTAGTCCCCTAGCTCACCCGCCCAGAGAACACCCCTACACTGCGCCCCCGCCCTCCATCAGGCGAGTTTTAAAAAGTCTTCCAATTTCTCCACGTCTGATTTAACCAAATAACTAAAAATACATTCAAAGCAAAATTTCATACTTCATTATGTCCTCATTCTACCCATGAAAGACCTGTGCAACCATGCAGTTGAGACAACTAAGTATAAATTGATTTCAAATTTGAAGTTCCCCTTCGGGGACAAGATTGGAAATTTTTTTTCTCCACTGTTGCCCATTTTAAGAAATCGGTTTATAAATGGACTAAAATCAAACTCATTTCCGTCCTGAGAAAGGGGTGTCCCAAATATATGTGTAAGAGTTGTTAAGAATCAAACTGCCAACAAGAAACTGCCCTAATGACAATATCACAAATTCAACAACCAGGTCTGAGAAACACCCACCTTCTGGGTGGGAGCTCTCTGAGGGGCCTCTCCTTCCCATGCCTCAGGCACTTGGGCCTTGCGAGAATTCTGGGACTCAGATACCCAAAGCCACAAACAGCAGCAGGAGCAGTGGCTTCGTTTCATTTAGTTTATTAGACAAAAATATATGATTTAGACAAGTTCGCTGACGCGCTATTTACAATCTGAAATCACTCTATATACAGAAAGAAAGAAAAAAAAAAAGACACAAGCACGTGGGGGCATTTACCCAACCGGTAATCAACCAGAGCCTGGTGACAGCCACCAGAACCCCGTCGCAGGCGGAGGCCAGCTGTCTGGACTCCAGCGAGCTCGGCGGGGACGAACCCCTTTCTGCAGAAAGCGATGGATGGGAGTCGTTGACGTCGTTGCCATGTTTGTTCTTTACACCAGTCTGAAATATTTGTCTTAATTCCTCCCTCATCCCCTCCCTCCCAAACTCCTCCCCCCTCCCCCCGCAAAACTAAAAGAAGACCCTGAATCAGGCAGACGGGAGGGCTGCTAGGATCCGAGGCGTTCCCTCCTGTGGGGCCAGCGAGCTGCAGGGAAAACACAGCAAAACAAAAAGGCAAAGGCACTGTCAGAGGATGGACGCTGGGACCCCGCATCGCCGGGTCAGCCAGCCAAGCGCCCGGGGGACAGGGGAACGGGTCGCCTGACCCGCGGGGCTCCCGGCTCGGGAGAAACCCGGGTGAACCCAGCTGGCCCGGCCACCTAGGCTGGTGAGCAAGGTCCCTTCAACACCGACTTTGTGACTCCACCGCCAACCAGCCCTGCTCCCTCCCCAACCAGTGGTAAAGCAAAGGGCACTCACTTGTCGCGCATCGGCTGGAAGGGCGACTTTAACTGCTGTGGCGGCGAATCCGGCCTGGGAACAATGTCTCTCTCTGCGAGAGAGAGGGAGAGGCATAATTAGGGCCGGGAGACAAGTGGGGGTGAGGGTGGGGGCAGAGGTGCGCAGGCCTCCTCCCCAACTCATTCCCTTCCGCCACTGGGGCAGGGTCTCCAAGAGAAACATCCCCCTTCTCCTCCCTGCAGGCCTGTGGTGGCAGCGCACAGCTCTCTCGGGAGTGCCCGAGGGCCCTGGCCAGGCTCCCCGAATTCAAATGAAGGTTACTGCTCTGCCGGGCTCTGTGGCCACTGCCTCTCCCTCCCGAGCCGGTGCCTCCCCGTCCCCACGATCAGCCCAGGCTCAGGATTCCTGGCCCATGACTGGAAAATCGCTCCCAGGGCCATACCTGGGAGCGCAGGGCTGCTGCGGGCGGAGGCCTTGTCTCCGTGGAGCATCCCCGAGGCTACGGCGACGGGCGGCGGCGGCGGCGCGGGCAGGTGCGGACCGTGGGGTGCAGCGTGGGGCGTGCCGACACCCAGAAAGGAGCGCATGTTGAGCAGTGAGCCCTGCGCCAGGAAGGCCCCGTTGGTCCAGTTGGAGAATTTGCCGATGTGGCAGGTGTACAGTCCGTGGCTGGGCAGGAAGGCGGGGTGCTGCAGGGGCGCGCCCGCAGGGGGGCCGTGCGCGCTGGGATGGCCAGAGGGCGGCGGCGAGGCCTTAGGCGCGCCGTCGGGGCTGGTGGCTGTCTCGGCCAGCGACCAGATCTTGGGTTTGCTGTGAGGCGCGCCCTGTAGGCCGCCTGCCGCCGTGCCTGGACTCAGCAAGCGAGTGCTGCCGGGCTCCGGGACCTCCTTGGACAGGCCCAAGGGGGAGCCTTGGGTGTTGAGCGCGTCCGCGGCTGCCAGCGGCGATCCCTGGTCCCGAGCGAGGGCGGTGGGCACTGTGGACGCTCGAGGGGCCTCGGCCTTGTCCTCGTCGTCCTCATTGCTCTGGTCACCATCGTGCTCGTCGATCTTGTCGATGTCGATGCTTTCCAGATCGATCTCCTCATCGTCCTCAGCCTTCTCGGGGTCGCCCTCCGTGTCACTTCCGAAAAGGGCGCCATCCTCCTGGTCCTTGCTGCGTGCGCCCCACGTCACCTTGTTCTCTTTCTTGAGGCGCCGGCGTGCGTTGGCGAACCAGGTGGAGACCTGCGTGAGGGTCATCTTGGTGATGATGGCCAGCATGATCTTCTCGCCCTTGGTTGGGTAGGGGTTCTTGCGATGCTCGTTGAGCCAGGCCTTAAGCGTGCTGGTGCTCTCGCGCGTGGCATTCTTGGGCCGGCCGGGATCCCCGTACTGGAATTGGCCGTAGGGATAATAGGCCGGAGCCGTGTGGGCAGCAAAGGTGGCAGGGTGCACCCCGGGGTTGTCCTTGAGTTCATACTGTGAGCCCTGTGGCCACGCGGCCGAGCGAGAGAGGGGAGAGAGAGTAGGGGTGGAGAAAGAGAGAAAGAGAAAGATGAGTTCCCAGAACTCAAGGGAAAGTCAGGGGCAGCTGCTCCTGTCCGCTCCGGAGCAAAAGGCCCCAATTCACCACCCCCACCCCAAGATGGAAAGGGGTGGGGTGGGGGTTTTAGACCGGGGTTGCCTCCAGGAACTGCCCTTCCATAGATAATGGAGAGTTATTCTCACCCAAGGAAAGTTCTAGAATCCTTGCCTCTCTGGAAGGCCACAGTCCGAGCATCCCCCGGCCCCTTTCAATTTCTCCAGACTCTTCTCTACCCCCAGCCCCCACCCCCACAACAACTCCAGAAGTCGGGTTTCCAAATTTACCTCACACTGGCTGAAGGGGAAAACCTTTTAACAAGTCCTATAAAACAGATTCTCCAAACCTGAAGAAGCAACAGCCAACGCCCCCACCCTCCATCCCTGAGGGGGTCAAACAAAATAAACCGCTGGGATTTTCTCGGGGCTCAAATCACCTAGCAATTTAAAATGAAAGCACAGCTCCTTTTGGCTTCCATGTTAATCTGCATATAATGGCTCGCCCACAATTAAAGGTCTATAGTGCTGAGGAGTAAATTTAAAATTTTAATCCTGGCCATCACGAACAACAATAACAAAAACACCATTTTTTTTCAAACACAAAAGAAGGGCTTATCGGTAAAATATTAACGCAAGGGCCACAGTGCCAGCTGAGAGCGCAGAACCGGTTTCCTGGGCCTCTTTCTCCTACTTTGTCTCTGAAGTTTGACTTTGATCTGCAGCGAGCAGCACAAACTGTGTGAAGGCATTTAAAGGCCCTGATTTATTTGCAATCAATATTCTTTTTATCATCACTAGTAAAACACAGCTAGTCAAATTATCCCATCAGGTTTTTTGGTAAATAACATTTTATCTTTCTAACAACCTCATTAGGCCTCATTATTACCATAAATTGCCCAGACAGATATTCCACTCACAATTTTATCTTTCGACTTCCAAAGCCCTAGTCCTGACAGCTTGGAAGCCTAGGCCTAGCATCTGAGTTTGGGTTTACGCTTCCTTTCCAAGAACCCACAAGAGACCACAAAGAAACACACCTCTTGAGGGGGAATTTCTCTGCAATACCCCTTAGCAAAAAAACAAGCCTCTGCCTTCCCCATGGCACTACAAGACAAGCAGGTTCTCAACATAGAGCTCGAGTCCTCCCCCACCAACACAAGGGGGTCCTAAATAACACACATCGGCATTCAAAATTTCTGTAAAAAATTATAATCCTCCACATACAATCATCCAGTTGCTATTTGCAGAAGAGGGTTCCAGACTGAGAAAGTTGTAAAGAGCAGAAGATTTCTTTGAGCAGTTAGTTCGGTGGTTCATGCCACAGAGAAACAGTTTCCTTGGCCAGATTTCGTTTCTGCCTCATCTTTACAAAATGTACTTTGCACGTTTCTAATGCTTTTGCATGTGATTGTAAAGAAGACGTTGCGGCCTCTTCTTTGCTGGGAATTCTTTTTGAAAGGATACCTTGTAAATCTCTCATCGCTTGCTCAGTGTCCCGGCTGCCAGAACAAAATGGGAGCTGATCTTTTTCGATAGCCAGCGACCTGAAAGGCAGCTGGGGCCGCTTTCAGAGAAATAGGCTTTCTTTCCAAAACTACAAGAAAAAGTTACAGGAAAACCCACTGCAGTTTTGCTCGCGGATGGTTGGTGGGTATTTATTTCCGCTCTTCTTCAGCGAGTGGGGAGACCTTGTGGGGGGGGGGGCTAAAGAGCTGCCTTATCCCGCCAGCAGCAGCTCAAGAAGGGGCTTCGCGGGCCCCCGCGCCAGGCATGCAGATCACCAGCAGCCCAAGTTTCAGCCCGACCTTGCATCGGACCAAGGAAAACGGATCCAGTGGATCAATAGACTGGCCCGTGCTCTGCAGAGCCCCCGCCCCCACATCTGACACCCACTGGAGCCGAAGACTAAGAGAACACCATTTATTTTAAGCCCAGAGACACTGTTTTCTTTAATCCTCCATTATGTAACCAAGGGAAAAAGTGTTTTTCTTTTGGTGTAAATGAAATGAAAACTTTGGCAACTTACAAAAGTCAAAGCAAACACCATTTTAGACGCCAAAAAATATTTCAATTTATTTTTTTCCTAAATCTCAATTTTGCACACACACCATTAAGAGACCCCATGGGCCCCACGGCCCGCCCGTCCGATGGCCATTGTTCCGTTGATTTTGACAGCACCTAGCAGACTTTAAACTCGGTTACAACTGTGTGAGCTCTGCCAAGGAAGGAGAAACCACATCCCCCCCGCCCAGCCCAAAGCCGGGCCGGAGGGGACTCCTGGGAAAGCGGGCTGAGCTGCCAGAGCCTCGCCGCCTGCCTGGCCGCCTCCACCCCGGCCGGGGCAACTGGCGAGCTGGGCCCTGACCTCCAGCGTGGGCCGCGCGCCCGGGGCCTGCTCCTGCGGCCTCCTGACTACCGCCGAGACCCCCTTCGTGGCCGGGCCTCCCGTCTGCCCTCCCGAGATGGCGGGGCATTGCCCGCCGGCCCCTGTGCGTGCCCAGGACCCCGCTGCCTCGAACCCACGGGCAGGGGCGCTCGCGCTTCCCGCCCCGGCCAGTTCCTCCCGCCTGCCGCTCTGCCTCCCTCCCGCGCGCCCCGCCGCCAAGCCTGCCTGCCCCGGGGGCCGGGACCAGAGGAGAGAGGCCACCGGGTGAGAAAGGCGCGCAACTGCCGGGCGCACTCACCATCTGCGAGAAGAGACTGAGATCCGCGGCGTAGGGCAGAAAGGCGCTGTAGTTGGGCGCTCCCGCATAAGGTCCGGCCGCCGCGTACATGCCCAGCACCGAGGTGACCGCTGCTGCACCGGCGCCCGCGCCCAGGTCCCCCGCACCCGGCCTGCCCGACGAGGCGGCGGCGGCTGCTGCCGCGGCCGCGGCCAGCACGCCCGGGCGCTCTCCGCCATAGGCGCCAGGCCCTGCGGCGCTCAGGTATTGCGGATAGCCCAGCTGCGGAAAGGACATGTCCGCGGAGTCGTCGTCGGCGGCGGCGGTGGGCAAGTATTAAAGGGGCGGGGGAGGGAGGCCGGGGGCTGGGGTGAGGCGCGGCGGGGGGGAGTGGGCGGCGGGCCGGGCGCGCTCAGACCGGCCCGGAGGCGGGGGCCGGTGGCTGCTCCTGGGCCCGATGCTCGGTGGCGCCCGGCTCCCGGCTGCGCCCGGTTCCGCGATCCCGCGCCGACTGTGGCTGCCGCCCTCCGCTCGGCGGCGGGGCTTTCAGACACAATTTGAAGTTGATGCTTTGATTGGCATCCCCTTGAGCGCTAGCCCCGCCCCCGGCTCCCCTCCCGCCCCCTCCCAGCCTCCCGCCTGCCTGAGCCGGCCTCTCCCGCCCCTCCCGGCGAGCACGTGGTGCCCCGCGCCGGCCGGGCCACCTCCGCCTGCCTTGGGCGCGCAAGCGGCGGGACAGCGGGTGCGGGCCTGGTGGCCGCGGGCTCTTTCCCGACCGGCCCCCGCGGCTGTCTGACAACCTGTCGACACCGGTTTACAGTTGTCGGACACTGGGGTTTGCTGTTTCGCAGCCGAGGTGTGTCTGCTGTTTCATAAAAACATCTCGGCTCCTGCTTTTCCACGGAAGGGGCTGGCCCGGGCGCGGTGACAGCCAGCCGACGGGGAGAGGCCTCTCTTCCGAAGTTGGAGCTGCCTTTGCTTTCCTGGACGTCTTTGGCAGAAGTGTACCCAGATGCCCTCGATGTGCCACTAACCCGGCTTGGCGTGCCATCCTATGCGTTCTGGCGTCCCAGGGGCCCCCACTGGGTATTAAGTCATATGGAAATGACTGATCGTGCTGTACGTGGAGAAGCAGGAAGGGGCCAAACTCTGCAAACTTTTTCTATTGTGGAAACTTAGCGAAAGAGAACCCTAGCAGAGAAGCCACTTGCTGGGGGAAGCAGATGCCGTCTATGGTAGCGGTTTCTTGGAGGCAAAAGACCTTTTCTTGACAGAGACTGCATTACAGCAGCGCAAGGGAAACATTCCAGATACCCAACCTGGTAATGAGAGAAGTCCAAGTGGCCTGGGCGCCCCTCCTTTGCCCCCTAGGTGTGCAGGAAGTAAACTTAAGAGGAGCACGCCAGCCCGAGGCGGCTAGGTGACCAGGCCAGGGACAGGATGTTCCTCTCTACTCTCTGCCCTGAGGAAAGAGAGAGCCTATGAGGCAGGACCCAGCACTGCTGGTTGGCTCCTGGTGGCCAGGGGCTTGGCCGCTCTAGGGCTCAGATGCGGAGTGCAAGGTCCTCCTGGGCTCTCTGTTCTCGGACAGGTTGGGCAGGCAGCCACAGAGCTTTACTCGATGGCTTGGTTCCCATGGCCCGGATGGGGAGTGTGTCCAGGGTACTGGTCAGGGCTGCTGGGGCCACTTTGCACCGCATCTCCCATGCAGCAGCCAGAGCTCCCAGCCGCCGATGGAACCTGCAGGAATTTCATTCACTGGACTCTGGTATTGTACTTCGTTTGTGCTGTTTGGAGCTGTGGAATTGAGGCTGACGTCTGGGCTTGGTCCCCAGCATGCTATGTTGCAGGTGACCTGAGCCACCCATACCCTGGACACTTACTGCTGGGATCATGGAAGCCCAGGGACTCTGGCAGCATTGGGATGGCTCCCGTTTCTCCATTTTGGGGTCTGAGGACAGACACAGAGCCACTGCCCATAATAGTAACGTCATCACCAGCTCTGTACTGAGGATGTAATTTCTCTGCTGAGTCGGGCTTTATTCTTCTTCGAGCTGCTGCCCCCTTCTCCCCCCCAGGAGCCACAACTCTCTCCAGAAATATCCTGCAACTACCTGGGCTCCTTTCCTGCTGTGACAGATTCTGGAGTCAGGGGGTAGGTGCCTGGCACTCCTGCGCTGGGAAGTCCCTAACCACAGCTCTCTCCTATTCCCCAGCACACCTCCCAGCACCCCAACCCCTTCTCCCCAGCATCCAAAACAAACCAAAGGGCCAGCTCCACCTCTGTTCCCTTTAGCAAACTCCAGTGTCACATTTCAGGGCAACAGGTAAACACGGTTGAGATAAGCCCTTTTGTGTGACCAGGAGAATGAGATGGAATGTAAACCAGTGTCAGGATACAGCCACAGGGATTGATCATCTCCTTCCCACCTTACCCCCAAACGTCCACCTTGACACCTGGCACCCGGTGGCTATCAGAACCTGGTGGGGGAGGGGCTATCAGAAGAGGCTTTGTCCTGACCCTCACCAGCCCAGCAACGCCACCCTACCATGCTCTGCATGTATTACCTCCATTCAGGTCATGAAATGATTGTAGGTTCCTGGAGATACCTGGGAGGTGAGTGGGGGAAAAAAAACCCTGGAAACCAGCCTGAGGATTAGCCAGTTATGGAGGAAATTAGAACTAGAAAGGACTGGAATTGCCCCAAGGGAGCCATGGAAAGGTGCCAGAGCAGCAAATGTAGCCATTCCTGCCCAGGGCTATGGGCTGGGATCCTAGAAGACCCTGGTGACTTAGATCACCTCTTCCCTTCTTTCTCTTTGGCCCTTTATCAGAAAACTTCCATGAAGAGGACTAGGAAGTTATAAGAAAACTGCCTCCAAAGCATCCGATTGGAGAGGGGGAGGGGCAGAGAAGGATTGAGAACTTGGTGGCTCAGCTTTGCCAAGGACAGTGTCCTCCCTCAAGTAAGCCCTCTTCTCAATTTTAATCATCACATGACTAAGTAGGGCCAAGGAAGGCCTGAGCTAGGGGAGAGGCTCCAGCCAGGGACCTTGGCCTGACTTCACTATACTCCTCATGCAGGTCCAGTTCACCAGCTCTGCCCTTTCGGGTCCGGCCATTCCTCTGCTGGCCTCAGTGCTGCGGGGCAAGTAGGAGGGAGGAGTTGGGTCCTGCTCACCCTCGGGCACTGGAGGGGGATGAGTAGTGGGGCTCCTGCGTCCCACTGTTGAAAACCCATGGCCTCCAGCGTGTGGCTCTGGGTGAGGGAACTGGAAGAGGCCGGCTTCTCAGACCCTCAGCCACTATTGCCGCTTGGCACGGGATCCCTCCCACCGGCCCAACCATGGGTCCTATCATCACTCCACCGTCGCTGAGACAGAGGCAGGGCCGCCCAGAGGTGCAGAGGAAACCTAGGGGTCGCTGCGCTATCTGATCGGAGCTCCGCCTGGCCATTGTCCCGGCGGGTCTGGGAGCTTGGTGTTCCTCAAGGACCTCCACTCCTGGAGCGTTGGCAGGTGGCTCCCATCGCCGGCGCGGCTCCGTGGAGCTCAGCTCAACAGTAGCAGTTGACCGGGATCTTCTGGCTGGAAAGCCTGGATTCTTGGTGCGCTCTTGCTCGGACATGAGCCTCGGAGGCACCCATGGGTGCACTGGACTCCGTCTAGTGTGAGGACCTCCACTAGGAGGAAGGGAGGGGTTGTGGTGGGGAGGGGAGGAAGCCTTGAGGCCTTGGCAAGTGGGGGTGGGGCTCAGGAAGAGTAGATGAACAAAGCGCATTTGAATCAAGTTGACTGTTAAATTGATTTCAAAACCTGGTGCAAAGTTGCTCCTTATGGGGCTGGGGTGGGGGTAGTTTTCTAAACAGGAGGGTGTTGCTATCAGAACTCTGAAAAAGAGCATCCGTTTCTGTCCCCAGCCTCTCAGTACAGTCTCCGCTCCCTTCCCACCACAACCCCTTGGTGTATTTACATAAGAATGAAATGAAACAAAACAAACAGCATCCTCATTTACAATTTTATTCATTATAAAATAATTATTCACTGTTTTGAAGCTCCAACGACCTAGGTCTGAAGAAGATGAGACAGCTCAAGGGGGGCCGCCCACTCCCTGGAGCCACCTTGGGGACCTGCCTTTAATACCGAGAACAGCAACGCAGACCATTCTGGGTGCAGCGGACAGCGCTGTGGCCTCCTCCGTCACCCGCCTTTCAAGTGGCCGTTCTTTGCTGTACAGATGGCCGGGCAGGCGCCCTAACTGGCCTGAGCCTCCGGACCCCACCAGGCCCTCCGCCCCAATGTGAGCGCCCTGATTTATGACTCTTGTTAAATACTCATTAGGACTTTGCACCTTTCTCCAGCAGGACCCAGGACGCCACCAGCTCAGCAACAGCGAGGCGAGAGCCAAACAGTCAGCAATGACCTGCGAGGAGCATGCTGCTGTAACCCAGGTGCCCAGAGGGTCGGCTGGATGCAGCGATCCGGTGGCCCTCTCAGCCCAACTCCTGCAAGCTCAGACAGTGTTCTCCTGCCACGCCAAGCTGGGTGCGGAAGCAGGGGGCGGGGGCAGAGCGTATCCAAGATGCCTCTGGTGCATCCTGACCTAGAGTAGTGCCTTGAACTTGTGCAGAGACCCCGCTTCCAGACGGGCATGCCTTGGAGGGAAGAGTCAAGTGGGGCCGGTGGGAAGAGACACCTAGAGGCTCCAGGAAACACCAAAAGGAAAAAGGCCCAGAAGCAAAGGACAGGAATGGTTCAGACTCTCAGGGCAGTGCTTCAATAGAGTGGGGGTTTGGCTCTCCCGAAGGCGGAAGGCAGGCGAGCGCGGGGAAAATGTGCCTGGGAACCTGGAGATTTCCCAACCCACGGGAGTTTCCCACCGTTGCAAGGTAGAAAAAAAGATGCAGTGGCCCGGCCTGCAGTGCCCCGGTGAGTGTCGGAGGGAGTGAATTACATGCATGTGCACACGTAAATATTTTATAAACCTCCCCATAATTAACCAGATCATTTCCATTATGCCTCCAACATGATCAACTGCGACAATGTGAGGGTTTTCGGGGTTTATAATTTGATGTCACCAGACGGTTGCTCCAGGGCAGAGGTACCATCGCTGCACCAGCTGCACTCGTGTTTATTTGTTTTTCTATGGTGTTTCTGTAGGGCTCCATTATGCAATGTTTAATTAGTTTGCATTTGTATTTCACCCTTCCCAAATCAATGCCATCCCGGAGCAAGGCGTTGTAAATGCTGGCAGTACAGGTGTACTGCCTCCTCCGCAACACTAGGAAACGCGTGTCTGACAAATGAAAGCGGGGCTCTCTGTCAGCTCTCTGCAGCTGGGACTCCAAGATCAAAGCCAGCGGGGACTTCTGCGCCCCCTGAGCACAGCCCTGGCTGTGGCTCTGGATGCCATTGGAGGGAGCCTGGCCACCTGCATGGGAGACAAGTGACTTCATTTTGTTCAAGTCCTGTGGTCTTTGGGCCAGTGCTGGCCTCCAGCGCTTTGAGCTTGGGGCGTTGTGGGCATGGGCTGAATATGTGCAGGGCTCCCACCTGGATGCTGGGTTGTGAGCAAGCATGCAGATAACCTAGCACGCAAGGAGGGCCCTTGTGAATGACTTCCTGCCTGGTTCCAAAAGTCCTTTCAATGGAACCCAGAGCATACAGCTCAAACTTCTGGAATCTCCAGACAGGAGGACCCCCCCCCCCCCCCCCCCCCGCCACCACCACCACCACCTCTCAGAGAGGTATTGGCATTTATTTCTTCTTGAAATGACCTCTGTAGGGGGTAAGGGGGTGTAAATCTATCCTTCCTGCCACCAGGGAATTCTTTTAAAGCGTTTTTTTTTTTTTTTGGTCAAGAATAAGAGATTGTTCATCTTTAACTAGACCGCATAGAAATTATGATTTAACAGCAGTGTATATTTAATTAAAGTAATCTCACTTGAATTTAATTACCTAATGAACTATTTGTTTAAAAAGTAGAATGTCTTGTTTGCCAAGTACTGTGCAGACCTCTGATAAGAACTTGTGTTATAAGGACAGTACTTTTAAGTGTAGGCATGTATTAAGGTTTATATTTTAACTCTTTGAGTATGTAATTGCTACTGTACAACTAAAAAAAAAAAAAAACCAACCCAAAACTATGTTTGTTATGTGCACATGTTTCTTTTGGAAATTAATAACTTCTAACTTTTTGTTATGTAAGTCTAGTTTATTTTTAAACTTATTTCATTTTGCTTTCAGCAGCATATTTTTTCTAGTGCAAGATGACAGCTGTCTATTTGAAGACTTATTTCATGATTAGTGTTTGCACTGAAGTGGGGCACCCTTCAGGAAAACTCAAACCCAGCTCATCTGGATCCCTGAGGCATCCACACTGGCATCAGGAAGACATTCCTTGTTATCAAACTTATGGGATTGGCCCAGACTTGGACCTTAACCCTTAATTTCTAAACTGTGGAAGAATTTTTACTTCCTCTTGTTTTCAGTAAGCAAGAGCAAATAATCCCAAGCCATGCCATCCTTTCTGAGAAGCTCTGAAATTGAATGTCTGGGTAACCCTAACAATTGGTGCAGCTAATGCAAAGTTTATAACCGACTCCTTAAGTGGGGAGTGTGACCTGCTGGAAATCTAGCAAGATTCCTATATTTTCTGTGGTCCTGTTGCTGCAGAGGCAGACTGCTTCATATTTCCTCCTCTATCCCAGGTGATGGACACTCTTCTAACCCTGCATGATGGAATTTCAACAGAGAAATGCATGATGGTGTGTGTGTGCGTGGGGGGGGGAGGGGTGGGCAGAAAGGGCTCACCCTTTCACTGAGTTGAGAATAGAAGATAAGAAAACCTCATATCCACTTGGTTGAATTCTACTGTCATTTTAATTTATATTTCATTAATAAAATCATTTACTTTAATTGGGAGCTTGGTCACGATTGTCCCATAAATATTAAATACTATTAATGTGGTGTTCACCTAAGTAGGAATGGGATAAAATAAAAATGCAACACTGATAATTATTTTTTGTGTTTTTCTTAGAAACCCTGACTTTTATCATAGCTGTGCATTTTGAAATTGGTGTTCTAACAACCAGTAGTGATTAAAATTATAATACAAACTTAATCACATTCAATTATAGTTACAGTGGCATCCTTCTTCCAAAGAACCAGATCTACATTCATGCATATTTTAAACATATAGATATTTACTTCACATAGTCTTCTAAATAACAAGTGACAGTAAGAAGCATAAAGGATGAGATAATAGCTTAAGAGCGATAACCCACTTCTCAGATCTGAGCCAATGCAAGGGTGATTTGTTAGTAAAATCCTCAAAGGAAATTATATGTGTGGGATGGAAGAAGCTGAAAATACTAAATGGCATATTTTTGTTGGACTCTTCCAAAACTATTTGAAATTTAGACCAAACAGTGTTCTATCTCCCATGACTTCCTTTCAGCCCTCAATCCATTGTATTATTAAAGATAAAAGCTACCTACTAGAAATACCTTTTAAAAACATCCATTGGCAAATAGTTGCCCACACAACATCCTAGATAGAAAGTTTCATGTGTTCAGGGTTTCTAATAATGTGTGCACTGAAGTCACTGGTCAGTAGGCAAAAATCTGATCATTAAAGGGACATCAACTAACCCAAAATGCCCAACAGACAACCTGCCCACAGAGACTTCAGGGGAAAGTTTCTCAAATGTTCTGAAAACCCTTTGGGTCTACCAGCATTCTCCAGAACCATCCTTATAGAAAAATACAATTTGGGGTATGGGGTGAGTCTAAGGGAGGAAACTTAACACATCCCTAGCTCCAGGAGTCCTTAGGCTACTTTTTATTAAATCTCACCTTTAACTTTACTGTTACCCAAGGCTGTTTACAGAGCTGCTCCAGAGTTCAGGGCTCTTGGCTGCACTAGCTCCTTCACTCCTGGCCTCATGCAAGAAAAACTGCATAGAGAGGCCTAGGGCTCCTGGCCCCCAATTGTCTACCAGCTTTGAGAACATGACACACCATGACCAAAAAGGAGGCCAGGAAGCTCCCCATCCTCAGCCTGTATTCCTCTATGTACCCTTCCCTAACCCCCAGTTTCAGAGCCCCTCCCAATCCCTCCTGCTGCTCAAGGCTGCCAAGATGTTTCTTCCAGGCCACCTATTCCATGTTCTGGGGCTCTCCCTGTCCTCCAAAAGAACCCACACGGCCTCTGGTCCCCTCTGTTGGGTACAAGCTGACTGAAAGCAGCCTAATCCCAGCTCCTAATTGGACCTACAGTTAATTGACAGATATGTGTGAACTTAAACTCCTATACAGGGAATAATCTGTTTTAATAAGGTCCATCAGTGCATTGACCCAAAGCTTCTAAGAGAGCCCCACACACACTCTGGATGGAGGATGGCTTTTGTCCCTTGAGTAGATGCACCATTGCGCTCCTGATGTTACTCACCACAGGAAAATGCCAAAAGGTTAAACCCCTTTTCCTAGGTTTCACAAAAGAAGAAGCTTATAGTAGTTGAGCATGTGCTGCCAGTCTACCTGGGCCTTAGGTCCAGGTGTAGTGTACGTACCTTAGGCTTTGGCCAAGAAAGAAGTGCCATAAAAATGAAGAATTTGAGCCCGACTCTGTCTTTTATCAGCGCCTGTGGCTAAGTGACCTCACTGCCAGCAAACGCATTATCACTGTGGTGGTGAGGTGGTGGAAAGCATCGGTGATCATTTTACAAGCTGAAGACTGTGTGACATTATCTCTAGGGTTGGGTTAAGTGGTTTGTCTAAGGTCACTTAGCCACAGGGTAATAAATCCAGGATTAGAACCTGGGCTCCCAGTTCCATAGTCTGCATGCTGGGCAGGGGCAGACAGACTTGTTGACCTAACCCTCCTTCTCACCCTCCTCCCAAACCCTGGGAGCCCTCTGCTCCCAAGCCTTCAGGTTCAGGGGACGGTGTTGCATCAGTCAGAGCTGGGAGGCAGCTGTCAGGAGCTCCTGATTCCGCCTCCCCCCCCCCCCCACCTTTTTCCTATTTTAAAAATGTATTTCCTTAACAAACATTTATGGAGGACCACTGTAAGAAGTGGACAGCCTGAGATAAGTGTCTACGGTAAATCATGCAGTTCGGTGAAACACATGCGAACACCTGACTATTGTATAAGGCAGAAACAGTACAAAGAGGGATATGCCAGCTTTTGTCTTTCAGCTTTAACACACACACACACACACACACACACACACACACACACACACACACCCCGCTACCTTACCCTCATGAAGCAGGGTCCTACAAACCCCTTATCTGCATTGCCACTTTCTCTCCCTTAGACTCTGCCAAAGTGGGTGCCAGGAGGAGGGTTTAGGGAGGATGGAGGGAGGAGGCTTTGTCCTCGCTGTTCCTGATCACTTCTTGTGACTCTCAGCATCCACACAGTGGCATGCTTCCTCCCCCACCCCCCTTAAAGGTCAGTTTGGGGGCAAAACAATATTACATCAATACAAATGACTTTGGAAAATATAGTAACATCTGAATAACATATAGACATTGTGGGAAATATACCTTAATGCTAAAGCCCTGATGAAGTGAAGTATTTATTATTTTAATCTGTGTTACTTTGTGGTTGGCATATCATCTTCTTGATCTTATTTGAGGATTCATGGAATGTCCTGGAATTCTTTTCTCAGAATAGGTAGTTACTTAATATTTTCATTTTCTCGGTTCACTGAACGTCATCAATAAATAACAAAGCACAAAGGTGAAGTGGTTTTTGTGTAGAGTTCTTCCATTTGCTGTTAGTCAGGTGTTTGGAATAAGGTGAGATAGAGTAAGAGGGTCTCCCAGTCACGTCTAAAGGGGCAGCATCCCTCAACCTTTAATTCTGTGTACGAGGTGGCAGGAAACAAGTGGCGGATCTCCTGACCATGCAGGAAACCTATATTCAGCTGGTCATCAAAAAGAACAACCTGGGCTTTAGAAAACACTTAAATGGTGTGACATTTAAACATTTAAATTACTTTTATGTGTGTTGAAAACTTAAAACCTCAATGATTTAGCACTTGGAATTTTGGCCCCAATTTTATGCTTAAGGTGCCAACGGTGCACATAGTGGTTTTGTTTGTTTGTTTGTTTGTGTTCTTGAGTAGGGTTACATAACATTAAAAGACTGTGGTTGCACAAATGTTTGTTGAGCAATGATCTTGAGACACGCATGAGTCTGGGCCATGGATTCAGCATTCAGGAGTGTCATAGGCAAGAGCGTGAGGTTGGAACAAGCTGCTTGCTGAAATTGAGTCCCTTTGAATATTCTGAGCTGGGGTTCAGCATGCCCAGTGCCTTACACACAGCTATTACCCAGCCAGGGTTCTCAGAGACCTGACTGGTTCTGTGAGTGCAGGTGAGGCCTTGACCTTTGTGAGCACTCCTGGGCAGCCTTGGTGTAAATGGTCAGTGCCTGCTCTCCACTCTGCTTCTGCCCAGGAAGGTTGGGTGCCTGGAGCTGAGGACCTGGCAGAAACCCCCGTCTTCCCCACACTCCATTCTCACCACCAGAGGAGGAGAGACCCTGAAAACAACAAGTGTTTCTGCTCTGCTGGGCTCCTGGGTGGGGAGGGCCTCCTGTTGCTATCCTGGGGATGCCTAATAAAACACCACCAACTGTGTAGCATGAAACTAAAACAACAGACATTTATTTTCTCACAGCTCTGGAGACCAAAGGTCTAAAATCAAGGCAGGCCTGTGTGTCTTCTGAAGGTCCAGGGAAGGATACTTTGTGTCTCTTTCAGATCCTGATGACTCCAGCATCCCTGGGATTGTGGCCACATCACTCCCATCTCTGCCTTTGTCTTTGTCTTCACATGGCCTTCTCTTCTATGTCTGTGTCTCTCTTCTTCTGATTTTTACAAGGACAACCATGATTGGATTTAGGGATGATCTGGATAATCCAGAATGATGTCTTCATATAGAGATCCTAAAGTTAATTACCTCTGAATAGATCTTTTTTCAAGACGAGGTCATATTACAGGTTCTGGGGTTAGGACGTAGATGTATCTTTTGGTGGCCGCCATTCAACTTACTATAGGTTCTTGGTGGAAAGAGTCTGGGACACACTCACAGTGAAGGGCTAACATGGACAGGAAGCGTTAACATGACCTATAGAGACCTGAGGGCACCTTGAGCATGAGGTGGGGAGAGGACACTTGCAGCTCTTTGGTCTCTGGATGATGACAAGGAGTCAGTCTGAGAGAGGCTTTAGAAGAAATGACAATGGCTCCAGTCATTCCCTTGCAAGAGCAGTGGAACAGGCCTGCTGGCATCCTGAACTCCAAGTGTCTGGGAGTCTGTCCTTCCTGGTATGTTGTAATTTCACTGCCTGGGCCATAACTCAGCACTTCCTCCATCTTCCCAAATATTCTAGTTATACTGAGGACCTGCAGGAAGTTCTTTTTTAACTCTTTACATACCTGTCATGATCTCATGGAGCTTAACAGTATTTCCTCTTTTCCTTTCTAAACTCAATAGCAACTTGTTTTTATCTTTGTATATTATTCTAGGCCCCAGCACTCCTACTGCTCAGCTACAAAGATGGGTTTTGAGAACTGGTACCAATGTTGTCTGAATTACAATTGATCTGTTAAAGAGGATGAAACTGCCAGATTTTAATGTCGTTTAATTACAGCTACTCTCATTAAGGACAGGAGAGGAAGTGGAGCCCTTTCAAAGCTACTTCAATTGCTATTGCCAAGTATGGACTTCTCAACTTTTCCAGTTAATTATGCTCTGAGTTTCTAGAGCTGCTTTCATCCAGGAGTTCTGAAGAGCCTCTGAGGTACTTAAGTCAGGTGTTATAGGCTGTTCTAGACCAAAGTGGGAGTCAGAGCCCACGGAGGGACAGAAATCTGAACTAAAGGGCGTACACAGTGCTAGATCTTAGCACATGGAACCACGTCTGAACTTGAGGTGCTCTGCCACCTTCTGCAGCACAGGCTCGGTTGGGCCCAGTGGTCACCTTTCTCTGCTTCCCTTTGTGTGATTCTGTTGTCAGGAACATGTGGCCCAAACACCCCAGATTTTCTGTGCTTTCACTCCACCAGTTTCCAACTAAAGACGTGAGAGCATCCAAAGTCTCAGCAGCAAACAACCTACCTTAGCCTGCTGCCTCTCCACCCCCAGGATCTAGCTCAGGCTGGCATGGAGTTAATCAATTATCATTGGTGCCGTCCCCTCACGAGGATGCTGAGACAATCTCCTTATGCCAGACTCCTACCAGTTTGTCAGTGTCCTTTCTCAGCAAGAGAGTCTCTCCAACTGCTCCTATAGAGTTAATTTCCCTTTATTATCCCTTCCCCTTGGCTGAATATTAGATCTCCTTTGCAATGTTGCTGAGAGTCTGCTTTGTAGCAAGTTATCTGCAGAAGTATGGTTGTATCAGGTTAGATTCATTCAACTACAAGGCACAAAATGTCTCATTAGTCCTGGTTTCAGCAGAAAAGTCATCCTTTGTTCCACAGGAGAAGCCTGGAGGGGTGCAGTTCAGGGTCTGGGGCCGTGGCTCCATGGTATCATTCTGACACAAACACAGACAGGGAAGACTGATCATTTTCAGAAGTCCCTTGGCACAACTTTTCATATGTCCCAAGTCCAGACCTGGGTCAATGGCCACCCAGACACAGAGTAAGCTGAGGTCTTCAGCAGAGGGAATGAGTAGCTTGGAGTTCCCATTCTTGGCTCTGGAGCTGGGCACATTCTTATGCTGTTCCTTAGATCTGCTCACACTATCAGTCTGTTTTATGGGAGCATGGTGAGTGGCTCTTCCTCCCTCACTAGAGGCTGGATGTGGCTGTGTGACTTCTGCAGTAGTGAATGGTCAACTTAGAGGAGTAAGTGCCACACCCCAGAGACCCTTGAAGGGCTGGTGCATGATTCACAGGTGGAGATGAAGCCTCCATCAACTTTCACATGTAGAGATGAAGCCTCCATCAGCTTGGGGATCATGATTAGAAGCGTGAGCAGAGGCCATGTTCTCCTTGATGTATACATATACCAAGGAGAAAGATGGCTTTGCTGTGTGAAATCACTGTGAGTCTGGGCTGTAGGTTACCAATTCTCCACCATCCTTGACCTGCTACACCAACATGCCTTTGTCAGGGGGAGGATACATTGTTTTGTGTTTAATTAAGATTCATTTTTTTCTTTTACTTACCCATCACTCTATCTTAAGGGGATAAGGAATGAGTATAAAAATAGAGACAAAAGAAAAGGAGAAAGAGAACCAGGCATGAGTGATGCAGCCTCTGCAACAATTTGGGCATGTGGGCATGTGTTACTTTCTCCAAATAAGAACATGAGTCTTCTTTCTAACTGCCCCCCTCACCCATTGATTCTGTCCACAGTTGAGATCCTGTTATGGTTGTGCTTGTCTCTATGACTTAGAGGTTTCAATTTGAAAAGAGAATACGGTTGTGTGTGTGTGTGTGTGTGTGTGTGTGTGTGTAATGTAAATGAATTAATTTAAATACATTTGGGTATTTAATATTTAAAATCAATACAATAATGAATATGTTTGAAAAATAAATAATAACCTATAACTTCTCCTTAAAACATTAATACATTTGCTTAAAAGAGGTTGGTTGTACCTGTAGTCAGAATCGGTGCCAGTGACAGATACCAACAGTCCCCCAAAACACCTCCTTTCAAAATCTGGGCTGTTATCTGAAATCCCTTTGCCCACACAAATTATGTAAAAAACATAAAAAAGTCCATTCTCTGGTACCAGTTGTATTGTCCCATTCTTTTCTTTTGGAATTATCCTCATTATGTTAAGAAATGTATTTTTGAGATTAGAATGCAATAAAAACAAAGGAAATTTCCAAAGAAATATTCTTTAGGCCAACTTCACCACCTTCCACATTTGTGGGATTTTGTGTTCTTTTCCCCCCCAGCTTAAGATACAGACTGTACAATGAAACCAAGTAGGTGTTCTTGTAGAGCCTGAAATTTGGGGGTACGACAAACTTGGATATTTGGCTTTTCAAGCTGAACTTTGCAAAAATGCAGTTTTGTGAATTCTGATGAGAAATGTGTTTCCAAATATGGATGAGCCGGCTGAGCTTGCTGTACCAGTGTGGATGGGGTGACAGCAGAGATGTCCCCTGGGTTGGGGGAGCCAGGGGCTCATTTCTGACTGACAGCAAGACACACCGTCCATCGTTGGAAGGTACGGGATGAATCATCATTCATTTATTTATTCTAAAAAGTGGCACCTTTCTTCAAGAGTCATTAAATAGAAAGAAAATGGAGTTTGTGATTTAAACCTTATTTTGCTAATAATTTAGACTTTGATGGCTTTAACAGGTAAAGGCTGTGTCAAAATAGGAACCTCTATGTGAGAGTTGAGGGTCACTACTTCATCTTAAAGTTGTTTTTTATCTATTATTGATGGGGAGGGATGTTTACTTTCTATGGGAAGGAGGGGCTGATGGAGCAGGGAAGGAGAGTGCAGTGTGACAGCAGGAGAATGCTGGGAGTTTGACAGAGGATGGGGCCACCACCTCAGTGTGAAGTCACCTCCTTCTTGACACCTGTCTTGGGTGGTGAGGCTCTGGCAAGACAGGCTGATGCCTGGGGCGGGATGTCAGTTGGGCATCTCCTCCCCTTCAATTATGCAGCAGCTGATAAAAAATAAAATAAAGTTTACAATCTGACATGGTTCACTGAGTTACTTAGTCATCACAAGTTTACATAAAATTCAATTTTGGAGCTAATGCCCAGCCTCCCAGAGGGAAGGGCCTGGATTGTGTGCCTGTGAAAAGCACATGGAGTCTCCCAGCCGCCAGCTCACTGCAAGCTGTGGGTGCCCTCAGACAAGAGGGATGGAAGCCCCGGATTCACACAGAGAGAGCCTCTTTGTCCACTTGCCAGAGCTTCCAAATGTGTGCTGTGCTACAAAGCATGGGTAGTTATTCTCAAAGTCCATCAACTCCTGTCCTTGGGTTGTTTTGAAACTACTATAATTTTAAATAAGTGAGTATCCTGCCCTGTCAGAATCTATGCCATGTCTCTCTTGGAACCGAAGAGTTTCCATGGGACACATTGCAGAGCTGAACACACCAGGGAAAGGAATGAAATATCCGCCAGGGATCTACACATTTAGCCAGTAGTCAATTAATTTATTCAGCTAAGAATGCACCTAAATGGTACCCTAATGGCTTGAGCGAGTAAGAGCCAGAGCTGTCTACTCGACTCCCTGGGTACCATTTACTATTCCAAATGCGCATCTTCTGAATGATGCATGGGTGGACTAAGTGAATAAATGCCATTGATTTTTTTCTTTTGGTAAAAATCATTTAGGCGTGTTTAAGAAAATATAAAGAATTGTAAAAGAGAAGTAATCTTTCCACTCAGACATGGCCATAGGCAATACTTTTGTTTATTTCCCTTCTGTCCTTCTTCATGTACATAGATATAAATAAACTAAAAAATCATATTTTATGTGCTGTTTTGTTTCCAGAATTTTTTTCAATTAAAATTATATTATATATATGTTTCTCAATGTCATTTAATATTTTTAGAAATATGCTTATTGGATAAACTTATTGGATAAACTTAATTCATTTAATCATTTCTCTCTTCTTGGGCATTGAGTTGGTTTTGAATTTTTAAAATAATTCTAAGTAACACTATAATTGCTAACTGTGTGCCATAATCTTTGTCTGAGACCTTAGTTAGCTCTTCAGGATATGTCCTAGAAATAAAATTCCTGAAACAAAGAATATATATGTTTTAAATGCTTTTGATAAATATTGCCAATTGCATCCTCCCTAACTTGTATCAATATATATTTTATGAGGTTTCCATCTCTCTATATGCTCACTAGCACTGAGTATTTTAATGGGAAAAGAACCAAAACAAATACTGCAAATATATCTTAGGTGGGCTGAAAAAGATCAGCATTTCTTTAACTACAAAGTGTCATTTTCTTACCTTTGCTCCAACTGCTTATTTAAAGTAGAAAACTGTTGTCCATTATGGCAGCCACTTGCCATACATGTTATTAAATCTTAAATGTTAAAAGTAGTCCCTCAATATCACAAGGCACATTTCAAGTGCTTACAAGTCACAAGAGACTAACGGCCAATGTAGTGGGCAGTGTAGATAAGGGACATCCATCTCCATCCTTGTAGAAGGTTCTGTTGGGCAGTGTTCTAGAATCACAGACAGAAGTGGGATGGGAAGGACCACTGGATTGAACAGACACATTGGAACTGGGTTTTATAGGACACAGGCAACAATTGGTAACACTGTTTTACTGGCTCCTCAATGACTGAAATACTAAGTATTCACAGTGAGCTGTTCCCTTCTATGGGGAGGATCTCAAACACTTCACTTCTTCCAGGTAAGAGCTATGCAGCATCCGCAAGCTAGGGAAGCAGGCACCACTCAGTGGGCTCAACCACAGTTATAGGTTTGTCCCACATCTGGTTAACTTCAGGAAATGTTCTCTGTCCTCATCTCTATTTTAAGTTAGAATACAAGCCATGCTCACATGACATATATTTAACAGAACATACTATTTTTGAAGGGTCCTGGCACTCAGTTTCACTGAAAACAGTTTTGGTGATTCTGTTTCCTCTAGGTATTGAGCTATATATTATTATAATACAATTATTATTAATGCTTTACTCTTTTTGAGATTTTTCTCCCTCTAATTAGCCCTGACCACAGTGGGAGGGTCATAGCATGGTGCCAACTTAGCAGGTGAGGACAGTGATGTCCTTCCTGATCTGTGAAGTTTTCTACATACATGCAGTGGGTCAAGTTAAAACTCATGTCCAGGCTACTTCTGTTTATATGTTTTTATTTTTTATTGCAAATTAGGTTTGAGAATGTTGATAAACTTTGATGTGAAGGATTTTTCTCAAACATAAACGATCAGATTTGGCATCCAATAAAAAAAAATGCTTCATTGAGGCTTTGGAGATCTGATGATTTCATATTTCAACCAACCATTATAAAAATATCAAGGTGATATTCATAATTTCACCTCTCAGTTTGCTGTGCATGTTCTCAGCCTTTGCTAAGGGCTCACGCCTGTGCAGCCCCCATTGACCTTTGCCGTGAATGTTCCTCTCAGTCCTGAAGCCACTGGGTCAGAAAGGGTCAGCTCCCACGTTGTTCATTATAGGAGCTGGAGGGCAGGTGCCCTCAGAGATGGGTGGCCATAAGACACATACAGCAGCATAAAGGGTAATCATTGGTGTCCTGGGCCAAGGTAATAGCAGGGACTGGGCTGCATGTGGGGCAGCACTTTGTGTATCCTGACCTTGCACTGCAACAGGACAGAACCACCTTGCAGCAGGCTTATCTGCCTGGGCCCCTTTTCCTGCCACATCAGGAGACTCAAATATGGCAGGAAATGATACCTGTGGAAACAATGTTCTCCTCAGCAATGTAGTCCCACCCAACAGACTGGTTTCCCTCCTATTGTCATTGGGAGAATTGCCTAATGCTTCTTCAGTGAAATTGAATACTGGAATTGGTGATGAAGTGGTCAACAAGAAAGCAAATAGTATTAATCCTATATAATAAAAGTCTAATATGCTAAGTGTCCAGTCATCCGGTTGTCTGTTCAACCTATCAAAGTGTAATATGCTAATGATATGCTAAGGCTGCTCAACCGCTAACTATGATGTGCACTGACCACCAGAGGGCAGATGTTCTGACCAGTAGGTTAGCTTGCTGCTGGGGTCTGGCCTATTAGGACTGAGTGAGACAGGCCAGACATGCCCTGGAGCCCTCCCACGGTCCCTCACTGGCTGGCCAACCTCCTGCATCCCTCCCCAGACATGATTGTGCACTGGTGGGGTCCCTTGGCCTGGCCTGTGTCCTCAATCCGGGACCCCTTGGGGGATATCAGAGAGTTTTTTTTTGGCCTGATCCCGCAGGCCAGGTCGAGGGACCCCACTGGTGCACGAATTCGTGCACTGGGACTCTAGTTTATTTATAAATTTCTGTGTAGAACAGGCATGTATACATGGAGATCCTTTTTCTTGTTTGTAAGCTGATTGGCCCATCAGTGTCTAACAATGGACTAAACCACAAGGTTGGCCTGCAAATGATGTTGGGTCAAGGTTTGGGGACAACTGTTCTAAGGTGCAGGAGTTATGGTTTGAGCTGCACATGCACCCTTGGGTCCTTGTCATGCATGGTCACATGGATAACTGAACCCCAAGATACATAAAGGTGAGCAGCTCAAGTGGTTTGCCAGGTACTTTCTGGATTTTTGCACCAAATGTCTTGAGTCCCAAGAGAACCCTCCACCCAAAAATCGGGACTGTATCTTGGCAAGCATGATCTAAGTTCTCAAAATTTCCCTAAAAAAGTGTCTCCATTTTGTCTGATTGGTTGCAAACTTATGTTCATGAGACAATTAGCCTCTTACCTCCCATTAATTAATATCACACAGAAGTCTAGCTTTCTGTTGGGGGCAGGGGCTCTGCCCCTGGAGGTTTTGCAGATCCCAGTGCAAACAAACACTTGTCACAAGAAGAGCTGGGATTCAGAGTTCATTGCTGGGGGGGTAGGTAGGAGTGAGAAGAGGGGTCTCCGTGGGCCAAGCCACTGGAAATACCTTAGTGTCTGCCTGGGCTCTCTGCCTGGCATGGGGCGGCTGCAGGGTAAATCTCTAATGGGAGGTTTAAGTGCAGATTCGGCAGCTGCCTGTGGGAGGATGGTAGGCCAGGAGGCAGGTGAGAAGCCATGTGGTGTGCCCTAGAGTGAAACTGGGTAATCCTGGCCCCAGGTATGAGTCATATGTGAAGGTGGAGAGCAGGCAGGGAGAAACCTCCTCAGAGTATTTACAAAGGGCCTGAGAACATTCTGTCTTCAAGGAAATACTCTCCAGATTCTTTACAGTTCATTAAAGAGTGAGGAGTGTTAAATAATTTCATCTGAAATCTGAAGTGCCCGATGAGTAGGATGAAGTTTTGGCTTTATTTTTGCGGTGTTGAGAGATGTCTTTGATTTCTAGTGCTTGCTAATCTCCTCATTTTCCTGAGTACAGGTATTCTATTATAAATTAACAAGGGAAAGTAAACGAACAGTGGGGTTTTAATTGCATATAATTACTTGGTATGCCAAAGTATTTTACAATTGAGATAATTTGCCTGAAAGTGTTGGTATTTAGTGAATAGAATTTCTGGTAATTCCTTGATTTTCCCCCAACTGCCTAGTAATCTTTATAACAAGGAAGTAGACGCACAATGAGAATTCTGAACTGAAACAAAGCTACACATAAAAGTGCTTAAAAATGTATCTGTTTGCCTTTGTTTCAATAGGAATCCAAAACAAAGTTAATCTGATCAACAAGGATCAATAGAAAAGTGAGTGAAGATTCGCATTTCTTTGAAGCTGGTAGAGGCAAGGAAATAATCCTTGCAAACAATGGAGGCCTTTAATTCACAGGCTCCAGCGCTGAAAGCCATTGTGAAGTGGGATTTGCTGCGTTCCAGGTTTTAATGTGAACTGTACAAGCAGGTGGCTGAGGCAGAGCTGCGCTTACTGTTGCCTCTCCTGGCAAAGGAAACGCACCAGGAATCCGGCTCCTGCTCTGATCATGGTGGTGCTGCTGAAGCTGTCCTCCTGACCACGTGGTTTCCTCCTCAGGTACTTCTTTCCCTTTGGGATGTGGTGTCCTGAGGGGAGAACCAAACAAGTGGAGGCAAGTTCAAAGTCAAATCTGGAGGACAAAACTGCCCATAAAAAAATAAAAAAAATCTCATCTAACCATAAGATGATGTGGACAGGAGCATTTTAGGAGCAGCTGTGGTACAGAAAGCAAAGGGCACCCACTGCATTGCTAGCCACCACCCAGGGCACGCAAACTTTTGTGGCCGTGCCCCTGCCCACTGTGTCAGAAACACCGTCTCTCCTAGTTAGTCTCAGACACACAGCCCCTTCTCATTCCTGACCTCAGAATGACAGGTAACTAGGCGGGAACTCGGAGCCTGTATTAATGTGCTATGTGAATGGGTATTTCCTGACAGTGGTTTCATCAGGCAGGTGTGGTAAGGTATGGACACTCCACACTATCAACTGTAGAAGAAAAAGAGAAAGAGAAATGGCCATATGCAGGCTTCCAGAGCTCTGAGAATGATCCCTCCCATCCGTCACAATGAACAGTCACTGCTGGGAATGCTGAAGGGGCAGGGGCTTGCTCTCTGAGTTCAGAGCACAAGACACAGCAAGGACCACCCATGATGAAGGGATGGAGTGGTGTCACTGCTATGGGCAACCCCAGCTCAGCTGACTCCCTCATCCAGGGTCAGCCATGCCAGTGACCATGAAAAATGTTCAGGATGAAAAGCCATGTGCAGAGGCTCAGAGGACCATAGAAGAAGAGGCAGTTTGAGTATCAACCAGGCATTCAGTCTGGCGGGGGCAGGGGGCAGGCGGGGAGGAAGGGCTGGTGAACCCGGTATTGTGGCTGTAAAGGTTTCAGATGATGCTACTGAAGGCTACTGCCCACTGAACACATAAGCACCCTGTAGTCTTATTTGAATTTGCTTTTGCCCATGTAATTTTAAATTGTGGCCATTTACAACTAACACATCATAAATGACAAAGCAAGTGTTGGTTGCACTATTGCTTTTTATGAATTTTCTCATTATTTAAACCAAGATTTTAGTGAGGTGTGCCAGCTCATCAATCTTGGAATGCCCTCTGATTTCTGTACCTCTAATGAGCAGCTTCAACAGTTTTACATTTCCAGGCCCCAAAAGACATCACTCATGCTAAAAGGCTGTGATGCCAAACTTAGATTTAATACCTGGTATTAAAAGTATGATAACACCTTTCTCTTTCCCCAAAGAAAAGGGGGCCCAGGCCCAAGTATCATCCTATCTGGCCTTTGTTCATAGCTCCCATGCCCCACCCTTCTTCCTGTATAAAAACCAACCATTCTGTACCACCCTAGGGAGAGCCATTCTAGTTGCTAGATGGGGTGCTGCCCATATATGGATCACTTAATAGAGCCAATTAGATCTGCACATGTACTCAGGTGAATTTTTTTTTTCGTTGGGTGAGGTCTGATTGTGAGCGACCTTTTTTTTTTAAATTTAATAAATCTTTATTGTTCAGATTATTACAATTGTTCCTCTTTTTTCCCCCCAATAGCTCCCCTCCACCTGGTTCCCATCCCACCTCTGCCCTTACCTCCCCCTCACTACCCTTATCCATAGGTGTACAATTTTTGTCCAGTCTCTTCCTGCATCCCCCACACTCCTCTCCCCCTGAGAATTGTCAGTCCACTTCCTTTCTGTGCCCCTGATTCTATTATATTCACCGGTTTATTCTGTTCATCAGATTTTTTATTCACTTGATTTTTAGATTCACTTGTGGATAGACATGTATTTGTTGTTCATAATTTTTATCTTTACCTTTTTCTTCTTCTTCCTCTTCTTAAAGAATACCTTTCAGCATTTCATATAATACTGGTTTGGCGGTGATTAACTCCTTTAGCTTTTTCTTATCTGTGAAGCTCTTTATCTGCCCTTCAATTCTGAGTGATAGCTTTGCTGGGTAGAGTAATTTTGGTTGTAGGTTCTTGCTATTCATCACTTTGTAGATTTCTTGCCACTCCCATCTGGCCTGCATAGTTTCTGTTGAGAAATCAGCTGACAGTCCTATGGGTGTTTCCTTGGAGGTAACTAACTGTTTTTCTTTTGCTGCTTTTAATATTCTCTCTTTGTCTTTTGCCCTTGGTATTTTAATTATGATGTGTCTTGGTGTGGTCCTCTTTGGATTCCTTTTGTTTGGGGTTCTATGCGCTTCCTGGACTTGTAAGTCTATTTCTTTCACCAGGTGGGGGAAGTTTTCAGTCACTATTTCTTCAAATAGGTTTTCAGTATCTTGCTCTCTCTCTTTTTCTGGCACCCCCATAATTCGGATGTTGGTATGCTTGAGGTTGTCCCAGAGGCTCCTTACACTATCTTCAAATTTTTGGATTCTTTTTGCTTTTTTGGCTGAGTGTTTTTTGCTTCTTTGTATTTCAAATCTTTGACTGGATTCTTGTGGTCTTCTAGTCTGCTGTTAGGACTCTGTATAATATTTTTTATTTCAGTCAGTGTATGTTTAATTTCTAGTTGGTCCTTTTTCATATCTCTAGGGTCTCATTAAACTTATCGGCCTTTTCTAGGAAATTCTTGAAAAACTTTGTAACCGTGGTTTTGAATTCTATATCCAGTTGTTTGCTTTCCTCCATTTCTTTCATTTGTGATCTGTTTCTTTGTCTCTGCATTTTTGCTGCTTCCCTGAGTTGGTAAAGTAGCTTTGTGTGGTAGGTGTCCTATAGGGCACAGTGGCTCAGCCTCCCCAGTTACCTGAGGTGGACACTCTTGGTGCACCCCTTTGTGGACTGTGTGATCAGCCTTGTTGTAGTTAAGTTTTGATTGTTGTTGGTATCACTGGGAGGAATTGACCTCCAGGCCAATTGGCTGTGAGGATCAGCTGTGTCTATGCTGGGAGAACTTCTGTGCTGGAGACACTCTTATGAGACAAGACTTGCAAAATTTCAAAAGCCTCTGTGCTCAGCTTGGATGGGGTGGAGTTTCAGGGCGGAGCAGACAGCCTTGGTTTTCCATCAGCCCTGCCCTATGAGGCCCCTGGGTCTCAGTGTCCCTTGGTAATTGCTGCAAGCACCTCTGAGAGAAAGCCGCTCTAGAGTTTCGCCCACTGCCAGACAGTCCAGTTTCTCCCCAAATGAGTCGGGGTTCCCAGAAACTTGCCTGGAACTGGAGTTCAGTGCAGTCAGGAGCTTCCATCTCCCTTCTGCTTTAGAAAGCCAGCCGCACACTCAGCCATCCGTGCACACAGCCACCCATCCTCTCCGCGTGCGAGTCTCCGTACCTCAGCCTTTCGCAGTTCCTCTGAGTCCCAACGTGCTCTCCTCCCTTCCTCTAGCTGTAGAACTTCCACTTAGCCAGCCCCCCACTGTGGTTCTGGATGGTGTCCGTTCTGTCCTTTAGTTGTAGTTTTGATATTGTTGTGCAAGGCAGCAGTTTAGGTGTTTACCTATGCTACCATCTTGGTTTCTCTCAATTTTATTTTTTTACCAGGGGTCACACATGTTGAGAACTGAAGTAGGTGCTACTTCACTTCCTCTACACCTTCAGAATGTCACACCTATTCCGGCTCACCTGGCCACCCTTCAGTCTGAAGAATGAACCTAAACAACTCTTCCTTTGAGGCTCTTATCCTTGTTGTGGTCACACGGAACTCTTTTCCTCTCGAGTGAGTGACCATTCATTTTATCAGGGTCCTTGCCAGTGTTTACCTGGTCCTGCCTCTCATGAATGCCTTCCATGGCTGTGCCTCCTTGGGTTATTTAAAGGACCTTGGACTCACAAGCCATACTTCTTGTTTCACATGGAGCTTTTGTAATTTTTCTTCAACTGGTTCATCTCCCTCTTTACAATTGTCTCGGCCACTTTGCATTCTCATCTGAGGGGATGAGACACCATTTGTGCTGTGATCTCCCTGTAAATAGGAGCTGCTTTGTGGGGCCCAGCCACTGCCTGTCTTGCTCATACAGGCAGCCTTTCTTCTTGCCCTTTAGGTTTGCATTTTAACCTCTCTGGGCATCTCATGCAATGTTCCAGTGCCCCTATAGAGCTTCCAAGCCAACTTTATATTTTCTTATGTTTTTTTTAACTTTTACTCCTTCGTCTGTTATTAAACATCATCTTCCTAGTTTTAAATCTGTCTATTTGAAATTCATTGTTTCCATATTGCATCCAGGGTATCCCCAAGTGCTTAAAATATCTTTGCATTGGCCACAGATCCTAGTGGGACGCCAACGTCCTCTCAAGCCATTTCCTGGATCCAGGGTCTGAATAGCATTTGAATAGCAAGTGATGCATTAGATTCTCCTACAAGTCAGAATAATGGGTTGTTTTCTTAGTAGTCTTGTGAACACAGTGGTGGATTCTTTCCAGATTGGCTGATGATCAACCAGGGAAATGCATGAAAAGGCTGCAGTGTGCCCTTTGCTTTCTCTCCAGATGCGCATTCCCCAGCTAACCAGGCCCAGAGGCTGGCAGGAGAGCTGGGCTCTGTGGGGCCCTGGGCATGGCTACAATCCTCTGAGCTCATGCCTGTGAGGAAGCCAGCCTGAATAGCTTGGGGGTGTTCAACCCTACAGGCAACTTTGATCTGTGATGCAGGTCCCATCACCACAACAAGGGGCTGTGTGAGGGTCAGAGGTTGGAGGTTCTATCTTGAATCCTACCCTGGCTTCTGACCCTCATATCTGGGCTGTGGGAGTGGCCATAAAGAGGGGGCAATTGTGTCTGTTCTGAAACCCAGGTATGTGACCTGACTGGGAATCAAACCATGGCCTCCTGGTTCATAGGTTGACACTCAACCACTGAGTCACTCCAGCTGGGCATATTCCACACTTTCTGTCTAGTGTGAATGACTTTCATCATTTCCCCCAAAACACTACACTTTTGCACATAAAGTCTGAACCCTTTCAAGAACACAGCACTGCAGAGAATTGAAATGGCTAAGAAATCTGTGGTGTTTTCTTAGAGCTGCCTGAGCTGACTGGAACACCAGAGAGAACCAGGCAGGAGTGACTCTCAGAGGTCAGGGATGTTTCCAGGAAAATAAGGGTGGAAGAAGCTGGGTGCTCAGAAGCAAAGCGCAGTGCCTGAGAGGGAGGACTGAGGGCTGAGCCTGCAGAGGGGAAAGGCAGAGAAGTCCTACAGGAAGACACTGATCCTGTTCCCACCCCTGATACCCCCCACCCTGGCTTTGAAGCTCAGCTCCTCCCCAGATCCTGCGAATCCAAACATGTCTGGGAGTAGGGGGGTGGGCATCGGAAAAGGGATGTCAGGGGTGGTCAGAGAGGAAAGGGAAGCTGCAGGAGGGTTGGCTGTGATGAAGGAGGCCAACCCTAGCATGGCTGCCTGCCCCACCATACTTCCTCCCTGGACACATCTGCCATGCCGGGTAGGATCTGCTTTCTCCTAACAAATAACCAAGGAGCCCAGGGGAGCTGAAGACTTTGCCAAGCATCCCAGAACTAGTCAGCACACCATTCAATGTGGGAACCAGGATGTCCTGACCTTGACCTCTCCCTGGCACATAAGGAGAGTGCACTGCCCATTGGTGAGTGTGTGGTTTCCAGAGGCAGGGCACACTTGGCTCAACACCTGGCTCCGCTCCCTGTTACCTGTTATCTCTGCCAGGCTCTCAGCCTACCTCTGCCTCAGCTGCCTCACCTGTGAAATGGACCCATGCTTAGTTGGGTTGATGTGAGAAGTAACTGAGCTGACACTGCAAACAGCTCAGAACAATGCCTGCCCCATGACCTTGAGGGCTCCAGAAGGATGTTGGCTTTTGTTATTATTACCAGTGGATACAGGCTGTTCCCAGGCCTGGTGGCAGGGGTGGTCTCTGTAAGTGTTGGCATAGATGAAAGAGAAAGACTTTCTTTAGAAAAGATTAAATCAGACTATTTAAATCAGATTTGTAAGCAGAAGGGCTCCTTTGGAAATGTAACTGACAGGAGGAAATGCAAATTCAACAAAACTATCAAGATGAAAACTTTCAGATAAATGGAGGGACCACAGGCATTAGATGCTAGGAGCCCTCAGCATGGGCACTGCCCACCTCCTGTGGCTTAGTGGGGCCAAGCTGGCATTGCTCTGGCCTGGACTTCTATTCTGTAGGTTTTCTACCCAAGCCACACATGCTCAGATCCTTTGTTCATTGAAGACTTGGGGCAGATAAGACAATGAGTCCCTAATAGGGCTTTTTTCTAACACCTCCTGTGCCGGGTCCAGTTGTTTGTTTTCAGAAATACAACGCTAATGTGATAACCAGATTAAGTAGAAATGAAGGGGTTTTATAGGCAAATTTTGTACAGTTCACTCATTCATTTTGGGCTGTGCAAGTTTAATAAGCTGTCATCTGACTGTGCTCTTCAGAACCTCTATGACATCCTCAAAGCGTAGTAAATTGTTTCTATATCCTGCGTGTTGCTCTTTTCACTCAAGTGTGACCAACTCTTGGTTTTCAGGCTTGGATCGCCAATACCTAAGTAAATGAGAAGGGATGTGTTATCCAGGACTTCAGATCGTTCCACTGGGGGAAAAGAGGGACTGGGGGCTGCTTTGAGGTGGGGATTTCAGGGGCTCCTGGGGTAGGAATATTTTGCTGAGAGCAGGAGATGCTGCACTTGCCTAATTCCTGAAGACAGACTCCTGGCTGTCTGTCTGCCCTGCAGGCCCGGAGTCCCCGGCTGGGAGACAGTCTATCAGCAGCCAGATGGGAGGAAAGAGATAATAATGACATGGCAAAATAAAAAATGTTATTTATCATGACTCCAGTGTCACCAACCTGTTATTTTTATTGTTCTTTAGAATAATGGGATTTATTAAGGCCATTTGTCCTCCAGTCACATGGAAATGCTACGTGTGAATGATGGAGCACATGCCTGAATATCCAAAAAGCACAAGCACTGAAAATGAGTTGCAGAACTCCTTTTCAAGTAGAGCTGTCTTTCAAAACTTTAAAATGCTGCCCTCTTAAAAGGCCCAGACCGTTCCTGTGATGTAGCAGTAACAGAGAAGTAGAAAATAAAACGGCTCAATTTGGGAAAATGTGAAAATTACATGACATTGGTGAAATCACAGACACAACATAAAATGAAAACAGCTGTGGACACAAAACCCTGTGTAGACAGTGGAAGGCCATTTATCTTGGAAAGTCAAGGACAGAATTACCTGCCACGCTGACCAGCCTGCACTGGAACCACAGGTACGAACGCAGGCACCAGGCCCCAGTCCTGAGTCGCTGGTCACTTGAAATGCCATGGATGACTGAAGTGTGAGGTTGTGCCGATCCCAAAAACTTTGGGGATCTGCAGAGAGGCTTTGTGGCAGTATAAGAAACAGGGGTGCAAATAGCATGTGATGTAATTATATCGTGTGGACTTCTACCTGCGGTGCCCAAGAGATGGGACCAGCCCCATTGGCTGGCAGCTCAGGTAACTCCGAATGTCTGAAATGTTAAGGTAGGCTGATAAATGTACCAGTGCCAGTCCCTTCTGCCTCTCAACCCCACGGAGGTCAGGCAGAGATATCAAAACCTAAATCTCAACAGCGTTACCAAACAGCAAGAGCCCCTCATGTGGGCAGGCACTTCTCTCTCATCCCACCCTGGTTGGGGTTCACCAGTGGACAAGCAACCAGAAATCAGCGGGGATGGGAGATGCCAGATGGCCAGTGATATGATCCTGGGAGGTGTGGGAGGGGCTTTGCAAAACTTTGGCCATGTAGCTGCCCGCTATCTGGAGCTACAGCTTTGGGGCTGTTGGAGAATGTCAAAGTCCTGCAGATGAGCCTCAAGCTGAAAATTATCTCCATGGGGGATAGAAATGGATTTAGAGGAGCCCCTGGGGATGAGCCCTGAGCAGGCCTACATCTGCTCCCTAGAGAGCCAGGGCATGTGAGATTGCCTGGAGAGGCCACTCTCTGTAGCCCAAGGTACCTTGGCTGGGGATGCCCTCAAGTCCCAATTAGAAGAAAAATGCTGCCGGAGAGAAAATGCAAGATAAATATGACTAGTCTTACTTTAATAAAGTTTGATAGGAAGTTATTCTACATCCAGGAAGCTAGAGCCAATTTTCCCATTATGGCTCGAATACCAAAGGCAGGTCTAAGACTACAGGAGAACACAGTCCCCTAAGTTTGGCCCCTGGGTTAATGGAACTGCTCCTTTAGGCAATTCACACAGAAGCCAATCCGCCAGGGCTCCCAAATGCCCAGGCTCCGAGTCGTCTTCCTACCAGGCTCCTTACCAGGAGATGCTCAAGGAGATGATCCCAGTTCTCCAGGGCCACTGTCCAGGGTGTGGAGGAGAGATCTGAGTTCAGGTCTCACCCTGCCTCCTCCATCTGTCACCTATTGGCTAGAATGGTGGTCCCAGAGGAGGCTGCAGTGGGACTGTGGGCAGAGAAGGGAGTGAGAGGGATGGTCTTGAAGGTGGCAAGTTGATTAACAGCTACTGTTACAGAAGACAACAGCTTTAGAGCAATGATTTATTTCCTTAAATTAATAAATTATATATAACATATTTCTGCTTAGGGTTAGAGGGAATGGTCATTGTTTCCTAAAGTATCAGTGAACATTAAAGGTTTTCCACAGAAAACTTACACAGTTGCATAGTAACCAACTCTGGAGGGTGCCACAAGGTCCTGATTCCACGTGGTGGAGGGAGACACCTGTGCCACGTGACAGAGCAAGCATTCAATGTGGACCAGGCTTGCTGGGGTCCATTCTGTGTGCATCCTCCTCTACCAGCACCCACTTCATCTCCCATCCCTGGAATATGGTCCTCTCCTAAGGAGAAGAGAGATCATCTAGATTCTAGGCAATGGGATGCCACTGGGGCAAGGCAAGGCCGAAGGGGAGCACATGAGTGTAGTTGGCACGAGATTGGATTTGTTAGGAGCTGCCTCAGGGAGGAGGAGGAGCAAGCAGAGTGGGTTGAGGTCCTTGCCTCCTTTCACATGTTTGGAACCCACCTTGGATGGTCCTCCCCCTACGCTTCTCCACTGCCTCCAACCACCCTTTGTAAGTGTTCCAATTTTCTGCCTTGCTGACACTGGATCCCACCAGAGCTCACCCTGTAGTGTGGCTCTGGCACCCCATGACCATGCTCCCCTCCTCTTGTCCTCCTCTACCTCATCACACTCTAGGCTACTTTCTAGAACCAGGTGTTCCTGCTCTAGTGGGAAGCGATAATGGTGGGCTGGCGGTTCCTGGCCATGTTTCTGTATGGATGTTCTCTGTGGTTGTCTGATTCATATGCACAGGGATGCACACATGATGAGACATACTGTTCACACATACATATGGATATCAATGTAGGTATAGCCTATATAATAAAAGGCTAATACGCAAATAGACCCAACAGCGGAACAACCAAAAAACTGGTTGCTGTGATGTGCACTGACCAGCAGGGGGTGGGTGCGGAACATGGTGGGCTTCCGCCGCAAGGGGCAGAGCGGAACATAGCGGGTGTTAGTTGCAACAGAATGGTGGAGCAGGTGAGTGGGGGAGCCAGACCAAGGTGGTGTGCCAGTCATTGTCATCGGGGTGAGCATCTGGTGGTTACTGAAAATTCTTTGCTCCTGTGCACTGCAATCCCTCCTGGCACTCATACCAGCTGCTGGCCCTGGATCCGCTGCTCGCACCCGCTGCCAGTGCCCAATGCTGGCCTTGATCGCTCGGTGTATGAGTGGTGGCTGCCAGCCCTGATTGCCCATGAGGCTTCTCCACCGCCCCCCCTGCTCCTGAGGGCGATCAGGCCAGCAGCCATCTCTCACACCTGTCGCTGGCACTGGCACCACTTGCACCCACAGCCATCACCAGAGCTGCCACTTGCACCCACTTGCAGAGTAGGCCCCACTCACACGTGCTGTTAGCACTGGCCGCAATTGATCCACGCCATCAGGGAATGTGAGCAGGGCTGGTGCCATCAGCACATGGGAGCTGCAGCAGCAGGAGCGGGGCTGCCAGTAGACACGAGACAGGGAGCCACAGTGGGAGGAGCACGGAAAATGGGCCTAGACCTGCCCCTGTACCCACCCCAGCATTGTGGCCCACAGATTCTTTCAAGGTGCACAAATTCGTGCACTGGTCCCCTAGTAAATGTATAAAGTTGAAGAACTTTCTCCTAACCCACTAAGGCTATTTAAAAAAAGATTTCAGAATTCAGGAATGAATGTAAAATCTTTTCATTGTTTTCATCCTTCCCTCTAGTCCACACACTTTTTGCATTTCTTCAATGAACCTAAACTGGTCACAATATATCATTCTTAGAATACTGCTGGATTAGGTTGCTAATATTCTCTGTAGAGTATGTATTGTGTTCATAAGAAAGAGTGATCTAGAAGTGTGTGTGTGTGTGTGTGTGTGTGTGTGTGTGATATGCATATCAGGTTTTATTTTGTGCATGCTTGTGTCCTAGAAGAAATCAGAGGCCACTTCCACCTAAAATGGTCCCCCCTCCCCATTTGATGCAATGGCTAGGGTAAGGGGGTCAAGTCCTGAACCTACCAACCTGGGGCTTTGACATTTAGTCCAGGGCATCCTTAGGAATAGATTGACCTGAATCTATGCAGGACTTTTCTGTAATGAAAGTCAGAACAGCACCTGCTCCATGATTCCTGAAGGAGCCATGCACAGAGAAGTAAACCCAATTCACAGATGGCTTTTGCCAACAGTGCCACCTGCTTGACAAGCCTTCCTACAGATTTTCTCAAGGTGTCCATGATGAGGCTCCTATTGGTTTTAGTAGAAATGACATGAAATGTCTGCAAAGGAGAAGAGGCCCATGCTTTAACTCATCTCTCTAGGAGATTCCTCCCCACATTTGTGGGTGCCAGGTGGGCTCCATGTGGGCATGGAAGCAAAGGCTTTCCTCCTCACCACCCTGCAGTGTGACCACGCTTAGCTCTAACCTTCCTCCAAGCTGAGGGTTGGTGATTCCCCTGAGTTTTTCTTGTTCTTGTAACTCCAGGAGGTTAGTCCCTGTCTAACCAATGCCTTGGCCTTGACTGGTGGTGACTTTTCAGCCTTCTATCTGTGCCCATTATACCAGGCTTTCTCTGTCCTGGGGGCCGAACACACTCTATGATGCACCCGCATTTCCTTTCACTGTGCTGTGAGCAAGCTGATCTCACTCTGTAGGACTCTGTCCCCTCTGAGAAGGATGAGTCTGAAGTGGTTTAATATTTCTAAGCCCTAGCACAGTGCTCAGACTGGGAAAGTACAGTACTGGATGCACATTTAATGAGTGAGCAAGAGAAGGCCCACAGCTCTGCCCAAGGCAGACCTGGGAATTCAGGAAAGAGAATCATGTGGAGGGTGATGCCAGTATCTGTGCCCCTTGCTTGGTTACCAATGGTGTGGGCACAACCAAATTATAACCCATCACTTGGCTATCCAAAACACTTATGAGCTTGGAAGTATACCCGATTCCCAATACTGCTCTGAGTATTATTTTTATTAACTATGAAATGGTTATATAAACTCATTTACATCAGCAATTTATAAACTCCAAAGGTACAGCAATGCTTTAGGGATGTCAGAAAAATGCTATTTACAAGTCATACTCCACTATAATTTATAGAGAACTACCCCCTGGGTTACTGGAATTGAATTGGAAAGTAAGGAGAGTGTTTCTAGATTCATCATTTGCATACTTATTGGCATTTATCAGCAGACATGGTGCCACATCTTTCCTGTGTCACCTCCCTGCCTGTGTTCCTTGCCATACTCCACAATTGTGTGACAGACCGTCTGCAAGCCCCCACTGTGTGCCAGGCACTGGCTTGGCCCAGATTCACGGCTGAGAGGATTCTACACCTGCCTTCCAGGCTTCTGAATTCTAGAGCAGGCAGTGGGCAGGGAAGCATCAACCACCTATGGCGAGTGCCTGTGGTTTCTTCACCTGTGTGAGTACACCCTCTGCCTCCATCCTCATCCTTGCCCCAGGGGAACATCAAAGACCAACAGCTAACAGGCTGCCTTCAGGGATGGGCAGAGCAATGGACTCAGCAGGTGCCTGGACAGGCGGGATTTCCCCAGGCACCCTAATAGCACCTGAAGCTTTGGTGACTGGCCATCTCCCTGCTGATACCCCTTAATGCCCACGCTGTAGGTCAGATGCCCAGGGAACAGCTGGCAGTCTTTGCTCCTGCCTGTTTGTGTCCTCAGCCCTGGACTGGATCTCCTCCCTCCAAATAAATCAGTTTTCTCTTGAAGCCTGGCAAGGTTTGGGACACCTCTGTGGTCTTGTTGGTTAGTGGGTCCAGGAAGCTTGAGCATGACTTGCTTGTTCATGGCCGTGAGGCAATCAGTCTGATTTCTGAGTGGAGCTCACAGGGGGCTCCCAGTATGGGAGGGGATGTCAGCAGAGTGGCATCAGGTGTGTGTACGATGATAAGGAGATGGGTCAGGCCCAGCCACCAGCCCCTGTGCCTTCCTGCAGTCTGGGTTCCATGGCTGGTGCTGTGGTCTGGTTGACTTGTCACACTCATGGTGAGGTGGGTACTGGGCAAAGCTCCTTTTAGGCTCTTCAAGATCCGTCCTTGGAGACAATACTACATTTACTGCATTGCTAAAGTGGCTGCAAGGCACCTATAGTAAAGGGATGGTACCCAGAATAAATAGCACAAGTGCTTAAAGTCAGAGGGCCTCCTGGTAAAATACTGGGATGAAGAAACTTAGCCTTGAGACCCAGCACCAGTGCAAGCTCTGAGCCAAGTCAGAGACTTGGAGCCCTCCACTGTGGCTGTGGGATGGATGCAGGACACAGGGAGGCTGTGCCTCAGAGTGGTACCTTCATGGTTTATTATATAGCTAAGGGCATTCATAAAGACTGTGAGGGATTTACACACATAGGCCAAAATATATGCTGTGGGCTGAAGGGGAATCGTCTTGTCCCTTAAACCTCCTAATCTCTTAATAGTGGTATATGATAAGAAAGATGATGTAATCAGCCAGATTCCTATGAAATACTCCCTCCATTCCTCAAATGCCCCTTGAAGCATACATGAGTTTCTTCTGCATCTGATGTCTGTGTCAAGTTAAATGTGAGATTTTATTGGGAGTTCTGCCCCAACATTAATAGCCAAGCACTTTGATACATTAGAGAGATCGAGGGGCATCGGCTGCCCTCCCCCAGGACAGGCTTCATATGTACAGGGGAGAAAACCCACAGAGCCACAGATAAGCAAGGCCCTCTGGGTGCTGAGCCCCAGGATCAGCCTCCATTTTTTTCTACAAAGTTGGGAAGGCCACTTGAAATGTCTGAGCCTCACTTTACTCACTGGGGAAAAGAAAGGTTGAGGTTCCATTAACATGGATGTCAGAGTTCCATTAAGTTGATCCTACATTATAGGGATCTTAGTAATACACTCTGTCTGGGTTACTAGGCAGCTGTGAGTCATCACTGGGTCTGAGGTCCCTGGGGTAGTGTCAGGAGAGGGGTTTAGATGAGAAACATGGGCCATGCTGGTGGGGCAACCATTCCCCGGAGGGATTCTGAAATGGAAAGACCTGGAAGCCAAGGAGAAAGATGGAATGGACTCAGTGAGTTGGGGGTTTTTCTTTGAACATCACAATGCTACACACAGTCAAATATAATAAGGGATTAAAGTTTTAAAATATATTCATTTTATCTCTGATTTAGGTCTGTCTTTTGCTTAAAGAATCAGAAGAAGGTACTGTCTCCTCACAAGCAGCTGGTTTGCTGAGGAGGCCTGGGCAGACCTCCACTCCACCTGTGCCCTGGACACATCCCTCTTCTGCCCAGATGTTACTTATCCTCCCTTTTTACCTTTTTTAAAACTCCCAGCATGAATAGAGCAAGTATTAGGGTTTTGCAAGGGAAGGATGAAGCCAGGAGGGAAGAAAGTAGTTTATTCTGACTTAGGGACCTCCTTGCCTTAGATAACATTTTGTTTGGAGAATACTTTCAAATCACTAATGATCAAATCCCTAATTTTGTTATTTTACCTTTTTCTTGCTATATCAACAATGCATTTCTTACTCAATAGTCAAACCCAGCCACGGGAAAGTATAAATTGTAGCATATTCTTTGTACCCCAGGTAGAGTTTTCCATTGATCTTTCAACCAGAACCAACAACTAAGTACATTTGCTTGAACTTTCCTTAATCAACATGAGCATGTTGACCTCTCATGGCAAGTTCTTGGTGAAGATGTGAGCAATGGAAGTGGAGGAGAATAGGGACACCTCAGTGAGGTGCTGGCTGCACCATCACCAGCACTGCAGTATAGTTGAGCTCTTGCGGGGCTGGGGCAGTGAGAATGGAGGTGCCAGCAGCCATGGTGACTCAGGAGAACAGTGTGCGAGCTCTCAGTTGTGCACAGTCAGGCTGCTCCTCCAAGGAAGCCTCCTTCCCTGACTATCCTGGAACTCCCTGGAGCAGGGATCCTGCGCTGCTGACTGTTTCCTCTGGATCTCAGGACCGGAGCCCGGGTCTGTGTTCACCTTGCTGTCAATCTGTCTTCTCGTGCTGGAGACGGTCTGGTGTCCCTGTGGTCAGCCATTGGGATGGGCAGCTCCAGCCTCCTTTTCTGAACTCCTCATGCCGTCTAGTGAATTAACGACATGTATTTAGTAGAAAGTGGTGAAATTATGAAGGTAATGGGCCTGTGATAGGAACTCAATGAGGCAAGTTGAATGTGTGAGCAGAGGTCCAGTATACCAGTCAGCCCACAGAACACTTGCTAGTTAGAGAATGCTTCTCTCTGGAGCCCACACTGAGAAGCAGACAGGCAGAACTAAAACCTGAGGAGTAAGCACTGGGTTAGGCAGGCCCTGTCTCCAGTGTGGGTTTCTCACAGGGCACACACCCCTCTCTGTAACCTTGACCGCGCTCAAGCCCCATGTGGAGATGCCTTGTGAGTTGGGCGGGATGTTTTACAGTAAGCTCAGACATAGTGAGATCTCGGCATATGGATCAGAAGGGATATATACAAATGTTTATTGCATATTTTAAAAATCTCATTATATTCTCTACTTTAGTACTGTGGGCAAGGCCTGTTACAAAATGCACTCAATATGTGAATAAGCGTTTTTATAGAAAGATCCAATTCAGAGATCTTCTTCCCTGTCACTCCCAGTTCAGAGCTGGTCTGCCCATCACTTCTTTACTCGATCTGTGTGAAGGGGAACTTTGGGTGCCTAGGCCTGACGTGTCTGTTTACCCAGGACCCTATTATAACAAGAGAGGACTGTGCTTCAGGTCTTCTCATCCAGATTCCTTCCCAGCTCAGGAATGTCCTTGAACCTTCTGAGAAGCCACTGGGAAAGGTGATGGTCAGATGACACAGACATCACGATGTTCGATGTTCGTGGAAGCGTGCATGGTTCTTCACCAAGTGGCTGCGCCCTCCTGACTAGCAGGATGGGCTGTAGGTGCCAAGCTCCAGCCAGGAGCCAAGCCCTGTCATCACACAGTCACACAGAAGATAAGCTTCAATACAAGGGCTCAATTTCACATAATCTTTGTGGCATTGGGAAACCTGTGTTTTGAAAAACTTTGCCACTGTTTTCTTTTTGACGGAACTTCCTTTCGTTAATTTCTATCACATGCCGAATTTGACTCAGAAGGGCTAGAGCCAGCGCAGTTCAGTTTTCTTTGGAACTGAGCTCAGCCACTCCGTGTTATAAAACTTTGATCAGGCTGGAGATAACGCAGACCCACGGGGGAGGGGCTGTCACTGGTTTCAAGCTCTGGAGTAGCCGCCTCACAACTGAAAAACACTGGTGAGAAGAACTGAGACGAAAGACATTAACTAATTTTCATGGAAAAGTTGGACTAGTCCAATGAGATGAGATGAGGGTTTATCCAATGCCCAGCCTCGCACCAGTTTTATGAAGTGTTTTTGGCTACATTTGGAGAAATTGGTCAGAATTTTGTCTTACTGATCATGGAAATAAATAAAAGTCTTTCTAAGGCATTCATATTGCATCAGACATGAGGCAAATATTGTCAAATAAAATACAGATTTTCTGTAGAATACATACAATTCTAGTCCTGATGCAAGAGGGGTGTTGTATCTGTTCCTGCTAAAAACAGCACAGAAGGCCTAAGGGGGGAACAGAGTGAGGATTGGAATATTGATTCTTCTCCTTCGTGTAGTGCTCACCATATCTGTGATCTAGAAACTCGAGTTCATCTCTCTGGGGCTCAGCCTTCTCATTTGTAAAGTGAGGAAGTTGGAGTAGATGATTTAAGGTCCATTCAGCTTCTAGAAATGTTGACACATTTTGGTTCCAGGTTAATTAGCGACCACCCTCCTCATGCACAACCTTCTCTGGAGTTGAAGATTCCAACATGCACATTGTAAACTCAACCCATGGAGCAGCCCTGCTGAGGAGGTGATGCACCTGGGCAAGTGATGGAGCCAGGAGCTTCTTGATGTGACCAACCACATCGGAAGACTTGGGTAAGACTTGGTGGAGCATGTGTAGATGAGAATAGACATCCGGGACAGGTTTCATGGGACAGGAAATTAACACAAGCCTGGGTAAGACACAAAGGCCCAGGGAGTGGATGGTGTTGGTACGATAGAGCACCTCCTCTGGAACCTCCTGGAGGCCCTGCCCTTCCAGGTCAGGAGCTTTTGGATTTTAGTTGGTAGACAAGGGTTTCTCAGCTTCAGCACTATCAATGTTCTAGACTTTGTAATTCTTTGTGTGTGGGGCCTGTTCTATACACTGTAGAATGTTCAACAACAGCCTGGATTCAACTCAGTAGATGTCAGTAGCAACCCTTCAGTTGTGACAACCAAAATATCCCCAGACTTTTGGTCTGGGGGCTCAAGTGACCTTGGATTGAAAACAGCTGTGGTAGATTAATGGTGTCTCCAAATTTCTTAATTATTCACGCCATGAGTGAAAAAAAAATTGAGCCAATATACAGGGTGTCGCAAAAATTGTATAAACATTTTTTTCTAATAGCTCAATTGATGTTTCTTTCTTTTCAGATTTAACCCCATTGGAATTATTAATTAGTGTGTGTGTATGTATGTGTGTGTGTATATATATATATATATATATAAAATGGGACACCTTTATATAATATATCTATTAATGTCAATATAATATATATATTGACACTGCTGTCAATATAATAATATTAAGGAAGCTCAAATTTTTTTTTGCTCTTATTTCTCTTATCCTGTACCTCTGTTGGTCATCTTGCTCATATCCTCAATTTTGGAGATGACTCTTAGGGGTTCAGTAAAAATTATTTGGAAATAATCCAACACATCCCTTTGTTTACACACATGCTCTTTCAACAAGCATTTGTTTGGCACATCCTGGGTGCCTGGAACTGAACTGAGAATAGCAGGAAGGAAGTACTGGGACATGTACTGGGTGTGCTGCTTGTTTCCCAAGGAGCTCCAAACCAGATCATCTGTCTCAACCACACCACAGCCTGCTTGCTGGCCCACCTCTCCTCCTTCCTCACTGACATCTATAAGAAAGAGAGTTCCTTAAGGAGATGCTGTGGCAAAGCCAGGGCCCTCAGCCTCTCCTGGCAGTGTCCCTGTGAACACAGACCTGAGGATTCCTCGCTGTAGCTGCTGGGCAGGCAGACAGCAGGGTGAGGAGGAGCAGAGGCAGTCTAACCACGGTGCTGGGCTCTCTCATGTGCCTGCAGGCTTCTGGGTGGAACCTCTGGATAGTTTTCATTCCTGTGCCCCTGACCATCGGGCTTGTCCCCAGAAAAACAGGTACAATTGAAGTTTCTTTTGGAAAAAGACACCAAAGAAATAAAACATTAATTAAGTGCACGGGTTAGTTGTTAACTTCTATTTCAGCTGCTACTCTATGAAGAAAATCCTGAGGAAACCCAGGCCTTTAGTATTGACCTTCTGGGGTCAGTGGTTGCTCCTTTATTGAATAACCTGCATGTAGCAAAAGTGAACTTTGCACTGGACACTAGCCAGGGACAGCGGTGGTAGGTGGGGACAAGAGGACTGACTAAAACCTCTTGGACACGAGATGGTAGAATATCTCATTCTCCAGAGAAGCCACCAGAGAACAGTTTTGGTATCATGGCCACAAAGTAAAATGATTTAAAAGGCCTTTGCTGACCCAATAAAATGACAAAGTGCGGCCTTTAGTCAGGACCTGAGGCTTAGAAGAAGGAGGAAAAGGCAGAGGAAGAGGAGGAAGAATAGCAAAGAAGGAAAAGGAGGAAAAGGAGAAGGAAAAGGAGAAGGAGAAGGAAAAAGGCAAGTGGAAGGAGAAGGAAAAGAAAAAAGAAGAAAAAAGTAACTGGAATTTCTGTCTTGCTGGCTCTCCTAAAATTCCACCTGTCTGTGCTTTGGTGGGTTCAGGCTGCCACCTCCTCTGGGATCCTGCCCTGAGCCAAGATGCCCTGGGAGCTGATCTCCTTTGCCTACTGAAGTAAAAAGCAAGCTTTCCCTAATTCACTGGCTGACTGCATATCCTCTGTCTTTTTTATTTCTTGCCCATTGGAATATTTTTGTAAGTGAACGGCAGCTGCAGACAACTGTCTTTCTATAAAACTGAGTGAGGTTATTCAGTACAAATGGAATGAACCTGCTTTTTTTTCTGATCAAAGCAAAACTCTTTTGAAGTTTAGCTATTTGATAGAAAGTGCTTTTATAACAAGCTGATATATGAGTTAATAGGACATAAAGATATTTTATTAAGCTGAAAACCATTATTAATATTGCAGTTCTGACTTGAAAGAAATATGTGGAATGACACCGGAAATTAATTAGATTATTTCATCATTCTTTTACATTACAAACTTTGATACACTTGCATAGATATATAGGTACATTGATGAACAGACACAAAGACAAACAGAATTTTAATGAGTGGGGAGCTTTTATCTACTAACACTTTGTGACTTAATTTTTTCTGTTTATTCTGCCTATTGATTCCAGTTGAAACCTGCTGTTTTAATGTTGTTATTGATATTCTCTCTGGGTTTTCTTCTAATTCTGGCATTGATATTACCTTGATCGGATTTAGTTTATTTGAATTGCCTGTAGGTTTTGGTCTCTGGAGTTTTTCCCTGCTTATAGACATGCAAAGATAAAACCTCTCTTTTTATCTAAAAATCCTTGAGAGACTCTGAAAGATAGAGTCGTTTTCTGAGAACATTAAAAAGCAAGAGACAATAATCAAAAGGAATGTACTTCTCATCCAGTTTACTTGAGACTTCATTTTTCTACTCCCTACATCTCCTGACACCCACTGACTTCTAACCTCTGCACTTCCATTGCCTTTGCAAACTCTGTATGGAAAATGGTTTTGTCACAACCTCATAAGTGGCTCAGACTCAGTCACTGACTGGCTTGGAAGTGGCTAATTTTTGCAAAAGAAGATCATGCCTAAGGGATGCACGGTCTTTGAAATGGATGTTTATTTCATTACAGAAGAAGGCAAATTAATACAAATATTATTAATTTGAGCCATAGGAAACTGCCCTGTTTTAGGGCCAAATATAGGCTGTTTCATGTAGTCCAACCTAATGTTCATAATTGCCTTCCCAAATGGGATATGAGTGAGCGTTCCATTATTTAGAAATGGGAGGCAGCATGTATTCATAGATTACAAAGGGAAGTAAGGAGTGTTCAGGAGGGTGGGGGTTAAATGTAGGTGGTACAATTGAACCGTTTCTTAATGTAATTATTTTTTATACAAAATATGTAATAGATCCCTGAGGGGCGGGGGGGAATGGTGCAGTTAACAGTGACTTTCCAGGCGCCATTGAACTGACTGATGGCTCCTTGATCCTAGTGTCTGCCGCCCCTGTGGGTCTTCATGGACTTTCCTCACAGCTCTGCATGTCTGCTTTGTCATTTCAGAGGATTGTGTTTTCCTGTTTCCTCCTACATCTACCTCACTTTTGTTGTTATAGTTTTTGCCTTAGATAGTATTGAAAGCTGGAACACTAATTAAAACTCTCAATGATGTGAACAACACAGTTACGCTGACATAGTGGGGGTCGTTAATGATCTTCCTACATTTCCAATATCATCAATCAATTGGTTCCTCTTTTCTGCAACTATCAGGGCTTTGAAATCCAGCTCTTTGCCTGCCTAGAATGTGCTGAAGGGGAGGGGGATGGTGGGGGCCTGCTTTGCCTAGGGGAAAGGAGTCTGGTCCAGTCACCAGAGAGAAAAGGATGGACGGCGGGGAGCAGATTATCGATGTCCTCCTCTTGCCTGCACAGGTTTGTTTTCTGAGTCACCCTGGGGGCTCATCTAATCTATTGCTACCAACTCAACTTGATAAGCCATTCTATAAACCAGTAGCTCTCATTCTGGGAAGAGTCTTGCCTGGTGAGCTCTCACTCAGTCAGGAGGGGAGGAGTCCACAGGTATTGCATTTTCTGGATAAATCACACCTTTACCTAAGTGTCAAAGCATGAACAAAAATGACCCCATTGAATGAAAAATTCTTCCCACATTTATTAAATACTTTGTTTTCTTAAAAATAGTAAACTCAACATAATTAAGAATTTCTTCTCTGAGTCATTCGCAGTCACGTGTCACTATTACTATATCCTGCTGTGGCTGGGTGAGACGCCAAGAGTCACTGGGACATGTAATCTTCTAGGACCCTGGTAACGAATGGCTCATACAATGATGCACGTAATGTTAGATTCTGTTGTCTCTCTGTTCTCTGCCTTGTAGCCTCCAGCAAAAGAACATCTAACATCAAAACCATTTCCAATTGTGCTATAATCAGCAGAGGACCCTAACATGGGTACTTTATGTGAAATATACTAAGAACACCAAGGCTCTCACTTGGACCCTGACATACTCAGATAATTGGATGATTATTGAATAATTGAATATGTATATGGTCATGTAATTGTGATCCCCATTTAAGTTTCCCTTTATGTATCCTAGCTATCCTTTGCATGATGAGTTTCCTTATGGTCTTATTGTGTCTCCTGAACTCAGCACACTTGTAACATGGGTTTGAATATGGAAAAGCATACATATACCATTTAGGTCCTTGTTTGTGTGCTTTAACTTGGCACTGGTCTTCACATCTTGAACCTGGTATCACTACACAGCTGCCAGAGCCACAGCACGATACTGACTCTTTCTGCAGAAAGAACATTCTTGATGCAGTAGCAGTAGGTGATCGCTTAGCTGTAGAAGTTCAGAAATTTTGATGCCTGAATATGAAGTCAAATGCTGACAGTTGGTTGGAGAGGAGGTGGAGGTGGAGACCTGGAGGGTTAGTTGGAGTAACAAAGAAGGTGCTGTAGCTGACAGCCATCCGAGTGGCTTCACTTTCCCTCATTCCAGCCACCTGGCCCAAACAAGGTGGGCCTGTCCCTCCATGCTCCACCATGGGTTCTAGCTCTGGTGAAAACACACTGGCCTGCATTTGTAGAGAGAGAATGCAGTACAGGACCTGTGTGATTTGGGATGTTTTGAGAAAAATACTCGAGTCCGTCCACACTCAATACGAGGAGTTGGCCTCAGATGAGTTGAAAGCCCCTCCCTTGAGGTAGGCTTCTTCTATTGCAGAACCACTGCTACACCTTGCTCTGTATAGCGATAAACTGAGGAGGAGGTATAAATTACCTTTTTTAAGTTATTAGGGGGTCTTTTCTTGAACCAAGCAGACTATAAGTAGGCTTGTGAACTAATTATTCAATAACAATGAAATGTGATCTCTTTTACCTAGCTTGGAGCTGGCTATGGGGTTTTAAACGGACCGGGTCCGTAAAATGGGACTCCTCGTGTGAAGTGCTGAGCATGTACTAGTACAAGCTTTTTGACTTGTCTTTTGGATGGTGAGCCAGGTTCACGGGTGAGGTTTCCATTTATGGGAAAGTGGATTTACCATTTTCCCCTATTATATAGCAAATATTTCATCATCATGTAAAGTATATCTTAAAAGTATATCTGCTTCTAATAACATCATTTTTATTATGTACTCTATTTTTAAATCAACATCATATGTTCAAAATGCAACAAAATCAATTATATTTATAGACTTATGTTCTTCATTACAAATTACTGGTCAAATACTGTTCGCTGTTTAATATATAACCATTATGAAACATCATTCAAAAGCAGCCTTATATAACTGTGCATTATATATGCAATATTTAGAAAGACAGGATAACTATGAGAGCACCCTAATTAAGGCCCCAGTGTCACGAATTCATGGTTACATCAGATTCTAAGGGGCTGAACACTGGCCTATCACTTCACATATTTTATATTTCTGTATCACTTACCATTTTCTAGAATTTGGATATACCATCCTAGGTAGTAAGGGTCCTGCACCACCTATTTGTCTGCTGACATATGCCACCCAGTGTTGCCTGACTGATGCTGACAGGGAAGCTCTGTGCTACTTATACTAGTATGGTGCCTGGAAGAGGTTGTACGCACATTGCTCAACCTCATGGAAGGATGTGTGTGTACCCGTTTCTGTGGGAAGTTCATTTTGCATATAGACTCATGTGGGAACAAAGAACTGGTCTTGGGAACCAACAAGGAACTTTCCAGATACTCAGGTCATGATCAGCAGCCGGTGGCAATGTGGGGCCCTATGCAGAGGTGAGAGCTGGCATCTGGGTGGGGTCATCCTTTTGGCAAATTACAGGGGCACTGTGAGCATTAGGCCAGAATGCAGCACCTTCGGTTTGTGTCTGGGTGGATAACACAGCTGCATTTTAAAGCATGAATTAAGGATACTATGTGAGGTGGGAAAGCCAGGATTCCAGGAGGGGTTATGAGGGAGCCATGGGGCTGATCCTTCTGCTTCTACACAGAGAAGGACTCTGGCATTTTGGACAAATGATCACCGCTACAGAATGTGGAAAGAGTTTTAGAAAAGGAAACATTAACATTCTTTACAGAAATGAAGAGGAAGGAGAAGAAGCATGCTTAACAAAACTTCTGTGCATACCCGCATCCCACACGCCCACCACAACACTCAACAGTTTGAACTAACTCCATGAAATCCAAGCCACAGGGCTGTGTGAGGAGTCATCTAAATAAAATAAGTGAGTTCAGTACAGATAACATTCTGAGTTTGTACTACAAGGAAAGAGCCCCAAACTGAACTCTCATGCATCATATTCTACCACTGAAAGATATGCAATCTTTGGATATAAAAAAAAAAGAAAGAAAAGAAAAATTTAGCTTCCAAACTTTTCATTTCAATATCATAAGCCCCAGACATATAAAAAAAATAGCAACAATGAGATGGACACAATATTATCAGGCGATCTTATTATGGGTAAACTCAGTAAGTCTAGATGGTGCCTGAATTTACTTGGGTCAAAGATTTGGAAATAGCAACTAGGATTCATAATAATGACACAGAGTCTCCTTACCTGTTACAGAAAATGGAATCCTCATAGCAACTGGGTGTACACATGTTTTTTGTTTTGTTTTGTTTTTAATTTTTAATTTATTTTATTTTTAAATCAAATGCTATATGAAATACAGTCTTGAATATATAAAATACACATATTAATACATCTGCATTAATATGGTTGCATCTTATATAGTTCATATTTATTTATTTATTTATTTTTATTGTCTAAAGTTTTACATATGTCTTCTTTTTCCCCAATCAACCCCATCCCCCTCTCCATTCCCACTCTGGGCTTGCCCCCACTGCCCCAGTGCCTGTGTCCATTGGTTATGCTAACATGCATGCATACAAGTCCTTTGGTTGCTCTCAACCCCTGGCTACCATTTGTCTCTGGATCTATTCTTATTCATCAAATTATGTTGATCATTATATCGCAAATATGAGTGAGATCATGTGATATTTATCTTTCTCCAACTGGCTTATTCTTAGCATAATGCTCTCCAGTTCCATCCATGCTGTTGCAAATGATAAAAGTTTCTTCTTTTTTATAGCGGCATAGTATTCTTTTGTGTAGATGTACCACAGTTTTCTAATCCACTCATCTGCTGATGGGCACTTAGGCTATTTCCAAATCTTAGCTATTGTAAATTGTGCTGCTATGAACATAGGGGGTGCATATATCCTTTCTGATTGGTGTTTCTGTTTTCTTGGGATATAGTCCTAGAAGTGGGATTACTGGGTCAAATGGGAGTTCCATTTTTAACTTTTTGAGGAAACTCCATACTGTCTTCCACAGTCCGGTGTACATGTTTTATCAGATGACACCAGAGGCTGCCAAGTTGGCATGATCCTATGGAGAATTTCTTTTCTCCTGGGTCAAGGGAAGGCAGTGTTTGCAGCGCTGCTAATAGTTAGACTGGAAATTTAAGATGTTAAACAGCCCCATGTAGTCAATGACATTTTACAATGGGGCAAATTAACAAGTAAAGCTTTGAGAGAGTTAATCTACCTCACATGAGTAAGCACTTATGGCCATGCAATCACTTGTCGGCTGTGGGATTGGTTCCTTATGTTTTGCTTAATAAGATCAAGGTGAAGGCATGAGGGGGACTCCGGGTAATGAGAGACCATGCCCATCATTTCCACAGGCTCGCAGGCCATGCACCTGAGCCGGCTCACTCTGGGCTTCTGCTAGGAGTGTACGGGGAAGAGAAAGGAGGCTGAGGACAGTGAGCCCTAAATTTCCTGAGCCCATGTTAATTTTCCTTTCATTCTAACAGTGTGTGGTACCCACTAATGTGGAATTCATGATGCCCTGCCTTGGCCATGCTGACGATTGCTTTTGAACCACCTAAGATGCTTCAGCCTAAAACTGCTGCCAGGAATGTCTCCCTGGCTGAGGGACAGGTGTTCCTGGTACAGCAGCCGGATGGTTAATGTTAAGTGTCAACTGGACTGGATCACAGGATGCCTGGATACTTGGTGAAACATTACCTCTGGGTGTTTCCAGATGAGATTAACGTTTGAATCCATAGACAGAGGAAAGCAGATTTCCTCTCAAATGTGGGAGGTCCTCCTCCAAACCACAGAGGGCTTGTAGGGGACAGAAAGGCAGAGGAAGGGTGAGGCTGCTCTCTCCACCTGACTGTTGAGCTGGGACATCTTGGTTTTCGGCCCTCAGAAGTGCACTTTCATCAGCCACCTCCAGTTCTCTGAGCTCCACCATTGGCTCTGCTCTCTCTTCAGCTTGCGAGTGGCAGGATTTGGGACACCTCAGCTTTTATAATCATGTGAGCCAATTATTTATAATAAATCCCCAATAATTGGTAAATCTTAAGAATGCTGGATAAGCTGGTAAATTAATATGTACTAGTAAGTGCCAGTATACACACACACACACACACACACATATATATATATATATATATATATATATATATATATATATATATATCATATTACTTCCACTTCCCTGGAGATCCCTGACTTAGGCAAGTATAAAGGATCCTGGAGCCAGAGTTCCTACCCGAACTCTGGTGCTCACACCTTTATTTCTCCTCCATCCAACACCTCTCCATCCCAGTTTTCTCATCCAGAGAGATTGGATAAAATATGTAGCTCACAGGGAAGATTACAAGGCTTCCATAAAAGAATATATAAGTTATACATAAAGTTTTATAGAAATATAAAGTTTGGTTAGGGAGAATCCAAGATGGTGGCGTAGGTAAACACCTAAACTGCTGCCTCGCACAACAATTTCAAAACAACAACTAAAAGACAAAACGTCTATCACCCAGAACCATGGGAAAGCTGGCTGAGTGGAAGTTCTACAACTAGAAGGAAAGAGAAAAGAGCATTGAGACGTGCATAAGTGCTGAAAAGCTGAGGTACGGAGGCAAGTGATCTGGGCTGGTGGCAGGCGTTGCTTTTTTCAACCCAAAGGGAGACAAGCCCCTGATTATTCTGAAATACAGTTTCTGGGGAGATGCGGGGAACCCAAACTCCTATGGGGAGAAGCTGGACTGTCTGCCATTGGGTCGGAAAGTGAGGGGGGCTTGCTTGGCTGCGCAAGAATAATTGTTTATGTGCTGGGGCACGGGATGCAGTCGGAGACACAGAGCCCGCTAACTAGCAGCCATCGCTGTTTGCCACGCCCTAGCCTAGTGATGCCCTGAGACCCCGCTCCACACAACCTACAAACCCACCCAAGCTCCAAGCACCAGCTTTAGCATAAGAAAGGCCTGCCCTATCGCAGATTAACCTAGCAAACTTGCAGCCTGGGTCAGACAGCTCCAAAACCTCCAAACCCCAAGCAAAGAGGAGAAAACTGTAGCTCTCGCTGTAGCTCCTGCTGGGTGGACTCAGACAATAGCTGACCTGCACCCCATTGAAGATCCAGAAGCCAGTATACCTAGTGGTCAGTGTGAGAAACCAGATTTCAACTCCTCACATCCATAAGTGACACATTCAAGGGGCAGACTCAGCAAGCACCAAAGCCCCACTGAAACAAGTCCTACACCATAAACGTGTCTCCAGCATAGCAGTTCTTCCATTATAGACACAGCGAGTCCTCACAGCCGATTGGCCTGGAGGTCAATTCCTCCCAGCATACCAACAGCAATTAAGGCTTAACTACACCAAGACTTTGCACTCAGCCCACAAAAGGGTGTACTAAGAGCTTCCACATCAGGTGATTGGGGAGGCTGAGCTACTACCCCCTACAGGTCACCTACCACACAAAGCCACTTCATCAACACAGGGAAGCAGCCAAAATGCGGAGACAAAGAAACATGTCACGAATGAAAGAAAACGGAGGAAAGCAAACTAGTGGATGACATAGAGTTCAGAACCACATGTATAAGGTTACTCAAGAATCTTCTAAAAACCGCCGAGAAACTTGATGACACTTCTGAGGAGCTTAGTGAGACCTTCAAGGACCTTAATGAGAATGCCAAAAAAATGGAAAAGGACCAGTCAGAAATGAAGCATACTCTGTCTAAAATAAAGAATATACAGAAACTCAACTGTAGATCAACGTACCCCAAGAATCAAACCAAAGATCTGAAATATGAGGAAACAAAAAACACCCAACCAGAAAAACAAAAAGAAAAAAGAATCCAAAAATGTGAAGATAGTGTAAGGAGCCTCTGGGACAACTTTAAGTGTACCAACATCTGAATTTTTGGGGTGCCAGAAGAAGAGAGAGAGCAAAATACTGAAAACCTATTAGAATAAATAATGACAGAAAACTTTCCCTACCTGGTGAAAGAAATAGACTTACAAGTCCAGGAAGTGCACAGAACCCCATACAAGAGGAATCCAAAGAGGACCAAACCAAGACACATCATAATTAAAATGCCAAGGGCAAAAGACAAAGAGAGAATCTTGAAAGCAGCAAGAGAAAAATGGTTAGTTACCTACAAGGGAGTACCCATATGACTGTCAGCTGATTTCTCAGCAGAAACTATGCAGGCCAGAAGGGAGTGGCAAGAAATATTCAAAGTGATGAACAGCAAGAACCTACAACCAAGATTATTCTACCCAGCAAAGCTATCATTCATAGTTGAAGGTCAGATAAAGAGCTTCACAGACAAGAAAAAGCTAAAGGAGTTCATCACCACCAAACCAGGATTACATGAAATGCTGAAGGTATTCTTTAAGAAGAGGAAGAAGAAGAAAAAGGTAAAGATAAAAATTATGAACAACAAAATGACATCAAATATATACCTACCAACAAGTAAATCTAAAAATCGAGTAAATAAAAAATCTGAAGAACAGAATGGACTGCTGAATATAATAGAATCAGGGACATAGAAAGGGAGTGGACTGACAATTCTCAGGGGGAAGCGGGTGTGAGTGGTGCAGGAAGAGATTGGACAAAAATCTTACTCCTATGGATGAAGACAGTGGTGGGGGTAAAGGCATGGGGTAGGGTGGGGTGGGGAATCAGGTGGAGGGGAGCTATAGGGGGAAAACAAAAAGAGGAACACCTGTAATCTGAACAATAAAGATTTATTTAAAAATAAATAAATAAATAAATAAATAAAAGGAAAAAAAATTAAAAAAATATCCTATATAATAAAAGCCTAATATTCAAGAAAAAATAAAGTTTGGTTAGAAACTGTTTTCCAAAATTGTCAACATTGATTTGATACACACCTTTTTGCTTATAAATGCAATGATGTCAATTATCCAATGTATATAGAACTTCTATTTGAAATACTCAAATACTGATAATCTGTTACTAAAAATTTTGGGTGTTGATAATCTAAATGGGTTGTGCAAAGTACTAAGAATTTTCCATGTGCATACATGTGGTTAAATTATCATAAGAATACTCTGCGGTAGGTGCTGTGGTCATTGCCATTTACAGTTGAGAACACTGAGGTTATAAAGTGTGGGAACTTGACTGAGGCCTCACAGTAAGCAATCCCAGAGCCACATTCCCAACTCCTTCCTACAGTGGGAGCTGATGTGTTTCAAATTAGATGCTCACATTTTTATAAACTTGGGCTGGCTTTTCCCCAAATATCTGATGGTGTCTCATTGTGCCCTAATGAAGTGAGTAGAAAATAAAGATAAAACCCAAAACTGGAGGAATTTTAAGACAGCTACGAAAACTCCGTGAAATCTGAATCTGACTTTCTCCTGGGGATGGAGCAATAGCCAGACCATGCCCATGACCTTCCTCAGAGCTCACACACAGCTGCAGTGGAGCAAGCAGAGGCCTAGGGATGCCGGCATTTCTACCTTCCCACCTTTACCATTCACCTAACACATTATTCAAAACGAGGACAAATCTCTCACTTTGGGGAAACTTTAGGTTAAAGCATAGTGGTGTATATTCAATACCATACTTTAAAAGATTCATATATCCATAATCCCTGTGCATGTTGACAAAATTCCACTTGGAGGGACATTAGTGATGTAGTGTAAGAGTATACAGCTCTCATGTCCTGGAGTTCCAGGAGCTCTCTGGGTGGTGGGGGGCTTCCTTCACCCTCAGAGGTCATCCACAGACAGCCCACAGTCACACCCAGGCTCCTCTGGGTCTCTATGCACAGGTTTGTCTAGTTCCTCTGCCTTGGCCCTCACCCTCAGTGTCCACGGCCTGCCCAGCAATCAGGGGCTGAGCTACCAGGTGGGCATGGAAGAGCAGAGAGACAAGCCCATCTTTTTTATCCACAAAGCAAAGCAGAGATTGTATTTCCTACACAGGGGACAGATTTCAATATGATAGTAATAGATTTTTTTCTACTTTTTTTTTCTTTTTTTTTGGTGGACATCTTGAAGGTAAACTCTCTGGAGGAGAAGGCCTGAGGTAATATAGATAGATAAGTGAAGGCCCACCACATGGACTGAGGTGGAGTATCTTTGTGATGTGAGTAAATGGGGAGAAAAAAACCTACTGGTGTCCCTGGGATCCTGCACTGGGTCAATATTATCAGTGCCATATCACACCAGGCTCTATAAATACAAACGTAGCCTTCACAGTTGGACATACAGAGATAAGTCACCATGAACTAATTAGAGCAGAATACGTGATTGGACAGGATTACATATAAAATGTTATGTTAACTCTCAAGGCTTAAGAAGTTCAGAGAAAAGAGGGTATGGGGTGGGCTGGACATGTGGGAATAAGTTCTGAAGGAGGGAGAGTGTGGATTGGGTTGTGAAGTGTGAACATGAGAGGAGATGGGCACAGCCTGAGCCAAAGTGAAGATGGAGGCTCTGCATCGTGGGCTCCGCCCCCTGGCTCTGTCCCCACTAAGGATGTTGATTGTATCTCTGAGCATCATTTTCTGGATTTTTTTGGGTGAGCATGATGGCAAGCACCTTGCAGGACTGGAGTGGGAATGAACAGTAATAAGTGACAAATGGATTAAGTATTCAATAAAAACACACCGTGCACATCCTAATATATAAAAACCCAGGGTCTGTAATGACCAAAGGCTCAACTGACCAGAAGTCAGTCCTGCCGTCAGCAACCCAGCTCTGACTGCCAAGGGGGCTGTGGAGCAGGCCCAGAGAGAGGCCTGGACAGAGAAGCAGGGTCTGATCCATAGCCTCCTTGGCAGTTGTTGATCAGCCCTTGCCTCTCTCTTTCTCTCCGGGCCTGGCCAGCAGCCATGCCTCTCTTTCTCTCCAGGCCTCCACAGGGGCTGCTGATCAGCCCTGTCTCTCTAATCAGGCCTGGAGATAGGCCCAGAGACACTGACTGGCATAGAAACTAATCAATCAGAAACAAATCTGGGTGAACTGTGAAGAGCCAATGGCTGCCTAGGAAGTGGAGCTTTTGACGCTGACTGGCATAGAAACTGACCAATTAGAACCAAATCTGGGTGAAGTGCGAGGAGTCAATGGCTGCCTAGGAGGCAGAGTTTTTGATGCTGACTGGCATAGAAACTGACCAATCAGAACCTAATATGGGTGAACTGTGAAGGCAGAACCTAAGGTGGGGGCTGAGGAGGGGTTTTAAGGGCAATAGCTGTTTGGTGTAAGGTGTAAGAAAGCGGTTTAATTTTTTAATGACTGGTTTGGCAGCATGGTGCATATGGCTGGCTATCAGTCCAGATACAGGGACTATGTATTTTTGTCTACCAAGAGCATCTCCTCCTGCTGAAAAAACATCACCCCCCTGCCATTTAAGCAATCCTATCCTATATACTCTATCTATACTAATAAAAGGGTAATATGCTAATTAGACCGGCTGACCAGCCATCTTCCAGACATCTGACTTCCTTCTGGACAAAGCCATGGTGGTGAGGGTCGAGGCAGAGAGGGCAGTTGGGGGCGAGATCAGGCCAGCAGGGGAGGGCAGTTGGAGGCGAGATCAGGCCTGCAGGGGAGGGCAGTTGGGGGCAAGATCAACCTGGCAAGGGTGGGTCGTGGGGAGCAAGATCAGGCTGGCAGGGGAGGGTAGTTGGGGGCAAGATCAGGCAGGAAGAGGCAGTTAGGGGAGATCAGGCCCTCAGGGGAGGGCCTTTGGGGGTGAGATTAGGTCTGCAGGGGAGGGCAGTTAGGGGTGATCAGGCAGGCAGGGGCAGTTGGGGGCAAGATCAGGCTGGCAGGGGAGGGCAGTTAGGGGCAATCAGACAGACAGGCAGAGGGGTTGGGGGCAATCAGGCAGGTAGGCAGAGGCAGTTAGGGGTGATCAGGCAGGCAGGCAGGTGAGTGGTTAGGAGCCAGTGGTCCCAGATTGCGAGAAGGATGTCTGATTGGAGAGGGTGCAGGCTGGGCTGAGGGACCCCCCCACCCCCTGTGCACGAATTTCGTGCATCGGGCCACTAGTTATTAAAAACAGAACAGGCATTTCCTGGTGTGTGAAGGACAAAACTCTCATGAGAGCAGAGGATCAACCCTGAGAGGAATGGCAGATGAGAGGGAGTAGAAGAAGAGGAGGCAGTCATGGTCAGTGGGTGACAGAGTCCTAAGTCTCCTGGAAAGACAGAGCTGTGTCCACTGAGGTCTGAGCTGGCTGGCTGCCTACCTCTCAGCACCCTCCCTGTGATCCCTTCTTACCCAGCAGAAATGCACAGTGCAGGTACACCGTGGCATCTGGTAAGGTCAAAGTCTCCATGTTTGTCCTCTACGTATGAAACATACCAGACTCCAATCCTGTTAACTACTTATTTTTGCACCTTCTTTTTTTTTTTTAACCTCTAAAAGACTTTATTTCTGAGCTACACTTCTCTCTTTCAAATGCCCTTCTCACCACAATCAATTCTGTTTCTGGAGTAGGATTTTCAAGCAACTATTTTTTGGCATTTAAAATCCACTGAAATGTATTTTAGGTGGGGGGAGGCCCAGCGGCATAGAGGTGAGGCTGAGTAGGCAGTGGGAGGACAGTAGAAGGCCAGGAAAAGACGTGGTGGGAGGGCTTTTCAGAGTGCAGCTGACTTAGGGAGAGCCATGCTTCCTTCATGGATTCCCTTTCCCTTTATCCACAGTATTTCTCTCCAGTTTAAACCGTGGCCCCTCGGGGAGCCGGCCCAGCTGGCTTCCTTTGGTCAGCTGCTCCCACAATAAGCCTGATGGCCCTTTGCCATGAGCTCCTTGTGCTCTTGCTCTGGCTGTCAGGGAGGAGGGCTTGGTACCAGTCTCCTTCACACTGCGTGGGTTTCCTTTTCTTTTTTGCTTTTGGTGAAAGCAAGAGAACACTCCCCACCTGCTCTCATGTAAACAGGAGACCCTCCCCGTCCACCAAGAGTGGTTTGCATGGGCCCAGAAGGATAGCTGTGTCTGCCTGCACCTTATACACATGCATACTCACGTGCATGTAGGACCTGGCTCTTCCTGCATTGCTGCATGGTCATGGGACCATGCAGCACTGAAGCCCAGAAACACACTGTCATTCTGAGTAGGAGCACTCTTCAGGTCCCATAACCCTCTTCTCCATGGCACCCATGGTTTTGTTCGTGAATCTGATGGGTAGATTCCATATAACTGGAAGGTGGAGCCTTAAAGTAACTCCTTGGTCTGTCCAACCACAGGACACACCTGCCCCTCTGTTTGGTGGCAAGCTCAAAGGGCCAGCAGTGACCCTGCCTGGCACTGGCTGCTGCTTCTCAGTGTGGTCGCAGTTGGCATCCAAGCACAGACACTAACACATTCTGGATTTCTCTGGTTTGCAAGCCATGATTATTACACTTCTTTAGAAATGGGATAGATGTGCCTTCCCAGCCATCAGAAATAGGCCTGATTATTTTATATTTCTCACAACAGCACCATCGTCAAGTGTTAGATGTGACGTCTCAGTCAGTGGAAGATCCCTCCTATAAGGAATAGTCTACACTGCACATTATTCTGAGTATCAGACTCCAGAAATCGCTGCTTAGGACCTGCACTGGGCAGATCCCAGGCTGGAGAAGTACAGACAAGGTTGTGAAGGCATCAGAGACATACAGGAGCTTTGCCAGAATCCTGGCTCTCATCTCAGGGACCAGATGGTCCACCTGCCACTGGAATATTCTGCTATTGAATTTGTATAAGGGAATCATATCTGTTGCTGTCTTGCAGAGGTGAAGAGACCTAGAGCCTTTTTCTTATGGGAAGGTGAAGTTCATCTGAACCCAGAGCAGGAGACCTTCCTAGGCTGGGGCAATGGTGTACCTCCTACCACCACATGATTGCAGGGGCTCCCTCTGCCCAACTGCAGCACACGGCACCATGCTGTGTGCTTCTCTGGCTAGGGCATGTGAGCCCCTCACTAGTCTCAGTGAACTTGGTAGACACTCAGTGTTCACTAGATGAGATCTGAGCAAACCATGAGTAAGTAAACTTTGGGTAAAAAAAAAAACTTTTCCAAAAACAGCACACCAGGAAAATGCCACCTGGCACTGCTGGTCTTCACTGGTTGACAGAGGACAGCTCAACAAGAGCCTCAATGGTCTATGGCCTCTTTATGCTGGTATCAGAAGCATGCACGGACAAGGCAGCTGGGTATGAAATCGCATGGAGGAAATTGCACAATTCCCCCTTCAATGAGCAGCCTCAATGGCAAAGCTCACAGTCATTTAAGCATCCCTAAAAACATACCCTTTTCCTTGAGTGCTGGAGGAGAATCAGCTGATGTGCCTCAAAGATGGTGTCGTGCAGCCTGCCACATACTGACTTACCTTATTCTTTTCAATTTAGGACATTTTCCTTCTCCTGGTGGCTCCAGCTCCCATGGCTGCACGCACGCACACACTGGCTCAGCACGCGGCTGAGAGGACGCTGAATTTCGCATTCCTGTCACTGCCACCCAGGTCATATCTGTTAGTGCTGGAGGTTGTTAGGACATTATCAGCCCCTGATGCCTTTCCAGCTGCGAGACTAATTTGGATTCAGAAAGGAAACATGGACTGATCTTGCCTGGGCCATCCACCACCAGGCCTCAGAGTGGCTGTGCTCTCTGGGCTGTTAGGGCCAGCGGGACAGAGGGGCTATTCATGCAGCTCAGAATGACAAAACAAGGGGTTAAAACCCAGGCAGAATTCAATGCCAGCCCCAGGAAAAATGGCAGCACCATTATCATTCAATAACCAATTTACAGAGCTAAATTTTAAGTTTAAATTAGACATGTATGAACAGTACATTGTGTCATTTATAATTCATGATGAATAGTAAATTATTCTAATGGACTTTCCTATTCCATTTATATTCTAAGTATCCTAGACCGGAGCAGAGAAACAAATTCTCTGTGTAGCTGCCGATCACATCCTATTGTTGTGGGTGTTTTCCTCTTCCTTGCACAAACTCTGTGGTAATGAAGACTCAGAAATTGTGGAGAAAGGATAGAATGATCCATATCATACCTTTTCACCCCCAGATACATTTTGATCATTTCCCCCTCTGTTATTTTTTATATGGGAGAAACTAAAGGGGGAAATGTGAGATTGAGCATATGTGGGAACTAATGGCAGTGTGATTCAAAGGGTCTGAGTTCTTAGCTGCTTGGGCATCCTCCTCGCCCTCCTTCACCATGTGTCTGTGATGAGCAGAGCTCACTTCAAAATCAAAGATAATGAGGAAGGGGATGCGGGCAAACTAATTAATGGTGTGATGGGCATGTGTCTTCTCACCTGGAACATATCTACACCTTCAAATGGAAAGCCAAGAGGCACCAAGACTCATTTTTTCTTTCTCATATTTTGCTCTTTTCTTCAACACAGCCTTCCTCCTCTTATCCACCCTCACTTCTTGTGTGAGTAGCAAACCCTTCCCTCATTGGGATTCCAACACCTTTTTCTTTTTTTAAAAAAATATATTTTATTGATTTTTTACAGAGAAGAAGAGAGAGAGAGAGAGAGATAGTCAGAAACATCGATGAGAGAGAAACATTGATCAGCTGCTTCCTGAACACCCCCCACTGGGGATGTGCCCGCAACCCAGGTACATGCCCTTGACCGGAATCGAACCTGGGACCCTTCAGTCCGCAGGCCAATGCTCTATCCATTAAGCCAAACCGGTTTTGGCCCCACACCTTCTTTATTCTTCATCCATGTTTGCTAAACACTTTGACTGACTAAGCAGAACTTCCCTTTCCTGGTCCCCTCGAAAACACTGGGTGCCATTTGGGCTCAGGGTGCTCACAGTCCTGTGCTCAGCAGAGGGTTTCTTTCAGAAATGGCTTGTGCTAGGTGGGGGGAGTCTCCCGTTTCTACGTTTCCAGGCGGGGGTGAAGCCTGTGGCCAGGTGCAGACTTACTTTCATCTACCTGCCGGAGCTGCGGAAGCTGTCTCACCCTCTAGGCTTTAATGCATGCACAACTTTTTCTTTTTTAACAGGAATGATTCCACTGCTCTTGTGCTTTTTAATAAGCATTTTCTTCTCTCTGATCTTTCCAAAGTTTGTATCTAAATATAAAATATGATTGAAAAGTGGATTGAATAGAACAAAACAAAGCAGGCCTGGGGAGTGCAGGCCACGTTCATCCTTCTCACCTAGAAATGATTGATGTGTGCTCAGTATCTCTCAGCCAGTCTGTGGGATAAAAGTAAATTCTTAAGGTGAGTGTTCTCTGACCTCCGAAGCACAAACACATGCTAGTATTATCAGGATACCAAGGAAGGCAGGGTGTGCAGACTTCGCCCTTCGCTCTCTATCTGGAGGTGCCCACCCAGCCCTTACACCTTGCCCTGCCAGCTTCCAGTACCCAGCTCCTGGAGCAGGGTCAGGGGCTGTCTGCACCTTCAGCTGACCCACAAAAAGCAGGCAGCACAAGAAGTATTGACTTTCATTAATGTTGTCGGGAAGATGGGTCTGGGTTTACAAGATGATGGGTGCATTTTTCACTAAACATCCCTCTGATTTCTCCTAGAATTTCTTCTGTAATCCCCCATTATTTAGAAATAAAAACAAAACAAAACATGTATTTTCTTTATTTCCATCTTTAAGTCATCTCTTTATCATTTATTTTAGAATGCAAATAATTACAAAAGCTATCTCCAAAAGCTGCTGGATTTACCATTTTATTTTGCTTCTTCACTGGTCATAAATACGGGAAGTTAAACTGAGAATGTAGAAGCACCAATTCAAGCTCCCTCCAGACCAATCACCCTCTCCTTTGGTGTTTCTCGGTATTTCTCCCCAAGCCCCATTCTCAGAGCTGGTCTTCACTGTTTCCTGGTAGCCATGGCCCCAT